>SSNR01000364.1:88760-220571 GCA_006937965.1 Callopanchax toddi | reverse complement strand
GTGCAGCTCTGAGAGTCTTCAGTGGGAAACTAGCATGCTAACACCTGATGCTACCACTGTGTGCCTTTTATTTTTCTAAAGAATAGCTAAGCATTAACCAGTAGGATGACCGTTTGTTGATTAAATGACGATAATGATGTCGCTGTGCATACTGCTGGTGTCTGCTAACGCTGCTGCACCGGCTCCAGGTGGAGCTCCAGGTTCACTTCAAGACCCTCGTTCTGACCTGAGAGCCCTGCATTAGTGGGGATCTGCAACTGTACACTCCATCCAGGTCCTTGAGGTCCTCTGACCAAGGTCTGCTCTCTGTCCCAAAAACCAGAGTCGAGACTAAAGGAGACAGAGCTCTGAATTCTCCTCCCGTCTCTGAGGTCAGTGGATTCCTTAAAAAACAGCTAAAGACTCACGTTTCTACGTAAAGCTGCCGATGGTTGAATCTTTGCTCGTGTTTAGACTGTTTATTGTCTTTGTCGTCATGTAAAGTGCCTTGTGGTTCCTACCTTGAAAGGCGCTGTATAAATAACATTTTACTGACTTACTGCTGATCAAACAACAGGAGTTATACTGCTTGCTTTATTTACTACGCTCCAACATTTGCCTTGTTTTTAATTTGTGCTGCCAGACAGCACCATGACTGAAGGGACAGCTATGCTTGTTGTTGTTTTTGTCTCAAGAGAATAAGGGTCTGTGTCTGAGGATCACAGCTCACCACTGCATCAGGCTGTAGGGTGGATTTAAACGTTAAGTCGGCAGCTAAAGGCAGAGTGTTGAGATCTAGATCCTTTAAAGCGATGACCTAAAATACTGCCTCATTTTAAGCCCGGCCCTACATGAACCCATCATAAACAGTCACCTATAAACACAGCGTGTAGCAGCAGGTGCAGGTAGCCGCTCCACTCTATTTTCACTCCATGGTCCACAATCAGGTCCGTCAGTAGGATGACTGCAATATTACACCTGAAAAACAGAAGAGGAGTCAGCTTTAGCAGAACACGGACTGAGGGGACGGGCTGTAGCTAGCGTACCTGTGGAGCGGCACAGCGGGGGTGTTGGTCTCTGGTAAATAGTCGACTAGAGGAGCCCAGCAGCCCCCAGTTGGAGGGAAGGGGAGGGGCTCTGGCTGGTTGTGATCCATCACTTTCAAACGCCAGTTTGCATAAAGCGGCATGGAGTCACCTGGGAAAAGAAGACCTGGTTAAAGTGGTCTCTGACAGAAGGGACGGACTTCAGGCGGCGCCATCTGCCTACACTTCTCGTCTTCGTAAGAGCCTCCAGAGCTGCTGCTGTACCGGGACTCCAGACGGTGGTGCTGTCGGTTCAGGTTGCTGTTCAGACCAGAGTAGATATCCAGGTGTGTGTAGCTGCAGAACAGACGGGCTTTAGTTACAGGCTGAGACAGCAGTAGCTTTAAGAAGGGGGGGGTTAACCAGGATGTTTTGGGACAAACATTTTGGATGCAGCTCTGAAACCCATTTATTTATTTATTAGGATTTAAAAGAGATAAAAGCCTCTCAAGGGTTTTGGTTTCTCCTGAAATGGATCCACGTCCATCAGAAGGTCAAACATCACTAATGCATCAAATGTTCAACTCACATGGATGAGCAGCTGCTTCTGCTTCAAAAGGACAAAAGAGAGGCTGAAACTGGCCTTTATGGACCCTGGTTTAGTTAAAGGTTCACCTTTCTTCCATGTTTGAGTCTTTGGTCTTGCTGTCATGATGAGCGTCGTTTCCTGGCACCATGGTGTTGCTGCTGGAGGTTGTTCCTGAGGAAGGAGACATAAAGCACACCGTCTGACACTGGAAGCCCGTCTCTGAGCGTTAGATCCCTGGTCTGGTGCCGTCCTACCTGAGGTGACTGAGGGGATCTTGTAACTGGAGGTGATGCGATAATAAGGAGGGTTGTCCATGTGAGTGACCGCTGAGCTGACAGGATCCGTCAGCTGCAGCTCCCACATCAACTCCTCCAGCAGCTGCATAGTTTTATCTCTGCCCAGGTAAACCACCACTCGCTTCACCTACAGACGCACACGTAGCGTGAGCATAACCCGCATTGGGGCGGATTAAATGAACGAAGCGTGCTGTGACTCACATAGGGCAGGAGGCTGGGGTCACTGCTGACCCCCGACATGCTGATGAGGAAGTGTAAAATGATTCTGAGGTTCTTCGGCCAGCTGTCCGCTAACGTCGTCCACACATTCTCGATCTCAGACCAAGCGAACTCGTCTCCGTACTGTGAAATGATCCATGACAGGTCAGCATTCCTAACACGCAGCGAGTTACAGATGTTCCACCAGCTGTCTCACCTTGGCGGTCATGAACATCAGGTTGTTTAGCACCATGGTTGTTGCTCGAGGGGACCCCCAGCCCTCTCCGCGGAGCCAGCGGCGGCTGTTGACCATCATCATCTCCTTGTCGTGGACGTCCTCCTCTTCCTCACCACTGCCACAATCTTCTGGTTGCCGTGTCGTCGGCTTGAACTCGACCAGCTCCACGTTATTCATCCATGGCAGGAGGTAGTGCAGCATTACTTGACGACCACCAGGATGTGCAGTCTGGATCCGCTGGCTGACCTCTGCAGCGGGCGCACACACACACACACACATTAGACTGATGATACAGGAGCAGTAACAGCTGTAAATCCTGTCGCTGACCTGAGAAGATGGGCAAGGTGAGCTCTGGGTAAGTCCTCGCGAGCTCCTCAGACAGCTGGTAGTACGAGACGGAGTACAGGTGAGGGAGAGGTGAGGGAGGAGTCAGGATGCCGTCTGTCCGCTGGATCTCCAGTTTGTGGGCGTAGCGGAAGAGCTTTGGCTCCAGGATCTGTTTCATACATTCACAGTGAATGGAAATGTTCCTCTGGTGTCTCAGGACGTTACGTTAAAGGACACTGGACGTTCTTTCAGTTCTTCATCTACAGCAGGGCTCTGAGCCGCCGGCAGCTCTTCTGACGTGACTCCTTGTAGCTTTGATCAGGAATGACCTGAACTAGATATTTATATTGACTATAGGAAAGGGTAGATTCAACAGGGAGCATCCAATTCTTATGATTAGAGACTGAGTGATGTCCCCTGTGGGTATGGTCCTTACTGTAGACAATAACTGACAGAACGACCCCGTAGAACCAGGTGAAGTACCTGTAACAGCTGCATGGCCACCTCGTAGATATCCCTGGAAGAATCCGCTGCCTTGAACAGAATCAGGTTCAGCAGCACCACAGTGTCAAACTGGTAATCCCTGAGAGGAAAACCAAACGTTTTTACATCACAAGCCTCCAGCTGCACACCTGACAGTGTGTGTGTGTGTGTGTGTGTGTGTGTGTGTGTGTGTGTGTGTGTGTGTTACCTGTTGTGAAAGACATTAGCAATGGCCTTAAAGCAGCCAGCTGCCACGCGACGCGAGCCGGTGTAACAGCGGTCCACAGCCCAGAACATCAGGTTGCTCTGGTCTGGGTTCAGCTCCAGCAGCAGCATGACGGCCTCACAGCCCAGCTGGTGGACCTGCAGGTGGACCAAACACCATTCAGATCCTTTAAAGGGCTTTATCTGGTCATTCTGCCGTCAAGACCACACCCACTGGTGACAAGTGGGCGGAGCCTCTAGAAACGGGGAGCAATCCTCATCAGGAGAGACGCTGCTACTGAGTGGAGATTCACAAACAGCTAATAGAGCGTTCTAACTTTAGTTTGAGTAAGAGTTGTTTTAAATACCTGGAAATCTGCAGCATCGTCTCTCCTGATCTATTAGCCTGGTCACCAGTGTTAATTTCGTAGACGAAATATTTTCGTTATTTATTTCATCACGAATATATTTTACCAAACGAAAACTAAACAAAATTCAAAAATATAAAACGGGAAAAGACTAAAGACGACGACTAAATCAGCCGACGTTGTTGTCAGGAACGAAAGACGAGACGAGAACTGACAGTGACGAAATCCAATCAGAAAACAGGAAGAATTTGACGAACACACCAAAGAGCCCATCAGCAATCGGAGCAGGCGGGACTAGAGAAGGGAACCACTCAGATTCCACCTTGTCGAGACGCGCCAGAGTTTGTAAACAGCAAAGCAGACTCCGACAGGAACAGACTTTATTAAAAGTGGGTCAGATTAACAGAACGGAGGCAGAGTTACGACGCTGATTTAAGATAATGGTGGTGAACGCTGCAGAGGATCAAACAGCTGTCAGGGAGACAGGAAATATGGAGTTATGGAGAGAAATGACCGAAGACGGAGCGTTGTGGAGATCACGTTCTGTGGGAGGAGACGGACCGCAGCGTGAGAACAGCTGATCAGACTCTGTGAGGAAAAGCCTCATGAAGACGTTTGATCTGACGTCATGAGCAAAGTTCTGACAGTTTGATTACTCAGGATCACTAGTGTCATCCTGACAGAACTCAACACACACTAGAATATTCATTACAGATGTTTGTGATTGAATTAATAAGAAAATATTAAAGGTCTCTAAATAAGATCATATTTAAACTACTTCCTCAAATTTTCAACAAAAATAGTTTATTTTAAAAGTGAATTTAGTTTTTTTTTTCCTGAAGATTAGTCTTGGAAAGGGGGGGGGGGGTCTCTTATAATTGGGGTCATTAACAATATTGGGAAGAAGACGAGACGAGACGAAATAATGGGGTTTATGCACGGTCACTTCCTGGTTGCGATAGACGCTGCCCCTTCCTTCCGGTTCAACGCTGTTCCCACACAAACTGGACCAAATGGAATTATTTACCCGTTTTCTTCAAGACCTGCCGCGCATCACGGTAAGCGATGTCCACCGGATTTTTGAAAAACACACAGAGACGTCTGCGAGCAAGCGGGTGAAGGACTTTAAGCTGTATATAACCAGCTTTATTCATGAAATTGAAGGTAAGCTAACAGCGTTAGCTCGTAGCTTCCATCATCAAAAAACAGTGAGACAAATCTATATAGCTGTGATCGTGGGCTCCAACTGCTTCCAACTTTCTCTGGTCTAGCTGTACGTTATCAAACACCAAGTCTTCATTCACCAAAAGAATAGTTGTTCCAGTGAAATAACACACGAACGGCGCCGCGCCTCCTCCTTTAGCCTCCTCCTTTAGCCTCCTCCTTTAGCCTCCTCCTTTAGCCTCCTGCTTTAGCCTCCTGCTTTAGCCTCCTCCTTTAGCCTCCTCCTTTAGCCTCCTCCTTTAGCCTCCTCCTTTAGCCTCCTCCTTTAGCCTCCTCCTTTAGCCTCCTCCTTTAGCCTCCTCCTTTAGCCTCCTCCTTTAGCCTCCTCCGTTAGCCTCCTCCTTTAGCCTCCTCCGTTAGCCTCCTCCTTTAGCCTCCTCCTTTAGCCTCCTCCTTTAGCCTCGTCCACTCGGCTCTTTGACTACTGTGCTGCAAAGTGTGGACTGCAGACACGGTGTGGTTAGAAATGATCACGTTTTCTCTTCTTAAGTTCACAATCCTTCCTTTTTGTAGTTATTTATTCAGTGAAATGTGGAAACGGACTGATGAATTCTATTCAGCTGATGCGGTACACAACGGAACACAGCAGTGTTCAGCTGTCGAGGCTTCCCGTCCGCTGATACTTATATGATGGCTTCATTTCTTAGTACTATAATATATATATATATCATACTGTACTATACTATACTATTACTCGTTTTGATTATAAACAATATCTTTAGCTGGAAATGCACTCTAACTCTGGAAATCTTCACGTTTCAAACGGAACCGGAAATGGTCCCACGGGTTAACTTTAAACTGGAAGTTCTACTAAGTACTCTGTGCATAAAGCCCATTGCACCAGAGGAAAAAATATTAATATTAGTCAAATATGCCTATCTTATATTTAGTCGACTAAAATTCTGAACTATTTTAGTCGACTAAAACTAGACTAAAACTAAAACTAGACTAAAACTAAAACTAGGCTAAAACTAAAACTAGACTAAAACTAAAACTAGGCTAAAACTAAAACTAGACTAAAACTAAAACTAGGCTAAAACTAAAACTAGACTAAAACTAAAACTAGGCTAAAACTAGACTAAAACTAAAACTAGACTAAAACTAAAACTAGACTAAAACTAAAACTAGGCTAAAACTAGACTAAAACTAAAACTAGGCTAAAACTAAAACTAGGCTAAAACTAAAACTAGACTAAAACTAAAACTAGACTAAAACTAAAACTAGGCTAAAACTAAAACTAGACTAAAACTAGGCTAAAACTAAAACTAGGCTAAAACTAAAACTAGGCTAAAACTAAAACTAGACTAAAACTAGACTAAAACTAAAACTAGACTAAAACTAAAACTAGGCTAAAACTAGACTAAAACTAAAACTAGACTAAAACTAAAACTAGGCTAAAACTAGACTAAAACTAAAACTAGGCTAAAACTAGACTAAAACTAAAACTAGGCTAAAACTAGACTAAAACTAAAACTAGACTAAAACTAAAACTAGGCTAAAACTAGACTAAAACTAAAACTAGACTAAAACTAGACTAAAACTAAAACTAGGCTAAAACTAGACTAAAACTAAAACTAGACTAAAACTAAAACTAGGCTAAAACTAGACTAAAACTAAAACTAGACTAAAACTAAAACTAGGCTAAAACTAGACTAAAACTAAAACTAGACTAAAATGAAAAAGAATTTTAGTCAAAAGACTAAATCTAAATTTAAATTTCACGCCAAAATTAACACTGCTGGTCAGAGGACTACTTCCTGTTTCTAGAGACTCTTTCAGTGATGTCATCAATGGGCGTGGTCCAAACTATAGAAAATAACTGATAGAACGCCACTTCAGAATGACTCTTTTGATGATTTGTACGAGCAGTGGATCAGATCAAAGTGAGTCAAAAGACCTGGAGGTTTCCCTCTAAGGCTCAGAAAACCACATGTTATTTACCTTCTTGTCCTGCGAGTCCAGAATGTTGTCCAGCCACTTGTAGAGGTAGCCATCAGAGGACAGACCCACATTATCAGCTACAGGTCCACAGCACAGCACCGCAGACATGGCCTGGACAGGAAGCAGTGGATGAGACGGTGTGGAGGACGGATTCTGATCTCTAGAGCAGTTCTTACCTTCAAAGCACAGTACTGATGGCGGTTGATCTGCATATTCCTGTCACTATAGCGATCCAGAGGAGTGAACATGATGCTGAAGGGACCGGCCCAGTGACTGAACAGCATGAAGAGACTGTGACGCAGAGACTGCTGAGGGAAGATGGTCCTCCTCTGGTGAACTGAGCACAAGATCAAAACAAAAAGTTACGTTTGGTTTAAAGCTCGCTGAATAAGAGTTCAACTCAGAGATGATTTTACCTGGAACATTCTGAATGATGTTGGCCACAAGCGCACTGAAGTGACAGCGAATGTCCTTCAGCGTGTCGGAGTCTTTGTCGTTTTCTGCCTCCAGCAGCTGCCTGGTCAGGTCGACGTACTCCAGCAGGGTGCCGTTCAGAGAGTGGCTGTCTCCGTCTAAGCCTCCACTGGCTCTGCATAAGACAGGTCACAGCTTCACAAAATACTTCTGTGTTTTTATGCTTTCGTCTCGACATGATGGACCACATGTTCTGGAGAAACAGTCTTACCTGTTGTGGATGACTCTTTGAACAACCTCAGTTTGGAGAAATGAACACTAGTTAACAGCTAGTCCGAGTGGGGCCACACAGCGGTTACCGCCATCTTTAAACGTCACTGCAGTTCTCACTCATTTTATTTTTACTTTAATAAAAAAGTTTTACTGAAATTCAAGAAGAGTAGCATGCTGTCCCACCAGCACAGGCTGCTGATGCTGTGACTTTAATTATTTTTAAGAAAAGATTTTATTAAACTAATTTGAGCTCCATCCATTAGACTTGACTAAATAGACTTATTGAAGGTGTGATTATTATTATAACAACTGTTTTTATGTCTCGTATCTACGAAGGTTTTCAGACACTCTTCTACCAATAAAGTTTTTGTTGCCATCTTAAAACTCCAATCTCTAAAAGTTCAGAGGCACTTCATGTGAATCTGACTTTATAAACCACTGCTGTAGGGCTGCAGCTGTCATTTATTAAATCCAATAATCCACTGGTTCCTGGAGCGCTCTGATATAGATGCACAGCTCCACCTGTCTGATCGGTGTCTCAGGTACCAGCAGCATGTCAGGATGCCTCTAAAACTCCATAAAACCATCATCAGCTCATCTATTTACTGAAAAGGCTTCCAGACATTCCTGTTTCTATAGAAGACAAAGTCTGGACCTCCTGTGAATAAACTCATGATCACAGAACAGCGTGAAGTCACCTGGTTTAAACAAAGTCTCCATTCTATACATGAGACCTCGAGGGTATTCTGTAACCGTGTTCACATAATGAATGGGTTCAGCTCTACACTGCTGTATTTCTATATTTATTTATATAGATTTCAGCAGAAATCCTTCCTGTAGCGTTTCCTGTTTAGAGTGCAACACGGCTGCTAACCCTAACCCTAACAGCAGACAGTGGTGTAAAGGTTGATTATGTGAACCACTGTAAATCCCTGAGGATTAGAGCCGTTTTAATGCTGTGTAACATTCCCCACTGTGACTAGCTCTGAGCTGAGGTCATTCACAAAGCTCCACTTCAGGTCAGGTATCAATCTGTCTGAACACGGCCTCAAAAGATGTGAGCGATCCCTTTAATGCCTGTGGGTTTCTTACATTTGACTGATGACGCCAGCATCAGCGAGCAGCTCAAATATCCGGACCAGCTGGACTCTGAGGATGTCCCGACGCCTGCGTCGCTTCATGTTCTG
Organism: Callopanchax toddi; assembly: GCA_006937965.1. Classification (NCBI taxonomy): domain Eukaryota; kingdom Metazoa; phylum Chordata; class Actinopteri; order Cyprinodontiformes; family Nothobranchiidae; genus Callopanchax; species Callopanchax toddi. The sequence continues at coordinate 211,825 of SSNR01000364.1, read as the reverse complement.
GACAGACAGCAGCGTTAGAACCAAATGGAAGAGTTGGAGATTTAAACACCTGAATGAACTCAACTTACTTCAGGTCTTCGTTCTAGAGCTTCTTTTATGATTGGATTCAGCTCCTCCATCAACTCTCTGAAGAAAACAAGCAGATATGAGTACATTTATAGACATATGATAGAGACAGAGTGTTTGAATCTAAACTGTACCTGAACACAATGGGGTTGGTCCTGCCAAGCCCTAAAACCAGAGACTCTGTGATGTCCATGCTCTCAGAGCGCATCATGGGAACGATGTGTTTAAACAGGGATGAGGGGGACGGAGTGCCGACAATCTACAGACAGACAGACAGGTTGTGTCAGGTCACTGTGCTGCTGCACTCACCGTTTAGTCACACCTTCTACCAAAACCTCATGAGTGAGGCGTTTCTGACCTTTGAATCGTAACTGTAGCCACTGTCCGGCGTAGACGCCAGCGTCTCGGGCGGGGAGCAGCGGACGGAGCCAGAGGTGGAGGATGAGGAACACATGGCGGGGGAGGAAGAGGCAGAGCTGCAGCAGAGGATCAGGTAGTTCCTCCAGAGGCCGACGTAGGAGTCGCTGCTGTTCAGACTGTTCACCTTTTTAGCATTGATGGGGCTGCTGCAGGTGGACATGCAGACAATGTTGCAGGGACCGATATCTTCTTTATTTTTTAATTAAAAAAAACAATCACAACTACAAAACAGTGAAGTTTAAAGAAACATACTTGATGTCAACTTGTGGAGACAGCAGCTGTAGGCGGGTGTAGGCAAACATCCAGGCGTAGTTAAGGGCCGTGGGGCAATGTTTGGGCAGGTTCTCCTGACGCAGGTAGCTGGAGAAGCTGATGACCCAGGGGTCCTGACCCTGTGTCACATGGGCAAACACCCATATGTGTGAGGGGCTCACCACGTCAAACTGGTGGCTGATGGGAGAAGAGCTCCACTCTGCTAGCGTCTGAAGGTCAATCCCACTGGGACAATACAGCAGGCTGGTCTGCAGGGAGGACAGAGACACCTTACACTGGTGATCAACACTAGAACACATCAATAATGAAAAGTGTGAAGGACTTTAATGGTGTCATGCTGATGGATTTATTATTTGAACCAAATCTTCAGTAGGATCAACAGGATACTGTTTTTCTATGGTTACTGTTCCCACGCTGTATTTATGCTCCAAACTATTGTTTCATTTCCTGCTCTCATAAATGTTACCGCTATGAAACGTTTCCGGTATAGCTTCAAGAACGTCAAGCATTTTTTAAATTCAAGCAGTTTCTAAACTTTGTCAACACCACATTAAACGTGAGCCCTGACTTCATGTGTAGGGTTAGGGCTAGAACACAGTCATACTGGGTTAGGGCTAGAACACAGTCATACTGGGTTAGGGCTAGAACACAGTCATACTGGGTTAGGGCTAGAACACAGTCATACCGGGTTAGGGCTAGAACACAGTCATACCGGGTTAGGGCTAGAACACAGTCATACCGGGTTAGGGCTAGAACACAGTCATACTGGGTTAGGGCTAGAACACAGTCATACCTGGTCGGCTCCAGTCAGGTGAATGAAGCTCTCCAACACCGATGCACTTAATCGATCCATTACGTCAATCGCCAACTCCTCGTCGCTCTGAAAGACGAGGAAACAAAGGAACATTAGTAATAAAGAAAACACTCCTGTATGAATCCATGAAGGTCATCTGCAGTCGAAGTCCGAAGCGATTACCTTGCCGATGCCCAGTGCCGTGTGCAGCGCTCTGACCTCCTTCAGGATGTTAACAGCTAGCTTGCGTGTGGCGGGGCGGCAGCTACAGAGCACCACCAGCGCCAAACCCTCCACAACATGAAGCACGCCCATCGAGAGAGTTCGCTCCAAACACAGCGAATGGCCGCCGCTTGAGCCCTTTTAAAAATAACATTATTAAACCCCTCCATCTGCTTTTTAATCACAAAACACACAAACTACACACCCACCTGCGTGTCATGACTCTTATTGCTGCTCTGCACCGCCTGCTTCCACTGGATGATGAGCTGCAGGAGCATTTTGACAGCGTTGTCCAACAGCGTGGGATGGACATCAGTTACCTCTCTGACTATGAAGTACGCAAACCCTGAGAGGACATCCTCCCGCCACTCTGGGAAATCCACCATCAGGGCCTGGAGAGTGGTAAAAGCAAGGCCACGCAGCTCCTCGTCCATGTGGATGGTCAGTCTATGGGAAGAGGAGAGGCCAGCAGGCAGCAGGGCGTTAGGAGACAAACGAGCCATCAAACTCAGTACAGTACAAGCTGAGGGTCCGTTACTTTGCTAGAAGCTCTATTAGATCCTGTCTGCTCATGCCATCTGGTATCAGTCTCGGAATGGCGGCCACGCATGTCCGGAACAGATCGATCTTTGGTTTTCTTTCTCCCCTGCAGCACAATTCATAGGAACAGCGTTCTCACACATTCGCCAAAATCAAATTCAAGGTGAGTCTGAAAGATTTTCAAACACCTTTCATTTGAAAATACATGAACAGTGCACACTAAAAAGTCTGTTTTCCTTCAATATCCCAAATATCTCCGTGCTACAACTGATTTTAGTTAAAAAGGATCTCAACACAGTCACACATCTGAGCCATGTTTACATACGTAATCATGTCCTCAGGCTCCTTGTTGGACATCTGTACACTCGTCATGCTCATGGATCGTCCCACTTCCTTGTCCAGGTGCCGCAGGATGTTATCCAGGGCCTTCCTAACTTGTGGATAGTACATGGACATGCCTAGAGACACCCAGCAGAGTTAGTGCATACCCACTCCTAACCACGTGGGCCTGTCCACACACCAAACACACCTATGACTTTCGCTTCTTCATCCGTGAGGGTGGTGTTGAGGAAGATCTTTTTGACACGCAGGGTGTTTCCAGAGGGCATGATGATCCCAGTGGTGGGCATCGGGGGTTCCCCATCTTTCTGCTGCAGACTATCAGCAATCACCAGGAAGGCTCGCAGGCCAATATTCATCCTCTAGAGGGTTAGAGAATCAAGAAAGAGCATAAAAAATATCAACACCTACACAAGAAGCCCACCGCGCGCCTCTACTTTACCTCTGGGTTGATGGTGAAGGTTTTGTGAGACTTTCCCACACTCAGGAGGTCATAGATGATCTCCTTCATAGCAAAGTCCAGTCTTTCCTGTAGGAACCGACACACGGGATTCAGCGAGGCACCCTGATGTCTGCAGCGCCACCTGAACATGTCCTCATCTTACCTGGGCGATGAACTGGATGATCTTGACAAAAATGTTGAGGGGCGTGTCTCTGGGCACCACACTGCGGGAGCCTTTGGGGAAAAGTGCTGACACGATGCTGAGCAGTCGACTAAGGAGGAGAAACAGGGACACACCGCTGAGTGTTATTAAGAGAACATGATAATACAGAAGCTGCTTCTGGAACCCACCTCTGTGTGACAGTGTTGCTCTCACACTTGATCCTGATAATGTAGACCCAGAGCAGTCTGTAGAGCGACTCCAGTGCAACGCGGGACATTTTAGGATCTTTATTCTGTCAAGAAAAAAACAGAAAATGATCAGTCTGCCTTCTAACTCCAACAGCAGCTTCACGACTCGCCAGTGTGACTGGAGAGGATACAGAAGCCTTTTACATCTAGTCACTCATGTTCCACATGGTTCAATAACTGTTCAGTCACAGAATGTTTAGACCAGAGGAACTGGTTGAAACAATAAAAAATGAACTCATCTATAATGTTGGATTTAATTCAACTAAAAACATTAAAGAAACTTTTTAATCAGTGTAGTATCAAGTCAGACAGATTTCCCTCCTCGTATTTATTTTGACTGATTTTCAGTAGTTTTTGATCTGACCAGGGTCAGTGTCTACTGGTAGCATGAGGAGACACCTGGACCCTACAGAGGTCACACAGACAGTCCACCTCCACCAGGATGGAGCATCAATACGTGTCGTTGTCAGAAGGTCTGCTGCGTCTCTTAGCTCAGTCTCAAGAACATGGAGGAGATTCCAGGAGACAGATAGTTTCTCTAGGAGAGCTGGACAGGGCCGCTGGAGGTCCTGAACCCATCAGCAGGACCTCCATCTGCTCCTTTGTGCAGGAGGACAGGATGAGTCCTGTCAGAGTCCTACAGACTGACCTCCAGAGGCCACTGACCAAGTCCTCAGAACCAGACTTCATGAGGGTGACCTGAGGACCTGATGTCCTCCAGTGTTCCCTGTGCTCACTGTCCAGCACCATGGAGCTCCACTGGTATTTACCAGAGAACACCAGAATGAGCAGGTCCAGAACTGGAGCTCTGAGCTTTAACAGATGAGAGCAGCTTCACTTTGAGCTGATGTGACAGAATGAAGAGTCTGGACATGATGCTGCTGCTACTTTGTTCATCATGATGGGTTTGGTGGTGGGTCAGTGTTGGTCTGAGGACCCTCACTGTCCTTAGAGACCAGGATGGACCCACTGTTAGACCCTCTGCTGGTGCAGTGGGTCCTGGGTTCCTCCTGGTGCATGGTGCTGCCTCGTGTGGTCAGAGTATGTAGGTAGTTCCTGGAAAATGAAGGAATTTATACCACTGACTGTCCTCCATGCTGGCCTGAATCCAGTAGAACCTCTCTGGGACATCATGTTCAGGTCCACCAGGTTTTACCTCAGATCGTCCAGGAGCTCAGAGACGCTCTGGTCAGGATCTGGGGGGAGATACTCCAGAACACCATCCATCATCTCATAAGGAGATCCAGATGATGTCAGGATGCTACAAGACGTGGGTCCAGACAAACTACTGAGAACCATTTAGAGTCGCTGCAGGGAGCCAGGAAGGTTAGTGGGCTCATGGGAAATACATCTAAACTAGAAGCACTACACAAGAACCCACCCCGAACCCACGAAAGGAAATCACCGTCCTCCACACACACGTTTTGTACCTAAACATCTTCCATTGATCAGAATTAGCCCGTATTCAGTCTGACAGGCTTAATCGGTGAGTGGCCAATCAGAAACTCAAAAAATAGATCTTAATTTTCCAGCCCTGTTCTGAGCAAAAACCAAGCTCACAGCGCTAATTCACACAGCAGTAACGGGTTCTCCTCCAGACGTCGTCACTCTCCTATAAAACCAGGACAGTGAGCTCATTCTAGTTCTTTGAGATAAATCTGAACTGAACTAAACCAGGATGAGCAGGTTGAAGCTGTACAATATGAAATCACTACTGGACCTGAACCCAGTGTTCCTCTTTGTGCCGCCATCTTTTGGTCACGTGACCATCAGCTACAAAGCCCTGCAAACTGAAGCGGACCAAAACAAAGTGCCTTTACCAAAAAGACCACCTTCCTGTGGAAAAATACAGCAAAATATACCAAACATCCACCTTCAAATGAAGAACTTACATTCAACTTCTGGGCCCCAAAATCAATCAACACTTTCAGTCTTGATACACATTTTAAATGTTGCTCATTTTGTTGTACATATAGCTTTAAACTTTCCATAACTCAACATTAATAGGAGATTATTTGAACACGAGCCACTCTAACAGTGTTTCAATAAAGCAGTGATGTCATGTCACACATCAACTAAACATCTGGTAAAAGTCACAGCCTCTGAACACAAACCCAAACAACCACAAAGACCAACATCACAAGCTCCGAGCGCACCGCGGCTCTTCACTGAGAAACGTCTCCGCTCTACGTTCTGATCAGGACCTGGACCGGTAGAAGTAGAGGAGCAGGTTCAGCACAGACAGCAGATAACTCACCTGCAGTGTCTCAATCTGCTTTCGGATGCTGTTGTTAGACGGCATCTGGAGCGAGTCAATGTGAGAGAAAGATCAAATGACAGGAAGCAAAGAATGTGGGGTTTTAGGAGGGACACATGCAGGTTATCAACAAAAACAAAGAGAAGTCCAAACTAGTTCTACTCTTCTCAGAATGACAGAAAACACCATGAACTGTTCAACATGCCACTTGTGGACAAAGTCACATGTCAAATACTAAATAACAGTTCATTTGTATAATACATGCTCCAGTGTGTAAATGCAAAGTAACAGAAGGTGTGCTGTGGTTTAGAAATCAGAGACAGAAACACAGAGGAATGGATTTGACAGAAATTAATGGAGATGATGAAAAACACCAAAAAGCAACAGGATATTTCCTGTTTCACCGACAAGCAGCCACACCCAAGTCAGCATTCAATTCAATGCTAATCCCTCAGAATGCAAAGTGTCCCATTTAACTCTGTGGGGCTCATGTTTTCAAATCAGGGCTCGACCAATCACAGCGGGCCGTTTATTAAGCTTTACAGGGCTCGACCAATCACAGCGGGCCGTTTATTAAGCTTTACAGGGCTCGACCAATCACAGCGGGCCGTTTATTAAGCTTTACAGGGCTCGACCAATCACAGCGGGCCGTTTATTAAGCTTTACAGGGCTCGACCAATCACAGCAGGCGTTATTAAGCTTTACAGAGCGAGGGCCATATCTGATCACTTCAACATGAAACTTTTACAAAAAAGTTTTTAAAATATTTAAAAAGTAACGAGGTTTCTTTTTTTAAATCCTTGAATGTTTAACAAAGTTCCAGTTGAGAAAAACTGAAAACCATTTTTAAATTTTACAATATTTTTATTAAAACAAATGATGCCACACACATTCCATCCTCCTGCTCATTTCATTAATTAATTAAATATCTGAACACCATTATTTGCCTTTTCATTTTTATATCTAAGTTAAGATGTTAGAACTGACTAAATCCTTATCTGTACATGTCTAAATCATTTTTCAATACAGGGAGTGCAGAATTATTAGGTAAATGAGTATTTTGACCACATCATCCTCTTTATGCATGTTGTCTTACTCCAAGCTGTATAGGCTCAAAGCCTACTACCAATGAAGCATATCAGGTGATGTGCATCTCTGTAATGAGAAGGGGTGTGGTCTAATGACATCAACACGCTATATCAGGAGTGCATAATTATTAGGCAACTTAACAAAAACAAATATATACCCATTTCAATGATTTATTTTTACCAGTGAAACCAATGTAACGTCTCCACATTCAGAAATATACATTTCTGACATTCAAAAACAAATCAGTGACCAATAGAGCCACCTTTCTTTGTAAGGACACTCCAAAGCCTGCCATCCATGGATTCTGTCAGTGTTTTGATCGGTTCACCATCAACGTTGCGTGCAGCAGCAACCACAGCCTCCCAGACACTGTTCAGAGAGGTGTACTGGTTTCCCTCTTTGTAAATCTCACATCTGATGATGGACCACAGGTTCTCAATGGGGTTCAGATCAGGTGAACAAGGAGGTCATGTCATTAGTTTTCCTTCTTTTATACCCTTTCTCTCCAGCCACGCTGTGGAGTACTTGTGTGATGGAGCATTGTCCTGCAGGAAAATCATGTTTTTCTTGAAGGATGCAGACTTCTTCCTGTACCACTGCTTGAAGAAGGTGTCTTCCAGAAACTGGCAGTAGGACTGGGAGTTGAGCTTGACTCCATCCTCAACCCGAAAAGGCCCCACAAGCTCATCTTTGATGATACCGGCCCAAACCAGTCCTCCACCTCCACCTTGCTGGCGTCTGAGTGGGACTGGAGCTCTCTGCCCTTTACCAGTCCAGCCACGGGCCGATCCATCTGGCCCATCAAGACTCACTCTCATTTCATCAGTCCATAAAACCTTAGAAAACTCAGTCTTGAGATATTTCTTGGCCCAGTCCTGACGTTTCAGCTTGTGTGTCTTGTTCAGTGGTGGTCGTCTTTCAGCCTTTCTTACCTTGGCCATGTCTCTGAGTATTGCACACCTTGTGCTTTTGGGCGCTCCAGTGATGTTGCAGCTCTGAAATATGGCCAAACTGGTGGCAAGTGGCATCTTGGCAGCTGCACGCTGGACTCTTCTCAGTTCATGGGCAGTTATTTTGCGCCTTGGTTTTTCCACACGCCTCTTGCGACCCTGTTGACTATTTTGAATGAAGCGCTTGATTGTTCGATGATCACGCTTCAGAAGCTTTGCAATTTTAAGTGTACTGCATCCCTCTGCAAGATATCTCACTATTTTTGACTTTTCTGAGCCTGTCAAGTCCTTCTTTTGACCCATTTTGCCAAAGGAAAGGAAGTTGCCTAATAATTATGCACACATATATGTTTTATTTTCTCCCTCTTTTTTCCTACCAGTGCCCTTTTATTGTGTTTTGTTCCGTAAAATAAAAAAACTGTTTTAAAAGGTTTGATAAAACAAATAGAACAATATTTCAATAATATATTTATTACCAGGACGCTGGTTCAGTGACAAATAAAGCTTCTGATTCTGATTACTATTATTAATATTATATATATAAATATATATGTAAACGTTTCAGGTTTAGGCTGCAAGTCAAATTTCTAACTCAAGTGATCAAAAGGGTCACGTGTTCTACAAATGGTTAAAAATACCCAGAAGCCTCTACCTGTCAGTGAAACATCTCAGACTTGTGTGTCGCTGATTGATCCATTTATGGTTTTGGTTGAGCACAGCCCTTAAAATGAAACGTTTTAGGATCCCCCACAAAGTTAAACTCACTGATTGAACAAAGAGCTGGAAATGACTGAAATCACCACGACAACCTGAGACAAACCAAAGAATTACTTCAACCATCGACTCAGGAAAAACTAATGATTGGTGTCAAACTTCTAAAGTAGAAAATCCATAGAGTGACAAAGCTGGCTGCAATGAATCCACTAAAAAGGCTCAAATCATTAGAAATCACCATCACGAGGACACAAACTGAAATAAATCCACCACAGGATCAGAATGGTTCAACTTTCCCCGAGATGTAATCGGTGTTTAAAGGAAAAGAGGCTCATTGAGTCAGTCAGTCAGGGATCTGGTCCATCAGTCTTGGGAGCAGGAGGAAGAAAGGCTTGATTGGTTTGTAATCGATTTACAGGGAGTCAATAACAGACCGGAGACAAAACAGCACTTGAGACGTGATAATATGCACTCTGTGGTGGGTTGGTCTGAGATGAGCTGCAGGGCGTTTAGGAAGCTCATTCTGAGCAGAAATGTGTTATTACAATGTAATCACTAAGTCAAGTGCTAGTCCTGCTCAGATCTGAAGTGTTGGTAATGAAGGGAGGAGAACATTATGATTTTAGACAGATAAACAAAGCACACACTTCTAAACCTTCACTTAGTTACTAACAATCAAGTTCAACTGTTCATGTTTCACAGAGACATTAATCAGAAAAATGAGGATATGAGCTCTGATTCCTTCTTTGACAGGTCTCGTTTTATTTCCACAAACAGAATGCTGGGTTTTGATAGACTGAATCAGGTATGAAACCTAGCATGCTGTTCCTAAACATGTTCCTGTCTGACTATAATAGTGTGGTGGGCGTACCTTTAGGTGTGAGAGGCAGTTCTGGAGGAAGATGTGCCAGTTGTTGAGAAAAAACTGCTTCTGACTGACACACAGCAAACATGTTACCAGAGGATAAAGAGCCTGCAGAGACAGAGGGAAAACACAGTATGAGACTCAGAAAGGCTCATATCAATCCTAAATACTGTGATGTTTTTACCAAAGAGTGCTTCTTTCTTGAGCTCAGTTCGAACGTCGTCTGGTAGAGCATCTCCACAAATGTTTTTAGGCACGGCACGTTGACTTCGTTTTTCACCGCCTGAGAACAAGCAGAGCTGCTCTTAACCTACAACTAACAACACTCTACTGTCAGGTAACAGGAGAGCAGAGGACACAGAGCTGAGTGCTACTCACCGCTGCCACAGGGATGAGGATCTCAACAAAGAGGCCAGCTAAAGCGTGCTTTATGTCCTTATCCTTGACTTCAAGGAAATACTGGGCACACTCCTACCAACGCACCACAACAAAAAGAGTCAGACGGAGAATCCCGACAGTTTGGTAAGAGTTAGTGACTAACAGATAAACCTGGAATATCTCTTATTCTGACCTTATTTAGCCTATAGGTTACAATCAAGATTCTATTTAAATATTTAAAGTGTCTTGAAGACGAGATCCACCCCCCAAAAAATCAGCTGGTGATCAGAATCAAACAATATCCAGCATCATTGGCTTAAATTAGGGGTGCAACGGGTCATCATCGATCCGTGATTCATATGGGTCGGGGCGGGACGTGGGTCGGGACGTGACGTGGGTCGGGACGTGGCGTGGGACGTGGGGCGGGACGTGGGTCAGGCAGCGTTCACGTGTTGCTAAATCGTCCCTGACATCCGGTGCTCGTTCTCTCTGAATCTGCTGATAATTCCTCAGATAAAGGCGTTCGTTCTGCCATCATGTATAGAGGCTCTCTATCAGACCAGTTGACCAGAACGAAGGATCCCTGATCGATATCTGATCAGTCTCTGCTGCGCGTGGAGCGGCTGAATCCTCCGTCCCTCTCTGTCAGCTGATCATTCTCCTCTCTGATGGAGAAACCAGACTCATCTACTCAGTCTAACATAACGTGCTGTTCTTTCTGCTGATCCGTGACTCAAATCCGTGATCCGATCCGTGAGCTTTTTGATCCGTTGCACCCCTAGCTTAAATGGTAATCGACCATTTTGAAATTCAAAAATCTTTTCATTTTTCAGTCAGTAAATGCACCACTGCCAAGCAGCAGTTTAAAACATTCAATCTTCACTAAGAACCTGTTCAAACTGGCTATAACCGATCTGCCATGTGGAAGTTTTTTACTTCCAGAATAATAATTTTCATGTTCTTGAGAGACTTAATAAATGTATTCTGTCATATTTGAGATCAGAATCAGCCTAAATCAGGATCCGTAGGTCAGAGCTGTATAAAAATCAGAGATCGTATCAGGCCTCAAAACCAGAATCAGTGCAAAAATGTTCTTTAGCATCCTGTTATTGTCAGATTTTAAACTAAAATAATAACATTTTGTTCTAAAAGTGTTTCTAAAAAAATGTCCTTATATAAAATGAATGAAAATCTTCTTACTGAAAACCTATAATAAAGCTACAACAGTCTACCACAGCGTGTTTAACGTACAAACGTTAAATCAGGAAAGCATAATCATTCTGGCAGAGCATAAATAAAAAATATCTGTTCCTCTTTTCAAAGCTCAGACCAACACCTGAAACATATTTCTTGGCAGACTTCACCTCCAGTTGTTACTCATCTAGATTTGTGAACGATTGCAACGAAGAGCTGCTGAGTTTGGGGAAAAACTGAACAAGAGTCAGCAGTTAAGAGTTTAAAAAAAGAAAACACACGCCTGGTGTTCTTCAGCACACGCACTTAAAAGTACAGTGACGCAAAAACAAAAATGTTACCTGCATGAACTGAAAGGAGGCCTCAAAATCCTCCACGGGGTACATTTTGACCCGGAAGAACTTCATGCCCATGATGAGGCTGATGATGCTCTGGACGATGTAAGGACTTTGCTCTTTCTGCCGGAGCTCTTTCAGTTCTGTGATGAATTTTTTCCTCACAGCCTGAAACCTGAGCGTACACACACACACACACACACACACACACGCACACACACACACACACGAAACATTTTATTTGCCCTCATAAAAATAAGAACTCCAAACAAAGGAGGAGTTGTTGGATGAAAAATGTGACCAACATTATGCTAAAGTTGACTCACTTTGACTGCGTGAGAACTCCTATGACCTCTGCATACAAGTCTGCTATGATGTGCACATTCCCAGTGTTAGGGCCACTGTACCTGTAAATCATTAAACATTATTTATTCAAGTCTTTAAGATGTATTAAAGGGATATTCCACCTAAAAGTGATGTTTTTGTCTGTTGCCATATTCCCCATAATTAGATCAGTGGGTAAAAACAACTAGTAACCAGTCCAGCTGTTATCCTGATCCAGCAGTACTCCTTTAGCTGAACGCAGACCAAAAAAAAAAAAAAAAATCACTTTCTGGTGGAATATCCCTTTAATTAAAATAATTACTTCAACTTATGTGTGGTAAAAAAGTGAGACTCCAACGTCTCAGCAAGACACGGCTTTATTTAATGTAAACAAAATGCCACAATCATGACGTCCGTCTACTCAAATATACAGTAAGATAATTAACCGTCTCTCTGCAGTAAAGCCAAACCCACAACGCCACAATAGATAAGAAATGAATTCATTCAGCACTTTTTGTGGGGTGTTATTTATCACCATCACTGCTGCGTCTGGGTACTGATGCCCACTTACCCCTCTTTGTGTTTAAAGTGCTTGAACGCCAGGTTTAGGACTTCATGTACTAAAGCATCTGGCACTGGATGTAGAGGAATCTGTGACGCAAACACAGAATCATTAGTCTTATTAGAAGCATTCATAGTCCATCTTCTTTCTCTTTGCCACCATTCATTCTCCTCCCTGTGTAATCATCAAAGCCAAGGACAACAACGCTCAGGTCTGCAGGCTTTAGCCTCAGAGGAGTCTGCTTTGATTTGGAAAATCTACCTCAGAACACAGTCGCTACAGCATTTATCTGACTGTTCTCATGCATGAAAAGTGGTTCTATTAACACTCCTCTGCTTATATCTAATAGTATGAGAAGTACAGTTAGATCTCACAGTCGATATGTCCCATCCACAGTGAGGATAATCAACCGAAACACACCCACATTAAAGAAACACATCAAGAAGTCTTACTGCATCAGAAGTGGTCGAACTGGGCAAAGACACAGCAAACTACCTGGATAAACACAAATCACTCACCTGTTTCAGAACTTCCACTGAAACTAAACAAAAAATAAAATCTATGGCTAAGTCCCGTCTTTCCAGAAGGTAATCTTTATCCCGGTGCTGCTCGTCCCTACGGAGCAGGGGAGGAAAAAAGAACATTTTTAGAAACACACACATTCCTCAGATCACAATAAAAATGGGCCTAGAAGGAATTTCTTCAAAAAAAGACGAGATAAACATTAAGAAGGTGAAGGCTCACCCTTTAGACTTGGTGCTGGAGCGGGGCCTGTACTCGTACGACTCGTCTTCAGTGCCACTCTGACGCCGGTACCAGTCGAACAGCGTGCGCAGCAGGGAGGGCAAACAGTGTTCTGCTATTGAGCTCATAGAGCTTATTAACTGGAGAGAAAACAACAAAACGTGTCTGTTAGACACAATGATACAGGATATACACCCAGTGACCACTTTATTAGGTACACCTGTTCATCCAATCATGGCATGTGCATTAATTCGTCTAGTCGTGGTGAAGATGACCTGCTGAAGTTCAAACGGAGCACCAGAATGGAGAAGAGGATTTTTTTTTTTTAAATGATATATTTATTGAGCGATTCATACAATTAAATCTCATTAAAGTTTACAATATTGAGGGGAAACGCTCTTTTTATATGTACAAAACAACCAAAATAAAAACAAACATAAAATAACAAACAAGAAATTTAAAATAAAACATAATTACCCAATAAACACATCCAATGACCTCCCACAAACAACCCCACCAAGTCCCAACTACCCACCATGCCTCATTGTAAATAACACACCATGAGAAGACATTAATCACTAGCTACTTCTGTAAAAATATAGCGAGAGGTGCCCAAATTTCATGAAAAGAGGAAAGTTTATCAGACAGAGTGTATCGGATTCTTTCAAGATGCAATGTATTTATAAGATCATTAAACCAACATTTCAAGGGGGAGTATCCTCTTTCTTCCAATGATTAAGGAGAAGTTTCTTTGCAGTGATAATACAATAGGAAATAAAACACTGTTTTGCCCTACCTAATCTTATAATATCATCAGAGTTAGAGGGTCTGGTTTCACCTGGACATGGATAATTTGAGATATTAAATCAAAAATCTCGAACCAGTAATTTTGAACCTTAGAACATAAAACAAAGCTGTGGGCTAGGGTGTCTTCAGTTAGAGAGCATTTCAGGCAAACAGAGGAGACATCAGAGTAGATCTCATCAGTCTTTCCTAGAAAAGTGCAGACGATGTAATGTTTTGAACTGAATCAAGCTGTGTCTAGCAACATGTGAGCATTTATGAACATTCTCCCAGCCTAGTTCCCACTGGACATCAGTGACTGTTAGACCCAACTCTTTCTCCCATTTAGATTTCACAGAAGATGAATCTACTAAATTCATTGACATCAAGATGTCATAGATACGAGAAATTAATTTCTCAGTACAAGGTAAAAATTGGAGGCATTTATCAAGAAAGGAATCATTAAAAAACTCAAAATTGTGCACATATTTTTTACCATAATCTCCAATCTGTAAATACCTAAAGAAGTCCCTCCCTGGGAGCTTGTATTTCTCTTGTAACTGCCTGAATGAAGTAAAAACACCTTCCAGATATAAGTCACTAATAGTACATATACCCATTTGTCTCCCAAATCTAAATCTACTATCCAACATGGATGGCTTAAAAGATGGGTTATCTGCAACTGGAATAATAAGAGATAAAGACTTCAACTTAAAATGTAATCTGATCTGTTTTAGAATGCGTATAGTATTATGGATTACTACGTTACCATTATATAAAGATTTGTCAATGATCTGGGGAGATAACAGTATAGCTCCTAAACAATTTTTAGGGACTTTGAACGTTGGTGCCTGGGATTTAAACCCACAACCATCTCTGGGGTTTACTGAGAATGGTCCAAAAAGGAGAGGATATTCAGTGAGCATCAGCTGTGTGAATGAAAATGTCTTGTTGAGGGTCAGTGAGAACATCACAGACCACCACCACCACAAGGAAAAACGACCATCAGATGGAGGGGAATGACCTCAGCCTCTCAAACATAAAATAAAACCAACTACTGAGAAGTAGATTCAATCTGTAGCTTTACTAAACCATTACTTTATTCAGTCACTCAGCCGAGCACTAATTATCAACATTTCAGTAACAGACGCTGTTGGTGTTTCATTAAATAAAAAGTCACTGAGACGTCTTAAAAACAACTCAAATTATGTAGCTTTACCTGAGGATCCTCACTCACTCCAAAAACCAACATTACACTTGTACAAAACATACTTTGAGTCCAAACTAAATTCAACAAGAAGAGAAATTAAAAAAATTCAAGTACACACACTGACTGTTCTTCTGATGACCTCATCAGGAGGGTGAATATAGGAAACATGGTCCAGGATCACTGCAGCCTGAGGTGAAACACCAACACTGGGCTAAAGCCTACGACCCACTGAAAACGGGTCCTCGACCCAAACCATCATCACTGTTAATACGTGACCTTTACTAGTGGTGCAACGGATCAAAAACTCACAGATCGGATCATTTTTCAGATCAGCAGAAAAAAAAAAAAGAAAAGACAAATAACTCTGCTCTCCGTTTATTTTGTAGAACACTGAGCAACATCTTTCTGCTCAAAGCTCATTAAATACAAACATTTAACTCAAGATGTCAGCCTGATGCTTAAATAAAAACAAATTAAAGGGGGATAGACTTCTATGCACCTCTCAGGGGTCAGACAGACCTGGTTTCTGTCAGACAATCCGTTCACTGCGGTCAGAGCTGCAGCAGGTGATCCCCACGGGCCGCGCGCGTCCCGATCAGACACATCTACAGCCTCAGTAACAAACTATCCTCCAATCAGCTCTTTGACTGAACGCTGGTTCTTTAAATGAACAAATCCACTCTTAGATATGACACAATGAGATAGAATAGTCTACTAACTGTTTACAAGAAAACAACAAGCTCCAAAGAAGGGTAACTTCAAGATGAGATGAATAGCTTTTTATCCCATCCATAAACATGAGGTGAGGTGGTCAGAGTTTACCAAGTACGAGTGTGTCTGCAGGTTTAAGGGCCAGAGCAGCGTGATGAGGGGGGGATGATGGATGATGGGCAGAAGAGTTATGTAATTCCTCCCTCTGCCCTTATGGTGCTGGCCAAATAAACTCCAACAACCGATGCTGATTTACTGCCGAGGATGACACAGCGATTCTACACACTCACTTCTGCGCCCTAGATGCCCATTTTGTCTCCCTCACTCACAAAGGGGACACGCTGGATCTATAGCATATCCTCACTGGCTTTGTGTTTCGCTGAACAAAGCATTCAGCAGCAGGCCGGCCCATTGTACCGAGATCTGCACCAGCTGCAGATGAGGGACAGACAGCCCATTGAGTGGGGGATTGATCGGGACGAGATGGGCACTCGAACGCTGCGCACGCACGCGCACACACACACACACACACACACTAATAAACCTGTATGAGATGCCAGCTCTTCCTCTGGTCATTACGACTCTAACTGAAGAACTTTCTTTTGAAAGTAATGATTTTTTTCACTAAAATCACCTCCTTCTCCTCAGCAGGAAACATAAAATAAACATTCCTGTTTCAGAGGAACCGTGACCATTAAAAACCCTTCTGAGTCAGGGTTCTTGCACCTTGGCCAAAATCTAATTCAAGAACTTCCAAGGGGATTTTCAAGATTTTTCCAGCACCTTACATCACTAACCCTAACCCTAAACCCAAATATGGCAAAATGTACCATTGGAATTTAAAGATATTTTACATTTACTGTACATACTTGTATTTTAAATTTATTTTACTACAATCTGCATTAGGATAAACAGAAATGTCCAAACACTTCATAAAAAAGTCCTGGCATCATATCTGCATATTCTTACACCTCTACCTAAATCAGTTCAGGTTCTGAGAGCCGGTTCCTGAGTTGTGTGCAACTCTGACCTGCTGATACCAATTTTGGGATCTTGTGATTTCTCTCAAAGTACTACGATTACCAGAATATCTTTTTATTTTACTGATTAACTTGAAAACGATGATTCTATGAGTTAAAACTCTTTCTTAGAGCAGGTGTGCCCAATGGACCGGTCCATTGAAGAGGTGGATCGCAGGACAGCTGACTTTTTGGTGCATCTCTGGTTTCAAGCACTTTATTCAAATCAAGCACTTTTAAGTCTGCTACCACACTAAAACCACACTAAGATGGAAGCATTTTCAAGGATTTCCAGCACCCGCAACAATCCTGCTGAGAGGATTTGGTTTATATTTAGTATGAACATATGAATTCATTTTACATTTATTGTAAAACCTGTTTTGTTATAGCTGCATAGCAAAAATATATTTAACTGACCATTTATGCTGGTTTTAATGAGTACAGGAGCTGAAGTGAACTAGAGAAAAGGAGGAGGGTATGAAGGAGTTATAGAGCTTTAGTATTACAGTGGTCTCTGCACCTTTTGGGCCTCACAGTGACACACGGTGTCCGTCAGACACATCAATTAAATGATTTATTCTGATGGTCTGGTAGTGTTTAAACAAGAAAGAAAAGTGTGAAAATGTTCCTGCCTGTCTGAGAAACGTGTATAAAGTGTGTAGTGAGGGGTTTTACCGCCTTAAAACATCTGGAATAATTACAAAAATATAACACTGATACTTCGCGGCTATGGCCTACTGCTGGCTCTTTTTTAGAACGTAACTCCTGAGATAAATGAGGGATCGCTGTATTTGTTTTTTTAAGAAGTAACTGTCTGGGTACTTCTGCTTGAAACGCAGCTTCTAACCAGACTAACCTGGTCAAACTGTTGATCTTCCCCCCTCTGGAGTGATCGGGACAGTGGCTTCTCCTGTTAGAAACCAGAGAGAGACGCAGGAGGAACCAAAACAAAAGTGTTACAAAAACCACAATAAACTGATCAAGTCATAATAGTTTACTTTAAAAATGTGTCTCTATTTCCTCTCATACTCAATAACGACTAAATACATGGTAGTTCATCTCTAGGAGGCGTAAATGAAACGTTTTGATTCCAACATGGACTCACCAGCGGCTCAGCCATCACCATCTCGATCTTCTTCTCAGCAAGCACAGCAAACTCTGCAAATAGACTCTTGATGACAAACTCCCCGGGCTTCAGCTCGGGGTCAATGGTGATGCTCGACATGGCGGCGACGTTGTGTTTCTCCCACGAAAGGGGAGTCACCGAGGAGGGGGCGCGGCGTCTAACCACGCTGCTGCTGACTGGTGCAGAAGCTGTGGGGAAGACAGAGGGTAAAGGTCAGGAAATAATAGAGTTCAGACAAACAGCATCACTTCTGAAAAGAATACAAGTCTGTGTGGACAGTTCCAAAAGGAAAACGTACTTTATGAAATCATACTTCACATGATGGTCTCATAATGGATTAAAACCACGTCACAGACAACAAGAATCACTGCAGCTCTTCCAGTAATGTTCAGGAGAGGTTCAGCTCCAGTTCTAATGCTCATTCTTAAAAAGCTTTGTAGAAACAAACCAAAACAACTATCAACAAAAAGGATGTTCGACATTTAGGAAACGTAAGGTACATTTATTATAACACGATATTCAGCAAAACGTTGGTTCCTTGTTTCAAACACAGGAGAAGAGATTCAGTTTCTATGAAACTAAATTCAGGAGTTTAATCATTTTATAGAAAAACTGAAGTTTGTTCTTATTTGAGTTATACTCATGAGTTTTAAAAGTATATGTAGCATTATCTAGCAGCATGCTAAGCATTTTAGCTTTTTGATTTTGTAAAGGATGATTTTGAGGGTTTGTTTATAGTTTAGTAAATTTCATGCATTTATCACTAAACATGTAAGTGGCGTTGGATAAAAGTGTCTGCTAAACACAGAAACACAAACATGAAAATAACCAACTCAAAAAGCAACCAGGCACAAAACGCTGCCCGTTGTTCAGCCTGTTGACCTAAAGAGTCTGAATAACTTAACGGTTGATGAGTGAACATCGCAGCTGCTGGCCTCGCCGTCAGTGACACGCTGGATAAAACCATCAGTAGAACCAGAACTCTTCCTGCTGATCACAGCTGACCCGTTTCTCTCTCGTTGTTTTAATTTCTCAGTCAAACGGGCTGCTTTGATTACTGCATTAACATAATGTCAATGCTTTACATACACAGCACAAAGAAGATTAAACGGGCCTAACTATCATCTCTTATTTTCAATGTGATCATCTTATTTATGCCACAGTGGAGACATTTTAAGTCAAATGTCAAACGTGCAGTTTTGACAATTTGCTCCGAAACTCGTTTTTGAATTTATTCCTACATGTAATAATAGGGATCCCATATTGTCATCCAGTTTTACCTTAAAAGAAACCTGAGCCACTGAGAGAATATTAAATCTAAACAGCTCAAACCTGTAACCCTCTGTAACTCCTGAATGAGGAGCTTTAAAATGGTGAATTCCTTCAGTAACACTGAGTTTAGCATCATGAGGGCTCACTGCTTGGAGCTTTCTACACATTTGCATGTGGTACAGGTCATTTGCTTTCCTATTCAAATAGTATAAACAAATCTTCTGGGTTTAAAGTGAAGACTGAGAAACATTAACCTTGGAAGTCCTTTTGTGGTCAGACCAACTACTAAATCCTTCTCATGTGTACAGACTCTCTAGGTTTGTAATGTTTCACGGCTCTTCTAGAAAGCTTCCTTCTAACAGATAAGATGTAGTTGAGACAGTCACTGTTAAACATGATATGGCGGAAAGACAGGCCCCCGTTTGGTTCGTAAATCACTAAAAGTGAACTGGTGTCTCACACTGATGTAGGCCTACGCAGATCAACCTGAACTAGAACATGGACAGGAAGAATCAGACATCCAACAGGCCTTACTTCTATCAACCGGCCCATGAACAGCAGAAAGGGACGGCCTTCTTTGTGATGTCTCGAGTACGGGAGCTGCCATGTTGTATTTTTAGAACCAGAGTCTGAGCTGTATTTTATTAATAGAGATTCAAGGTAGTGGGTGTGTGGTTGTTTGTCTCGTTCGTCTCTGTGTGGCCCTGCGATGGACTGGCGACCTGTCCAGGGTGTCCCCCGCCTCTCGCCCCTTGACCGCTGGAGATAGGCACCAGCTGCCCCGCGACCCTCTGTGGAGGAATAAGCGGCTACAGAAAATGGATGGATGGATGGAGATTCAAGGTTGCTCGATTTGGGGGGAAACATCACAATTATGACTCACAAATCACAATAATTTCACAGTTCCTGACTGAGTATTACTGGAACCAGTCCACAGTTCTAGTCCAGCCTCCATTCAGGCGTCTGGTTTCTACTGATGCTGATGAATCTGACCAACATGGGAATGAGAGTAACCACTGAGGGAGGGAGTCTAAAAGGAAACACTTCTCCTCAGAGTTCTCACACTTTTACCCAAATCTAATTCAAGCATTTTCAAGGTGAGTTTAGGATTTCCACTGGTGATGATTCACACCTAAACACTACGTTTAGATTCACAATTATTGATCATCACTTCCTTATATCATGAAATGATGCTACTAGGCTGCAGCCGAAGTAAAGATGTGCTGATTCAGGTTTTACACAGCTTACCGTTGTACAGATGTGACCTTCTGATCTGATTTATCTCAGCGAAATAATAAAAACTAAAATGCATTTAAAACATTTCTGACCAAACTGAAATGTTTGATTCTGGAGGTAAAAACCTTCACGTTTCTGTGCATTAATTAGAGCTAACGAGTCGACGGGTTCAGGGACTGATTTTTGAGTTTCAGAGCAGCTAAATATTCTAAATATTGGCCAGTTCAGGTCAAAGGACAATTTTTGGTGCATTTTTACTTTCAGGAACTTTATTTAAAATGCAAGCACTTTCAGAACCTTGAAAAGATGAGGCCAAAATTCAAGAATATTCAAGGATTTCAAGCTCCTGTAAGATGTCGTCTGCTGAATGTAGACCTTTATTCACCATTATTCACTAAACAATCAAATATTATATCAGAGGAGGCTTTCTTCATCCTAAACTTTCTCACAGAGGGGAGAAGTGACAAACTAATAATGATGTAACCACTTATTCCCATCAGAGTCCATCTAAACATCCATCCACCAACACTTCACCACCT
Source organism: Callopanchax toddi (assembly GCA_006937965.1). Classification (NCBI taxonomy): domain Eukaryota; kingdom Metazoa; phylum Chordata; class Actinopteri; order Cyprinodontiformes; family Nothobranchiidae; genus Callopanchax; species Callopanchax toddi. The sequence goes on along the minus strand of SSNR01000364.1, from coordinate 191,011 downwards.
CAAGCTGCACACTCTGGTGTTCTAGAGATTTATGTTCAAACTGGGAACACAACTTCCAGTCTAGCTCTCAGTGGTCTCATGCCAACAGTAAAGTGACCCTTTCCCTCTTTCCCTCCCAGGAAAGGCCTTGTTCTGTTTCTTCCTGGTTGCCACAGAAACACTCATGCATTCTGAATTGTCCAAACACCACCGAGGAACTGAAGCACAGTAAAATGCTTTTTGCACTAAAAAACAACATGTATACTGAGGATGTTAACATTAAGTGAAATGGCTTAAACGGTGAAGTTCTATAGCATGATTTACTGGATGCTACTGGTTCTGGTACTGAAAATGCTCAAATAAAGAAAAACAACCCAGGTAAAGCATTAGTCAGGGTATTAGAGTACACTTTGTTTAGTTTGGGTTTAGGGGATTTATTGGCAGATATTTATAATAAAGTATAAAGCAACGTTGAAATATTATCTGGTTGTTAATTCTCTACAATTTACCATTTGTTTAGTACTTTAACCGAACGTCTGAATTCCTACGCTACTGTACGTTCTGCTGCAGCAGCAAAAACACCATCGACTAAATAACCAGCCGAATCAAAGTATCACTTCAATATGGAACAAACTGGGGATTCATCAAGTACGCTTTGACACTTCATATTTGATTTTTTAAAAATCATTATTTATTGTTCTTCATTTTTGTTGTGATTACAAACAAAAGCACAGAAAACACTACATATACATTTATAATATCCTTAACACGTGTAAGGACCACCTCACTTAGTGAAACCATCTACCATGAAGATGTTCTCCAAACGCTCTGCTACCAGTTTCTAGCATCTCATCTAATTCCTCCAAAATGTTGTCATTTAGCACTGATGCTGGTACCAACACCAGGTATCAGTCTGATACCATGTGAGTGGACTCGTACTCAAAGTGTTCCGATACTACAGGACCCGGTACCAGTGTGATGGTAGCTTTGTTTCCCTCTAACAGACAGTACTGGCCTGCACAAAAAAAGCTCCGATGTGATCGTCATTTTAAGATGTGTAATGACATTTTTTAGTACGCGTGGTCGAATTCTGTATTCTGCTGTGCAAGTACTCAAACTTAAGTACTCAAACTTAAGTACTCAAACTTAAGTACTCGAATTGTACTTGAAAAAAATCTGGTATCGGTGCGTCCCAAAATGTTATCGTTGTAAAATTAGAATAAATGCACACTGACTGGGTTTCTGTTAGAGTAAGTGTTAGTGGGGAGGTGGTGTTGTGGTAATGGTGTCTAGCAGCACACAGAGCCTTTCTGTCTTTGTTTACTGTGTTCACCAGCAGCCCCATGATGCCATACAGCCAAACACTGGGGTGTCCTCGTCTTCTCTCCCACCATGGGCCAACTGGATTGTTGACTGGTTCACATCAGTGAATAACTCAACACTGTACTTTTCCAGTCAGTGGCAAAACGGAGAAAAACAAAGCTAGAAATCCTTTTCAGGGCCAAATGTCTGTATTGTCCCTCAGCCCCTTGTCGTTTCTCCCTGAGACATGCCAGTTATTTATGGCATGTCAAGCTGAGACCCCACCCCCACTGATATTATATCAAAATACTAGCATGCTTCCATAAAAACACAACCCAGTGGTTATATCCCTGGTTCAACATTAACTCATGAGTGATACCAGGTACACAGCTCAGCTGAGAATCTAAAATGGAAAATAAGGCAAATCAAAGGGGTGTGGAGGATGCACTCATCTCCTAGAGTCCAAACTTTAAGGACTGCTACTCAAGAAAACATCAGTGTTTACTGTAAGTAGGAGGCAGTTATTGTTTTTAGAGGTTACTGTGGTAAAGTGGTTGGATGGTTACACACCAAAATCCTTTACTGCTCTATTAAAACCTCCAGATAAGTGTTTGTTTGTCCAAGAAAACTAGCAGATGTTGGAGTCTGAGGTGTGGTTGTATTTGGATTTTAATAAACAAAAGCTGAGAAAAGAGGTTTCTCTACATGCAGACAGAGCATGCACTACCATCAGCTGGTCGCTACATTACAGCTAAAGGCAATTTAATTTAGTGTTGCTTCAGTGTGAAAACTAAATGATCTAATATTCATTTATTTTCAACACATTTCAAATGAAACCCGTCATTCTTGAAGGTATGAAGCACCGCTTTTCATGTCAGGGTTTTAAGCTGAGATATTCTTATGTTGAGAAATGATGGCATTACAGAGGTTTTAGTAAAATCGCCCAAAAATATATCAGTTGTAGATATACGTACGTACGTCCAGTGATTACTTACTGTCCAGTGATTCAAACACTAGGCTAAAACATGAGCACCTGCCTTTTGTTGATGGGCAATAAATACTGTGTTGATATTTATAATCATGATCAACTCAAACACAACCACAAAGAACGGCCAAGCTTCTCCTAAAGCGCCGTGTAGAAAAACGTTTTAAAGTGAGAGGCTGAAGAACCACGCTCTGGAGTTCAGAGGCTGGTTTTACTGGTTCTTTAATACTTGTGCAGTGTTCTCTAGTGTAGATCAATGCCTTATAAAGCTAATTAAAAGCTATGATGCTTCTATTCTCTGATGCAGAAGTTTGCAGATTCAGAGGTCAGCAGGTTTCCTCATGATTATTTAATGATATGCGCACAGCCCTCGTTTCTGATTGGTCTACCATTTTTTATCCCAAATCCGAGGGCGAAGGAGAAACTTTAGAGGAAGTGCTTCCTCCGCGTTTGTCAGTGAATGTCTCAGAATGGTAACACCTACATGTGAACTGACATTTTCTCCTCAAAGCTCAGAACGGTCTGCTGGGACACCTGAACCGGGGCCAAAGCAGACCGTAGGACGTGGGAGTTGCTATGCTAACATTAGCATGTGTGGCTAACCACAAAGACCTCAGAATAACTGCTGATATCAGCAGGAATATGTTACGAACAACAGGCTTTCTCCTCCTCGCTGCTAAAAAAAACCCCATTCCTATAGGAAAATTTAAAAATCAACACACGCCCGAGCCCGACCTGGGACTAAAAACCCAGGTCTCCCACGTCAGGGGCGCCGTCTTAGACCTCTATACTACGACTCAGGTTGTTATAATTGTTCTGTTTCTATACATGAACATTAAGAGTCACGTAACGCGAGTCAAGATCGTAAAAAATCTGTGTTGCTTAAGATTTTGTGGATCAATTCACTTTAAGAATATTCTTGCATGTAAATTTAAATAAAAAAATATTTTTTACTGGTCAATGGGGCTCCCAGACCACACCAGGCTCCTAGGCTGAAGCCATATCTAGCCTGTGGGGCGGGGTGAGACAAGATGGGCCAGACCATGAATGCTAATTCACAGAGTGACGTAGATCTGGGAGGTTTTTCAAATCCTAGTGTTTCAACCTGAAAATATGTTGAGAGGAAAACACTGGAGATCCATGTAGAAGACTGTTTTCATGTTCAGCCTGCATGAAAACCCCAGAATGACCAATATTTATCAGAACAAACACTTTTAAGCATCTCACACGATTACACAAGTGTTACAGCAGGGACTCCACCTCGTCACAGTAAAAACAAGTCCTCCCAAACGCCTGCTCAATTCTCCTGGCAGGACAACTAGAAGCAACACACACACACACACACGGAATGTAGGGCCAAAAGTGCATTCACTTTTTAGAGACAAAAGAATTACTGCCGATGTTTATGCGGTGCCAGTTCTACCATTATGTTGCAACACGCTCAGTCGGTGGCAAGTTCTTACTGGTTCCCTCTTCACTTTAATACTCCCTGATAAATGATCATCCACAAAAGCAAAGGTTGAAACTATTTTCTTTTGAAAGCTTGACATTACCTAAGTTTCATTATGAAAAGAAAGAAAATGACAGTAAAAGCCTAAACTGATGTAACATTATGTGTAATGATTGAAAACTGACTAATGGAGTTTAAATAACATTTCTGTTTATAAAATGTGACACTGACATGAGACAAAGTTGTAGAAGGTTAGCATAGAAGAGTGTTTCTGAAATAAGACCCCGACACCAGGAGGAGAAGTGTCAGTAGACGGATAGAAGTGGGTAGTATTTTACTTCTGAACCTTTAAATTATTATAGAGCAATCACATAAATATTACATTTACCAGTTAGCCTATTTTATCTGAATGTAAGTGCAGAAAAATAAAATCTATTCTACTTTCTGGTCAACAAACTTTCTGCCTTAAGGGAAAAATGTAGAGTTCATAAGAAGGAATGTTTACCACACTGCTGTCAGGGTTACAACATCTAGCATGTTCAAACAACAACTGTTATGAGTTGACATGAAAACTGTGTCCTCCTCCTTAATGTGGTTATTCACTTAGTCACAGCTTTAGCGTTCAGACAAGTGGGTAAAACCTGAGGAGGACTTCAACATGAAAGCTGTTCTGTTAGCAGGAAGATCTCTGGGCTGCGGAGGGAGTTGATGCTTCAGGATCAAACTGTTCCAAAAGTTTTCTTTATGAAATTTGCATGTTTTTCCTTTGAAAGTGTCAATGAGTTCACTGTGAGTAAGACATTTTCAGGGAGAGGAACTCCTTGTTCCAGGCAGAAACCTCACTGACATCATTTTATAGGATGATGAATTCTGATTGGTGAGCTGCTGGTTTCACATTTAAAACCTAAAAACAGCTGTGAACGCTCTCTAGTAGTTTTTATTCTGTTATGTTTAAGTGAATTACGTGATTACGACCACCTGGGGTGGGGGTGGGGGGGTTGTGTTGTGTTCTAAGTGCCATTTTATTTTTGGGTTCTCTACCACTCTCACTGTTAGTCCTCGTTGTTTTTATTTCCATATTTAACTTAAACTGAAGTTCCTGTGTAGTTTTAGGAAGTGCTGTTTTACTAAGCAGCTGTGTTTTCTAACTCTGTGGGAGAGGAGGTACAGCTGTTTGCTTCTATTAAGCATTAATTTAAAGGTCCCATGACTCCATATTTAAATGACTTTATATTAAACAGGTGTAATCTTTGATGCCTCTACATCAGCGTTGCACCATTAGAACTCAAAATACGCTGTAATTATTTCCTAACGAGCAACTCAGAGATCAGAAGAATGTGCCGCCTTCCGGTTCTGCTGGGTTTCTCCTTATTTGGCAGCCTGACACTTCTGCTGCAGCAGGGGGCAGTGCCCAGTAGGTAGGGGGCGGTGCCCAGTAGGGGGCAGTGCCCAGTAGGGGGCAGTATCCAGTAGGGGGCGGTGCCCAGTAGGGGGCAGTGTCCAGTAGGGGGCGGTGCCCAGTAGGAGGGGGCAGTGCCCAGTAGGTAGGGGGCGGTGCCCAGTAGGGGGCGGTGCCCAGTAGGGGGCAGTGCCCAGTAGGGGGCAGTGCCCAGTAGGGGGCAGTGCCCAGTAGGGGGCGGTGCCCAGTAGGTAGGGGGCGGTGCCCAGTAGGTAGGGGGCGGTGCCCAGTAGGTAGGGGGGGTGCCCAGTAGGGGGCGGTGCCCAGTAGGGGGCGGTGTCCAGTAGGGGGCAGTGCCCAGTAGGGGGCAGTGCCCAGTAGAGGGCAGTGTCCAGTAGGGGGCAGTGTCCAGAGGTAGGGGGCGGTGCCCAGTAGGTAGGGGGCGGTGCCCAGTAGGTAGGGGGCGGTGCCCAGTAGGTAGGGGGCGGTGCCCAGTGGCGGTGCCCAGTGGGGGGCAGTGCCCAGTGGGGGGCAGTGCCCAGTAGGGGGCAGTGCCCAGTAGGGGGCAGTGCCCAGTAGGGGGCAGTGTCCAGTAGGGGGCGGTGCCCAGTAGGGGGCAGTGCCCAGTAGGGGGCAGTCCAGTAGGGGGCGGTGCCCAGTAGGGGGCGGTGCCCAGTAGGGGGCAGTGCCCAGTAGGGGGCAGTGCCCAGTAGGGGGCAGTGCCCAGTAGGGGGCGGTGCCCAGTAGGGGGCAGTATCCAGTAGGGGGCAGTATCCAGTAGGGGGCAGTGTCCAGTAGGGGGCAGTATCCAGTAGGGGGCAGTATCCAGTAGGGGGCGGTGCCCAGTAGGGGGCGGTGCCCAGTAGGGGGCGGTGTCCAGTAGGGGGCGGTGCCCAGTAGGGGGCAGTATCCAGTAGGGGGCGGTGCCCAGTAGGGGGCAGTGCCCAGTAGGGGGCAGTGCCCAGTAGGGGGCAGTGTCCAGTAGGGGGCAGTGCCCAGTAGGGGGCAGTAGGGCCCAGTAGGGGGCAGTATCCAGTAGGGGGCAGTATCCAGTAGGGGGCAGTGCCCAGTAGGGGGCAGTGCCCAGTAGGGGGCGGTGCCCAGTAGGGGGCAGTGCCCAGTAGGGGGCAGTGCCCAGTAGGGGGCGGTGCCCAGTAGGTAGGGGGCGGTGCCCAGTAGGTAGGGGTGCCCAGTAGGTAGGGGGCGGTGCCCAGTAGGTAGGGGGCGGTGCCCAGTAGGGGGCGGTGCCCAGTAGGGGGCGGTGCCCAGTAGGGGGCAGTATCCAGTAGGGGGCAGTATCCAGTAGGGGGCAGTATCCAGTAGGGGGCAGTATCCAGTAGGGGGCAGTGCCCAGTAGGGGGCAGTGCCCAGTAGGGGGCAGTGTCCAGTAGGGGGCAGTGCCCAGTAGGGGGCAGTGCCCAGTAGGGGGCAGTGCCCAGTAGGGGGCAGTGTCCAGTGTAGGGGGGGTGCCCAGTAGGGGGCGGTGCCCAGTAGGGGGCGGTGCCCAGTAGGGGGCAGTGCCCAGTAGGGGGCAGTGCCCAGTAGGGGGCAGTGTCCAGTAGGGGGCAGTGCCCAGTAGGGGGCAGTGCCCAGTAGAGGGCAGGGCAGTGCCCAGTAGGGGGCAGTATCCAGTAGGGGGCAGTATCCAGTAGGGGGCAGTATCCAGTAGGGGGCAGTGCCCAGTAGGGGGCAGTGCCCAGTAGGGGGCAGTGCCCAGTAGGGGGCAGTGCCCAGTAGGTAGGGGGCGGTGCCCAGTAGGTAGGGGGCGGTGCCCAGTAGGTAGGGGGCGGTGCCCAGTAGGGGGAGCCAGTGGGGGCAGTATCCAGTAGGGGGCAGTGTCCAGTAGGGGGCGGTGCCCAGTAGAGGGCAGTATCCAGTAGGGGGCGGTGCCCAGTAGGGGGCAGTATCCAGTAGGGGGCGGTGCCCAGTAGGGGGCAGTGCCCAGTAGGGGGCAGTGTCCAGTAGGGGGCAGTGCCCAGTAGGGGGCAGTGCCCAGTAGAGGGCAGTGTCCAGTAGGGGGCAGTGTCCAGTAGGGGGCAGTGTCCAGTAGGGGGCAGTGTTGTCACGTGAAAGAGAAACAAAACTGAAACTAAACACTACACGGTCTATGGTCAATGGCGGCAGATGCACTGGCGTTCTCCTCGCTCCAGGTGTCGTGAACGTGCATGTGGGAGGAGAATTGACCATATAAGCAAGTCCTGATCGCTATGACCTCATAGCGGGCTGGAGTGAAAAAAGCGGTTTGAAACCTGGGTCTGAAATCTGGAAGAGCTTCTCACTGGCTGGACTAGGAGACAGATGGACGCCGTTTTTGCTCTTTCTGGCAGGTTGAAGGTGAGAACTCAACGTTGCAACATGAGAGATAAGTCAGAAAACACGGAAAACCAGGACATGGGACCTTTAATCTATTAGGGTTGGGCAGTAATATGGGAATACAACAAATCACAGTACCCAAAAATAAAGATGCTGCTGCTCAGAATACCCTGAAACTCTCCTCCATTTGTAAAAAAGTCCAAGTTACTTCCTGTCAACTCTTCTACCATCCTGAAAAAAGTACCTAAAAACCAGAATTAGAAACTAAGCCAGCCAATCTACTTTTTTAACCCTCACAACCAGTAAAGCAGCAGCCGAGGACTGAAACCAGTTAACTGGGCAGTCTGGTAACGTGGTGGAGGTGATGGGACACTGAAGGACTGAGCACAGCCACAGCTGACTGGATCACGGAAAGAAAGGTGGTGGAAAGAAAACACCTGCAGTGTGTCTCTGGTTGTGTACACACACACACACACACACCTTCAGATCAGGCTTTCAGCTCGCTGTCCCCTGCATGAACCTGGGCTAAAGGCTAAAGACGTTTGAGCAGCAGGTTGATTTTGTAACGTTTCTGCATCTCTATTAACCTTTAAAGTAAACATGTAGGTGTCTGCGTTAATGTGACATCAGACACCTTTGGTTCCAGTTTAACTCATTTTAATGTCACATATCCTTCTGAGCATAAAGGGACCAGATGAGTTTTAGGGTTTGTCCTTCCATCTAAAACCACGCTGTCTGCCCTCTGGTGGAGGACCTACAGGTGGAAAGAGACCATTTTATTTCCCTATTACTGCTTTTATAGTCATTTAATTACATAATATAAAAAGAGCTTATGAATGTATTCCTCTTTTACTGCATTTATAAATCAATATGAGAAACATCATTTGGCTTCTTTGACAAATATCTTTACAAAAAACTAAATATCAAAGTAAAAACAGATTGTTTTTAAATAATTAAAGTATGTAACATAAATATACAACAACATATTGTTGACTCAAGCTAAGAGGGGGATTCTGAGAAAACCTGTCCAGAATTAGTTTGTTTTCCTGATACCGTTACTTACATGTGTAGAACATTAAAATGACTAAAAATAATACGTTTAGATTTTAAAGGACTTCCCAGAGAAGCTTAGAGTTTCCTCTTAAAGACCTTGTTTCTGTTGGTAGATTTATGGTTAAACCTGCCTCCTGTCCTGCACTAACCTCAATAATACTGTAGAATTTTAACAAAGGAGGCCCTAAATGTTTCTAATAAGCAGAAGTTTGTTTTGTTGTCCAAAAAGACTCAAATGGAAGAACACCAGTTTAAAGGTCAGTACATCATAATGCAGCACTGAGTTAAACTAAACATTTAGGCCCAGTTTGTAGTAAACATTCATCCTGACAGCACTAGGATCTGGTCTGGGTTCAGATTAAACCTTTGATATATTTCAGTGAGACTAAAGAGGCAGCGTTTCTTGATTCCTGATGTATCAGAGGCTGCTAATAATAGGAGGAAGCCAAAAGACGGATCGATAGCAGGGAAACATTAGCTGCCCCTGAGGAGAGGAAGGAGAGGGTTATGAAGGAGGAGCAGGCGTAAATGGGATATGTTGAGTGTTTGTGATTTTAGGATGTAAAGATAAAATGTTTCTCAAGATCAAAAGGGGTACAGGTGGGTTGAAAGTCGCCCATCATGTATCAGAACATCAGTAGAAACATCATCTTTGGGACAACCAGGAGCGCCGACGGGCAGGAGGAAGAGGGCTATCGCTGCCACCTGCGTACAGCATCGTCTTTGAACTTTTTTTTTTACACGGAGACGGGAAAATGAATCGCATGCAGCTACGTAGAAAGTGCTGAGAGTTCACTGGTGTCCCATAAGTCAGGATGCAGTGCGTGTGGTATGTAAACATGTGTGCTCGCTCTGCAGGGTACTCACAGCTGCTACTCCAAGACTTGAGGAGAGATTTGATGCTGATCTCAAAGAAGACCGAATCCTGCAGGCTCAGCATGGTGGCTCTCAGAAGTCGAGGCTCATAAGGCACAATGCTCACTGGGTTCCAGTTTGGGGGTTTATGCCATTTGATCAAATCAAAGCATTCCACCTCTCATGCACCTTTCAAAGGTTTTTAGCAGATATTACACATGACACTCGTCTCACCAGCAGCTGAAAACTATCCTCCGCAGGAGTCAGACAGAAACAACATCCTGAACAAGTTTAAAACGCCGCTGTGAGAGAGAGGGTTAAACCCTAACCCGTTCACTAAAGAGCAGGACTGTACTGAAGGAAGGAGAGAGCGCAGTTACAGAAGTATTCCGACCCAGTGCCTGCTGCCCACTTGCTAGTCCACAGAGTCCCTCATCCCGAGTTCAGGACAGAAACATCCAGAAAGGCAAAACAAAATCCAAAGTGCAAGAACTTCTGCTCCTCGTACGAGAAGGAACTGCAGCAAAGTGATCTTAGGAGTCCTGATGATCAGAAATATTCCTTCCCCTGTCTTCCTGAGTGTATGCCAGTCCTAGCCTGCTAGCGCTGTCAGAAACCCTCCCTCTCCTCCCCCAAACGTCTCTCTCTCTCTCTCTATTCGTTCATGAGCAGCCCCTCCTCTCCTGAGCTAGCTCTTGTTCTTTTACTGATGCCTGCTCTTTTGTCTTTAGAGGGAGAGAGAGTTTGGCTCAACAGCAAACACAGAGAGGAGGGGCTCGATCGTGGGGGGGTGGGTGATGTCATCAAAATGCTGCCAGTGTTCCCTGGCGGTGTTTCAGCGATGCATACGCATGTCAGAGCTACTACTGTGCTGCCTCCCCACCGGCCTATCAAAGCAACACTTCCTGTACGCTCCACAGCAGCACCGCACTGCAGTGGGGGGGGAAACAAGAATATAGAAACTGAACACAAAGTGCTTGTTTTCTAACTCCTATTAAAAGGAACAGCAAACAGAAGAAGGTGTGTGGATAAACCATGTGAAACAGACGGTCCACGTCGTAGTGCAGCTCTCCACCCAATTCGCCTTCATTTGTTACCCATACATACCCAGTGAAGTCATAGGTATTACATCACTGCAATGTCCAAAAGCTACCAGGCGTCAGCAACAGTCTGAACACTGCAGAAACACTCAGCGTCACTAAGAACAGCGCTCATCTGGTGCAGCTGGTGGCAGAGCCGGTGATTTGTAGTCCAGAGCAGGATCAGGTTTGTTAACAACAGACTGAGGGGACAGCAGTGGGAGCGCTGCACCAGACAAATGCTCTTTGTCTTCTTCCAGTTTGGTCTTTATTTCCCTCTCGCCCTCGGTCTCTCCCTCCGTCACATGTCCTCCACTACACAAGTTATGCAAAATGAGGCAGAGCTCATTGCAAACAAACAACACAAACAGATGCTTTGTCATGCCCTGGCTGGAGCGAGTGTGATGCTGTGAAACTCTGCATTGTTACACAACACAGACTCTTTGGAGCGACATCGGTCTTAAACTTGTAGTTTTGGGTAACCTGATTAGAACCTTCAGAGAAGGATGACGTCATGTTAACGGGTTAATGCGTCTGTGACCAACCCACAAGGTGTGAAAAGACTACATATTTGTGGTTAACAGGTTTGAGGGCAAACTATTTGGATCTGTTGACCAAAAATAGCTGAAACCAGAACTCACAAGCACAAAACAACGCAGGCTGTTATCAGCACGCCCACCCAACGGCCAGGTGTATCTGTACTAATCCTCCTTCTATTTACAGACAGAACAACCAGACAAACACACCGTCTGAGTGTTCTGACATCAGCATCCTCAGTTAATATCTGAAAAACATGAAACACACTGAAGTGCTCCTTTTCAAACATCAGCAAACACCATCACAAGCTAACGGCTGCAGTACTGTACCTAAAACCACCAAACGACTTTAGATCGAGCTCATAGGACCAGGAGGAAGACTCACTTATTAAGAAAAAGCAGAGTTCACGTTGTGATCACCAGTTAGCATACGACCTGCAGGTATCGTTTTCTGTAAACCAGCTGTTGTTTAAGGAATGACATCATTTCCATGAGATCATTACAGCAAAGACAGCTGACGCAAATGAACATTAAAACCGACTTCCTGGGAAGACGAGATCAGATCATCTCAACCAGGGCTCTCACCCCCGCTGACTGACAGCTCGCCCTCCTGACTGCAGACTGCTCTCAGGAGCCCACAGGGTGGAGGATGCATTTCCTGTCCCGGCCTCTCTGAAGGGCAGTGGTGAGGACGATAATCGATAGGAGCTGTAATTCAATCTCTGACCTCCTGAGTGAAGCCTGGGCTGCAGAGGACAACACTTACATCCATCACAGCACTTTATGTATGCAACGCCATGCTATTACACACACAGCTTCTCACTTCCACATGAGAGTCAAGAGAGTCCTACGTCACATTTTGACCAAACACCCACACATCAACTGTAGAATAGGCGTCAATACTCTTCATCAACAACAAGAATGATGTGGCTCAGCTGACCTACGCTCTAAAGCAGGGAACTCACTAGAACTTGAACCGTCTTCCTCCCGATGCTGTCATTCTTTCACCAGGTCCATGTTTCCAGACAGAGGCAGTAAAACCTGATGTTTTATCATCACATACCAGCAAGTATCAGGACATTTCAGCATTCATGAGTCCCACAGCTCCAAACGTTGTAAACGGTTCTGATTTCCACACCTGACACCTTAATGACAGGTGGCTCATAATGACAATCAACTGGACCGAATGACTCTGGAACACATCTAGAGCTCGGCTCCCTGGTCTGAATTTGTTGTAGTTTTTTGTTGTGATTCAGTTACTTTTCACACAGAAAAAACTGTAAACAAAACAAAAACCAGGTGAGAACATTCAGTCTGCTGATTGGTCAGAGTGTGTGGGGGCGGGGCTACCAGAAGTGCATTCAGGAAGAAGGTGTCGCTCTGATCCCAAGTCTAACCAAACCTGCAAACCTGGCTAGGCAAGGTCGGGTTGCATTTACACTGTAAACAAACTGAGACCAGCTCCTCCATCGGGTCTCAGTCTGGTTCTGTAGCTCTGTCCTAGAACCTTCAGGGTCTCAGTCTGGTTCTGTAGCTCTGTCCTAGAACCTTCAGGGTCTCAGTCTGGTTCTGTAGCTCTGTCCTAGAACCTTCAGGGTCTCAGTCTGGTTCTGTAGCTCTGTCCTAGAACCTTCAGGGTCTCAGTACGGTTCTGTAGTTCCGTCCTAGAACCTTCAGGGTCTCAGTACGGTTCTGTAGTTCCGTCCTAGAACCTTCAGGGTCTCAGTCTGGTTCTGTAGTTCCGTCCTAGAACCTTCAGGGTCTCAGTCTGGTTCTGTAGTTCCGTCCTAGAACCTTCAGGGTCTCAGTACGGTTCTGTAGCTCTGTCCTAGAACCTTCAGGGTCTCAGTATGGTTCTGTAGTTCTGTCCTAGAACCTTCAGGGTCTCAGTCTGGTTCTGTAGCTCTGTCCTAGAACCTTCAGGGTCTCAGTACGGTTCTGTAGCTCTGTCCTAGAACCTTCAGGGTCTCAGTATGGTTCTGTAGTTCTGTCCTAGAACCTTCACACCTGAACAAACAAACCAAACCAGGGAGGAACACAGACCAGGGGTTGGTTTAAACAGAAACTCTGCAGGTGTCAGACACCCTCAATACTTTTATTAGACAGTCAGCGATTACAGTATAGAACCGTATTTACCTCAACTCTGATACTTCTACTGAGTAAAGAATCCACAGCATTAAAGGGTTTCCTGACTTAATCTGACAACTTGTTGCTCTGTAAACTTGATAAATAAGTTAGTCCAGTTTGTTTGGAAACACACCCTGTTGACAATTAAGACAGAAATCTCATTACAGAAGTACAAACTCTCACGTTGAGTCATAAACACTCCCTGATCACTTACAGAACACGTCTCTTTAGCAAAAACTCCTTTAGCTGAGGAGTGTCATCAGTTTACAGCAGCGTGGTTTAAAAATAACAACCAATACTAAAAGTATCTGATGACATCTTCAGTTTAGCTGCATGCACAACAACAGGGCCATTTGTGTCTCTTATTGTTACACAACACCCCACACTCCTCCCCCACTAGCAGCTGAACATGTAAACATTAGCAGACATTCACAGCTGTCAGGTTCAGCTTGTTAGGGCTCCAGACAGTCACCAATTACCTGTAAAATTTATTAATTTTAAAACCGTCACGCCACCGTAACCAAGAACCTCAAGTGGTTTTTTATTTATTGTTATGAAACACCAGGAAGGGACGGGGTGAGGTGGTGGGTGTGTCTGACCTGTATCCAGTCAGAACAGCTCGAGTTAGAGGTGGGATATTTAGCCTCAACATTATATCACTCAGCATTTATTAGTTCATTATTATACTAATAATTCTGTTCCTGAGTCTCCACAGTATGATGTCACCTAATAAAACGGACCTCAAACAGACACGTTTACACATGTCAACAAAAAGCTTAAAGTCAACATGCACCTGCATCAGTGATCTGTATTCCTCTCTTTAAATTCATTACTGAGAAATGTTTCTGTAGTAAACAAATAGAAATACTTCTATTTTAGTTTAAACTAAAGCAACATGAAGGAGTTTATTTAATCTGATTCCATCACATCAAGCATAAAGTAAATCTAACTGACTCAAATCAGTCAGAATGACAAAACATTAAAGGAAGTGTCCATTTAAACTGTGGTTCAGCTACAGGAGGTGTGTTTAAAAACTGGCTCCAGATTTTTATTTCATTTGAAAATATTGGAGCCTTTTACTTGGTGTAGGTATGAAACCTAATTAGTGACCAAACACAAATGACAACAAGAAAAAAAAAAGGCCCCACCTTAAAGGCATACTCAGTATCCAGGTAAACAATGTAGCTTTTAACATTTTTTAAAAGCCTCTCAACAATGTTCCAACATAGTATAGCCATAAATATATTGTGGAGGTTAAAAAACCCCGAAAGAAATCAATAAAGTAGTTGTCCTGCAGTTCTCTAAAAACTTCAGCCAATCCTATCGTTCGGACCGAACGATAGGATTGGACAATCCAGCTGTCTGTCTGCCGCATTTCCTCACTGCTTGGATTGGCATTAATCCTCCCGGACACATTTTGGGGCAGAACATCCCGGAAGTGAAAGTGAAAGTAGAAGTAGGACAGAGAGCCGGCGGGTGATTCCATTTTAAGATAAAAATACCAGAGTCCCCCCAAAAAACACCTTTTCAGCTAGCAGGAAACTAAAAACGTTTGGAGGTGAAAAGAGGAAAAGCTGGGGGAACGTTTCTACGGCTGGAGTTTGACTCTGCTTTGTCACCTTTACAAACCGTGGTCCTATGTCGGCGGGAGGCTGGCGTATGGATTTTACCCGACGGGAGGGGTGAGTTCACCGAGACGTGTTTCTGTAAACTAGCTAGGAGACCTCGTTTGTTTACCTGGCTACTGAGGATGGATTTAAAGCTAATCCTTAGGAAAATGGCTGGTTTAAATAGTTTCTGTGTAGAAATCATTTTCATTGCTTTACTCACTATTGTCAATGTCTATAAAACACAAAAAGTACAAGAGCAGCACCAACGTGATGGAGAGCAACAACACCAGACAACAATAATATAAAACATTAAAAAAGATTCAGACATAATCACCCTATAAATCACATGTTCAGGCTCTAGAACTGAAGTGGGTCTTCAGAAGTATCTAAAGGTTTCCTAACGTTGAGCAGCTGACATAGAGAGGTCAGTTATTCCATAAACATCTTCCTCTGAGTTATGACCTTATACAGCGTCTAAAACCTGGCTGTGTTCTAGATGAAAGGTGGTATTAGAAGGTCCTGGACATCGATGGATCCAGACCATTAAAAACTAACATTAAAATGATCAAATCAACCCAGTAACAGCCTGGGGGCTGTGTGTTCCCCTTTCCTCCTCACCCATGTGACTCCAAACAACATTTCTAATATTATCTAGTTCAGTCATCAGAAACAAGTTTTAACAACTTCTAACCTCTGATCAGCAGTCAAGCTCAACATTTACCTTTTTAAAAACCAACAACACTGAACTCTGGCTCAACAGCTAACGAGTTTGCTCCTGTGGGTAGTTCTGGTTAACCAGACTAGTCCTTTAACTCAGGAGCCAACAGGTACGGTGAGTTTAGCAGGAGTTTGAGTCATACTTTAGCCACGAGCAAACAGCCACTCCAGCATGCTCTGACAGGTAGCACTGCAACAAGGAGATCAGAGATAAAAGTTATCAACTCACTGCTCTTGACCTACAATCATGTACAGCATGTGTACAGACGTCCTTAATAACTACCACGACTTTACACACAACTCATGCCTTCTGGAAAGGGTTAGACCACAAAAAGAAAACACGACCATCTGGATTTTATCATGTTTTACATCTATGGCCCATGACATGACAGAATACTACAAACACAAACTGTGCTGCCACTTGTTGCTGCAAAGCGTACCGAGACACAACATCATCAGTTAATAAGAAAACAGCATGATGCTTCGGGTTTGTTGTTGCAAAGGATTCTCCAAGCAGAGACTTTAGTATGTATGAATGTGGGCAAAACTAACTAAACTCAAACTAAACAGAATCCAAGGGTCCAGAAAAAAGCTTTCTGCTCAAGACCAAGTCAGCTGACCTGGAAGTATCTGAGACAGCCTCCCAGACTAGAGTCAACTGACCTCTACACACTGAGGAAAGGAGCTTTAATGCTTCCTTTAGTGCCTCCTTCAGCACAGGAAACAATGGACTTTAAAAGGAAAGAGGCAGATTGGTTCCACAACTCAAACTTGTAAAGCGTTGATTGATTATTAACCACTTGCACTAAATTGGATTCTTTTAACACGTTTAAAGATAAGAAGGAAAGTGTTAGCAAATTAGGAACACAGTCTGACATTTGATAGTTTTCTGTTTTTAAAGCTGCTATAGAAAAACTGGTAAACAATGTAGGTTTTCTTCATGCCTCTTAACAACGTTCTAACATAGCTAGAAATATATTGTAGAGATTAAAAAACTAAATAAATCAATCAGGTTGTTTCCTCACAGTTCTCTAAAAACCTCAGCCAATCAGACGTTTCAGACTAAAGCAGCTATTGGACGATCCGGCTGTCTGTCACTTCCTCTCTGCTTGGATCCTCCATTAATGCTGCTGGAGCATTTTTCAGCAGAACACCCAGGAAGTGAGAGAAGGACAGAAACAGCTGTTAATTTTAGGAGAAAACACCAGAGTCCCAAAAAGAAAAACAGCTTTTCAGCTGCAGGAAGCTAAAAACGTTTGGACGTAGAAAGAGGAGAAACCTGGGGGAACGTTAGCATAGCGTTTCAACAGCTGGTGTTTAGCTCTCTATTGTTACCGTGGTAATGTGTGGTCCATGTCCGGGGGAGGCGTGGCCTAAGGATTATACCTGATGGGAGGGGGTGAGCGCTCTGAGACGCGTTTGTGTAAAATAGCTAGCTGGTTTGAAGATCACCTATAACACCTTTAAATCTCACGATACAAACTTTGAAAAAGTAGTTATATTTTCATATTTTTATATATATAATATAGCATTAATGGAACAAAGTGATAGGAATGATTTAGCCAAGGTATCCAACAGCCTTTTCACACAATAACCTTTTGATTTCAGTACTCCAGAACCACATCATGTTACTCTTTTATAAGTCCTCCAAGATGTCTCCCAGTTTTCATCAGGAGCGACGTAGGAGACCAACTGTGGAATTCAACAGCTCGACGCTGAGCTAAACAAACCCAGAGCTCTGACACAATCAAGGTTCATGTTTTTAGGGGAGGAGAAAAGCATGTTGACAGTAAACAGAAAGGCAGAAAAGCAGCCATGATTCTTTTAGATCTGTCACCTTTAAATCCAAACCTTAGAGAAGTTTTAATCCTGACCTCCCAATAAAGAATGCTTCAACTCTGAACAGCTGGACACTGCAAGATGTCCCTTCACTTCAGTAGAAAAGCTAAAAGCTCCTGCTGACGCTAAAGTAAAAAGGTATAACTGCTACTTTGTGTGTTATTTCACGTTACAGGTCATTTATTTTTTTTAGCCATCTTAACCTCGAAGCCTTCACCAGCAACATCCCCACATCTACAGGGCTCTGCCGGCTGTTTAATATTTAGATAGGGACACAGCTAACAGAAAACGGGAACAAACAAGTTTTTGTTGGCGTTCGCTTCCAGACTGAGCCTGATGATCAGATGACCTGATAAAACCAGACATCGTTTCTTCTCCTGACATAACACCACTCCAAAAATAACCATTAGCAATGCTCCATTCCTTACAAAACACAGTGACAGTAGATAAACTGAATGTGAAATTTGTGCTGATAACTCCTTTCCAAACTTACTGAAGGTGGTTCTGTAAACCAGCTACGCCTCCTTTTTCAACACTTTGACCAGGTTTACCTTAATCCAGCTGAGACTGTGCAGCTTTTTAAACTGTCTTCTTGCCTGTTTTGCAACTTTTCTGTTTCTGTGTTTGCATTACCAAACAAAGCAGGACAAACCCCTAAATCAAAATGACGTTTAGGCTTTGATGGAGCACAAAGCAGGTATCATAAACCCAACCCGGTGGCAATCAGGAAAAGGTCATGCTACAGTGTGTCAGTAGTATTATAGAGAGTCAGTGTCCGTACTGTCAGTCAGCAAAAAGAATTACAACCATTCTTTAATGACATACATGTAGAGAGACACAAAAAGCAAGGTCAACCCACTTTGGTTTCTCACACATCAATAAGTCCTTCAGTACCTTTAAGGAGGGTTTGGTTACTGCTGGCAGGTCTGGAGGAGCTCATTCTTGCGTGGGCTTTAATGAGTGGATCTCCTGGATCTTCTTCGATGGTCTGTCCCATGGCCAGCAGACCCAGTCTCTTCATGCGAAGGAGCCGCAGACCGGACTCCTTGGGTAGGGTGACCCCATGTTCAACAGCTGCCTCCCCCGAGATCACGGCAGGAACCAGGCTCTTAAGGAAATCCATGTTCAGCGAAACCTTTAAAGTCTCTCACTCTGGCGAGGAGTCCAGACACCTGGGCCACGCCATGCGGCCACACACGCTACCCGTCGGCTCGGTCGGACCCATTTACAGAGAGGCAGGCAGGAGTGGAGGACCTGTGTCGCGGCGTTCCTGACATACAGCAGAGCTACATTCATGAACCAGAGCCTATATCTGCAGGCCCCAACACACACACACACACACACACACACACACACACACACACACACACACACACACAGATTCTAAAAGTTTCTCAAAGAGGTGTAGCTAGCGAGCCAACGCGACTCTTCCCTCACTGAAACATTACCTGTCTGCTCAGGGTAAAGAGAAAGCAAAAATACATGGCTGTTTCTGCAGGTTGTGATGTAATTGTAAGTGGGCAGGGCCACGTTTGAGTGCCAGGCCCTATCTGGGGTGGGACTACAGCATGTTCCACAGGAGATAACACCACCCGGGCTACCAGCCAATCACAACACCGATGACAGCAGCCACACCCTGCTGGTCTGGGCTGTTAACAAGTGACACAGACCAAGAATGGAGGAGGAAGATTGACTGACACCACAAGAAGTGGGAAATCATCCTGAGACGACTTTAGCCGCCTGCATTTACTGATAGCTCCTATCAAGTCAAAGTATTGTCACTCGTTTGTATTCAGGCACAAAAAAACCACTCGTCTGTTTTCCTGCTGCATTTGTTAAATATCAAGAGCACCCTCTGCCTTGCTTTCACTTCTGCTTGGCTGTGCTGAGCTATTAATAAAAATAAATAAATAGCAGAATGGTGAAAGTGATGGTGTCAGTGACAGACTGCTGCGCTCTGCTCAGCTTGTACCTGCAGCAGATTCAAAGCCATCCTGCAGACTCAGACGGGGCACGCCGTGCTGATGCTCCAAGAAAGCACATCGCCTCCAGAAATCAGCCGTTTGCTGTTTACTGATACAAAATCCAAAAGTGCATTAGCCATAGAAGAACAAACAGCCTACTTATTAATAAACAGTTTTAGTTTTACAATCAAATGAGTCAGCAGTCATGATTCAGCCAACACGCCTGACTGTGAGGTCAGTCGTTCACAAGCAAAGCAAACTGGGTAAATCTGACCTGAGCCAAAGGAAACAGGATGCTCGTCAAGAAAGTCGACTCTTTAAATGGTTTAAACTTAATAAATCAGGTCAGGAAAGGAAAAGAACTGAACTATGAGTTACATGTTCACGTAGCCAGAAACACAACCTGACTGACATAAAGGCAGCGAAGGTTAGTACTGCCATCATCCAGAACTCTGAAAGGTCAACAAGACGACAGGTCAAAGGTCAGAGAGAAAGTAGAGGTTTCTCAGTTCAGCTCCACTTTGATCCAGCGCTGACCTTATAGAGTATGAATATTAATATTTATCTTTTATAGCTATAGATGTGATTGGTTCTGGTGTTTAGGAAATTAGACAAATCAAATGTTCCCATTGTTCTGCAGAAGCTCCGGGACTTGAGGCGTCATGAGGATGAAGTCAGAGGTAGGAAACTCAATATTTATTATTATAGAAGCAAGACATGAATCAACATTATAAAGAAACTGAACAGTCGTAAACTCAGCTGTTCTGTCAGGATTAGACAAGGATCAGAAAAGAAACTAAACTCTGATTTGATAAACAAAACTCATTTATGTTGTTTGGAAATCATAAGAGAAATAAAGAAGTAAAACTACGTATTGATAATGTAAACAAATAATGTCAGAGGGAAGACGGTACAGTGCATCGCTGTCCTGGAAAAACTCCTGAATCAAAAAGCTCCTTATTCATTATAAGGTGTATTGATTTGACCATAGTGGAGTAAGTGAGATGAAGTATAGAGAAACACATATAAAAGTAATATACAACAAGCTATAAATATGATGCAGAAAAAGACCGTCAGGCTAATAAACAATGCTGTTTAAAAAAAACAGATTTAAACTTTCAGGACCTGATTGATTATTAAGCACAAATAATGTTTAATGCTAAAATAATAAATAAATAAAATAAAAATGTTTTCCAGAGAGACGGTGGGAATAACTGAAGAAGGGAGACAAATCTAAAAAGGAGAAACGTTTTTGTTTTAGTTTCCTGTCAATACGTCAAACATGTACGCAGCTGGGATGAGGATCAGCACCTCCAAATCTGAGGCCATGGTTCTCGACCGGAAAAGGGTGGATTGCCAACTCCAGGTCGGGAGAGAGATCCTGCCTCAAGTGGAGGAGTTCAAGTGTCTCTGGGTCTTGTTCTCTAGTGAGGGAAGGAGGGAGCGGGAGATCGACAGGCGGATTGGGGCAGCGTCTGCAGTGATGGACGCTGAACCGGTCTGTTGTGGTGAAGAAGGAGCTGAGCCAGAAAGCAAGGCTCTCGATTTACCGGTCGGTCTACGTCCCAATCCTCACCTGGTCATGAGCTTTGGGTAATGACCGAAAGAACGAGATCGCGGATACAAGCAGCTGAAATGAGTTTTCTCCGCAGGGTGGCCGGGCTCAGCCTTAGGGATAGGGGGAGGAGCTCGGACATCCGGGAGAGACTCGGAGTAGAGTCGCTGCTCCTCCATATCGAAAGGAGCCAGCTGAGGTGGTTCGGGCATCTGGTCAGGACGCCTCCTGGACGCCTCCCTCGGGAGGTGTTCTGGGCATGTCCTGCCGGCAGGAGGCCCCCGGGTCGACCCAGGACACGCTGGAGGAAATACATCTTCAGTTTGGCCTGGGAACGCCTGGGCGTCCAGCTGAGGAGCTGGTGGACTTGGCCGGGGAGAAGATGGCCTGGGCTGCCCGACTTAGAATGCTGCCCCCGCGACCCGGACCCGGATAAGCGGAAGAAGGCGAGGCGAGGTCAAACATGTAATAACCAATAAATAATCTCAGCAATGTCACAAATTTACACGTTCAAAAAGGAGCGGGGAGAAGTACAACATATTTTATCCCCCCGCTTTACAGACCTATCTAACCAATTAGCTTCAGGTCATTACAATAATCACAGTAATGGTACTGATGATAACAACAACAATAATAATAATAATAAATAAGACAGAGCACCCTGTCCAACTCTAACTCCCTCCCCGTCCTCGTTACTGTACCTGCTATAAATTATGTTTTTGTTTCTAGTTTTAAAGGTGGACATTCTAAATTATTCCACGGACTGAAATCCTAAATGTTGTCCTCGTTGTACGTCCCTGAGGAATTCTGAAATCAACTCGTTCCTGTACATTATAACCCTGTTAGTCCCTCTGAATAAATATAGTTTAATGTTTTCTGGTATGAGACTGTTTTTTACTAAAAACATTTGGCCATCTGTCACGATGTCTCTGAACTTGATCAGTTTCAATGTTAAACTTAGCAAATACATGAATTAGTTAAAAACTAAAGACATTAAAGGAATATGAACATGAAGAACAGCTGTTTAGTCTGGGACAGTGATGGTTGATTTTTATGGTTTTTCATTTTTAATGTAATTAAGATCACATGGGGTCAATATAATAAACTTTTTATTTTTGACTTCCCTTCTAATTTCATGCTTAAACACAATAATACTGTAATGTTGCCACTAAACACATTTTTATGAATGAAAATAAAAGTTTTGTATAAGTTACTAAACTTAAAAGTATTATTTAGATTTCTGTGGGACAAAAGGCTCCTCTGATCCCCAGAACAGACGAGCTGTGTGCATTAAGCATTAGGTTAATAAGTCCACATAAGATCACATCAGAAGTTGTAAATAATGAATGAAAGTACTCTCCAGTCAGAGTGGAGGCTCGGCACCACTCCGGCTTTAAATGCTCTGTGAGATGAGGCGACTTCCATTCAGCGTGTAAAAGAAGATTCTGAGTTTTAACAGGTTTTCCTACAGAGCCTACTCTACTGGCCTGTAATTATTACATAAACTAAAGGCCAACTCATCCTCCACGAGAAGCAAGAACGCCGTTCTCTCTGGGTTCTCCGAGAACAAAAATGACATCATTTTGTTCTAGTAGACCCAGTTCAGCAGTGTGACGGCTTGTTCTTGTGCTCATCAGCTGAGCAGAACTTTATTCTGCAGGACGTCTGCTGTGATTGGTCAGGAGGTGAGAATGAGCGTGGTTAGCAGTTGATGTTGCTCCGGTTAAACGCCTGCTGTGATGAACGGACCTGTGCTCAGGGTGAGGTGGCGTACGGGTCTGGATTGGTCCAGCAGCCAGACCAGGACCAGCGTTACGGGACGGATCTCAGGGTTAGGTTTGAGACAAACGTTCTTCTTGTTCTCGGAGCGAGAACAGGGTTCTTGCTTCTCGTGGAGGACTAACTGGCCTTAACAGTGTTCTGATGCATCAGTATGATGTTTTTGAGTAAAGTTGTTTTAAATACCTGAAATTCAGTCACTAGTTCATCACTGATCTGCATCAGTGTCTTTCCTGATCCGACTATTGCTCCAGTTAGAGGACTACTTGCAGTTTCTAGAGACTCCGCCCACTTTGAGTGATGTCACGTCCTTACTGTAGGCATACGGCTATGTGTCTGTGTCTAATCTGCAGAAATGCAGACAGATGCTTCGAGGCTGAGGCAGCACATCTCAGAATCAGTAAATGAGTCCGAGAGAGGGAGGCAGAGATAGCATCACTGGGTCTGAGCAGCTGGTCGAGTCCAGGTCTGTTCAGGGAGAACAATAACCCAGCACAGGAGGCCCACATCCCAATCAGCTCAGGAATGTGGAAGAGGAAGCTCTGGGAACAATGTGCAACGTTCCTAAGCTGCTCTGGGTCCCACCCATTTCTGACTTCTTCTGCTTTCACGCTGGAGACCAAACAGGAAAACTAGCATGCTAAGGCCCAGGAGAACGGGTCGGCTCGGTGCCCTGTCAGCACTAAATCTACTACAGTCATTGTGATCAGTCTGAGTGTGCATAAATCCACCTCCAGCTGTAGGTAAGCACTTGGGGATTTACTCCAGGGGCTGCATGGAGGCATAGTTGATACCTCTGTTGCCTCGCAGAAAGAAAGTGGTGGGTTCGCCGCCCGGCTGTGTCCTCTCTGCGTGGAGTTCTCATGTTCTCCCCATGCATGCGTGGGTTTTCTCCAAGTACTCCCATTTCCTCTCACGGACCAGAAATGTGCCTGAAAGGTTAACTGGCGACACTAAATTGTTCCTACTGAGTTTTGTTTTGTCTCTGTGAGTCCCTGTAATGGACTGGAGACCTGTCCAGGGTGTCCCCCCCCCCCTCGCCCTGTGACTGCTGGAGAGAGACACTCCCTGCAGGCCTTCACTGGATGAGGGGTTCAGAAAATGAATGGATGGATGGATGGATGGGTTCAGTTCAGGCGAGCTGAACCCACAAACAGCACTGTACTGCCCTCTACTGGAGCCAACAGACACTGCATGGTCAAGCTTTGACATAACCACTGTGTCAGAAAGCATCTTCTGTCAAAACGAGTCATACAAACCAAAATGTCTCCTTTGTTTGTTCATTTGATTTTTTTAAAAATCAACTTGTAGTGAAAAAACTGAATTGTTGAATGCCAACACCTAGAATAAGTTACTTTAATAACTCACAAAATCAATAAATAATGGTAAATATGTCCCGATCCGACTTTTAATACCTCAACATAAAACAGGCCTTTGACTAAATAAAATTCAAGCACTTTCAAGGTGAGTTTGATTTCCCAGCACCTGGCGTTGGTGATGACTTACACACGAACAGTAAATGATTATTTCACTTCCTCGTCTCATCAAAGTAAATGTTTTTCTTCCAGTTTTAGTTACAGTTTCAAATGGAGATGCAGCAATACCGATGACCAATTCCTGTGCAGCTCTGACCTGCTGGTACCAAGTAGGCGTACTGTGATTTCTCTCAATGAACTACAACTACCAGAGGGTTTTATAAATTACTGATTAACTTTAAAATGTTGATTCTAAAGAGCACAAACTTCCACATGGAACATCTGTGATGATGAATTAGTGCTTAGTGAGTTCACAGACTTTGGAAAATGTCTGATTCTTTTGCTGCTTGGTGATGGTACATTCACCAACAGCAAAAACAAATCAGCCTCGAGTCTCAGACTAGATCACTGATCGTGTTACATATTGTCCCACTCCAACCATCAGCTGGCTTTTTGGAGCACCAATGGTTTTAAAGTAGTTTCAAACTCTTTATTCAACTTTAAGCACTTTAACAACTTGAAAATACCACATTAAAATACCACATTAAAATACCACATTAAAAAGGCATTTTCAAGGAGTTCAAGCACCAGTAAGAACATAAAATAAAGTAAAGTAAAGGCGTTTGTGGTTCTTTTTATAGATATTAATCAAAAGCTTCCAACACACCAGTGTATACCACAAGAAGAAAACATCACCTGACACACACACACACACACACACACACACACACACACACACACACACACACACACACACACACACACACACACACACACACACACACACACACACACACACACACACACACACACACACACACACACACACACACACACACACACACACACACCCGGGCGGTGCCAGGTCTGCCATGCAAAAACATGAAAACAATCCCTCAGATTTCTGCATTTCTCTACAAATAAATACCTACATTTAGGGAGAATTTTAAGGTGGACTGAGACGGGTTTTTATTCCGTTTGTCCATTTAACAAAATTTAACTCAGATTAAATGATGTAACTTAAGATGATAAGTCCCACCTTCAGATTTGAATACATCTTTTTTTCCTCGTCTTCATCTACTTTCTCTACAATGGGTCAGTTTTCCAACTAAAACAGCAGGTTTGTCTTTCTGCTGAGCTTTCAGATCCCGTTCTGGGACCTAACAGTTAAACTAACGTTCTGGAGTTTATCTGTCTGTAAACAGGAACAAGATACATAATGTTTACCATTGTGAAACACTCAAAGATCAAACTGGCTCTGCTCTGTCCTGAATGACATCTAGAAAGCAGCCCACACAGTTTGGTTGTCACTGCTGAAGAATGTCAGAATGTGACCCAACCAGGCCCTGAAAACGAGCCTTTTCTTCTCCACAACTACTGAGAGAGGACTCTCATTCCCCTGGAGGACACAAAAATCTGAACAGTATTCAGTAAAACCTACATATACCTACGCCCAATCACAGGCATCCTATGATCTCTCATTTTTAATTAAAACTTAAAAAAGGAAAGGTTCCATTCAACGTGAATGAGAAACAGCTCCTGTGCTGTTGAGATAAAGGGACGACCCAGTGCACTCTCACGCTTTAAGAATGGAATAAATACAAGTAGGCGAGTCAGCAAATCCAATGACCAAAAAAGTCCTTTACTTTCAGAATGCAGCAAAACAGAAAGAGATTACTCAAACAGCCTTTCCTTTCCCACAGTGCTTAGCTAGCAGCTGCTTTAAAACAACAGCACCCAGTGATAGGAGCCATTTAACTCCTGCAACATACCTGAAGGCCATAGAGCAGGAAGTGGATACACTCTGCTGTTAGGAACAGGAATCTGTAACAAAACGCAGACAGGGGGCGTCTTTAAAGGTCCCATGACTCCATATTTAAATCACTTTATATTAAACAGGTGTAATCTTTGATGCCTCTAGATCAGCGTTGCACCATTAGAACTCAAAATACGCTGTAATTATTTCCTAACGAGCAACTCAGAGATCAGAAGAATGCGCCGCCTTCCGGTTCTGCTGGGTTTCTCCTGATTTGGCAGCCTGACACTTCTGCTGCAGTAGGGGGCAGTGTCCAGTAGGGGGCAGTGTCCAGTAGGGGGCAGTGTCCAGTAGGGGGCAGTGCCCAGTAGGGGGCAGTGTCCAGTAGGGGGCAGTGTCCAGTAGGGGGCAGTGTCCAGTAGGGGGCAGTGTCCAGCAGGGGGCAGTGCCCAGTAGGGGGCAGTGTCCAGTAGGGGGCAGTGTCCAGTAGGGGGCAGTGTCCAGTAGGGGGCAGTGTCCAGTAGGGGGCAGTGCCCAGCAGGGGGCAGTGCCCAGCAGGGGGCAGTGCCCAGCAGGGGGCAGTGCCCAGTAGGGGGCAGTGTCCAGTAGGGGGCAGTGTCCAGTAGGGGGCAGTGCCCAGCAGGGGGCAGTGTCCAGTAGGGGGCAGTGCCCAGTAGGAGGCAGTGTCCAGTAGGAGGCAGTGTCCAGTAGGAGGCAGTGTCCAGTAGGGGGCAGTGTCCAGTAGGGGGCAGTGCCCAGTAGGGGGCAGTGCCCAGTAGGGGGCAGTGCCGTCGCGTGAAAGAGAAACAAAACTGAAACTAAACACTACACGGTCTATGGTCAATGGCGGCAGCAGCACTGGCGTTCTCCTCGCTCCGGGTGTCGTGAACGTGCATGTGGGAGGAGAATTGACCATATAAGCAAGTCCTGATCGCTATGACCTCATAGCGGGCTGGAGTGAAAAAAACGGTTTGACACCTGGGTCTGAAATCTGGAAGAGCTTCTCACTGGCTGGACTAGGAGACAGATGGACGCCGTTTGTTGCTCTTTCTGGCAGGTTGAAGGTGAGAACTCAACGTTGCAACATGATAGATAAGTCAGGAAACACGGAAAACCAGGACATGGGACCTTTAACAATGTGGACTGAAACTCAGTTTGATTCAATAGCTCCAGTTCACACCAGTCAGCTCAAAGCACTGAACAAAGCAACAGATCCAGATCGTCTCAGGTCCAGATTCAGGCCAGACTAGTTCAGGTGTAAAAAAGATTTGAATCATTTTAAAATGAGAAGTTGCCTCTTCATGACGGAACCGGCTGATTGGACTTCAGTCCAATCCCATGCTGGGCAACAGTGGGAAGGAAAACTCTTTTTAACAGGAAGAAACCTCCAACAGAACCAGACTCAGAGTGGGCGGAGCCTCCTGCCTCGACCAATGGGATCTGAGTGGACAGGAAGGAGGCAAACGCAGAAGGACTGGACCAGTCGTCGTTTCTAATACAGAAAGAACAAAGTGGCAGCCACAACAGGAAACACAAACCTGGAGAGCAGAGAGAGGAGACATGGTCAGTTTGTCCTCCAGTCTGAGTCCAGAGCAGCAGAATGGCCACTGCACCCTCCACCCCTAACTAAATAATTACACTGAAATGTCTTTTACTAAACAACTGGCTCTAAAAGGTAATACCAGCCATGTCAGAACCATAAAAGATGGCTACCTTATGATGATATGAATGAATCTGAACAGCAGCAACACTTTGAGCTGAAGAAAACCAAAGACTTTAGAATCAGTCCATCACTAAGAAGAAAACGCTCCACGCTGTGCTTTCCTCACCGCTTTGAGGGACTTTGTGTGACGAGCTCACCTCCATCTATGGTTTTCTGGTAAATGTATTTTGATAGTGGCACTCTCGCACCCTCTAGTGACACAAAAATGTATTACACACAAGAGAAATGCATGAATTTCAGTTCGTTGGGCAAAAATATTATACTCTGTTACATCATTAACGTCAGTTAGTCAGTTAAAGCCATACTCAGTAGCCAGGTAAACAAACGAGGTCTCCTAGCTAGTTTACAGAAACACGTCTCGGTGAACTCACCCCTCCCGTCGGGTAAAATCCATACGCCAGCCTCCCGCCGACATCGGACCACGGTTTGTAAAGGTGACAAAGCAGAGTCTAACTCCAGCCGTAGAAACGTTCCCCCAGCTTTTCCTCTTTTCACCTCCAAACGTTTTTAGTTTCCTGCTAGCTGAAAAGGTGTTTTTGGGGGGACTCTGGTATTTTATCTTAAAATGGAATCACCCGCCGGCTCTCTGTCCTACTTCTACTTTCACTTTCACTTCCGGGATGTTCTGCCCCAAAATGTGTCCGGGCGGATTAATGCCAATCCAAGCAGTGAGGAAATGCGGCAGACAGACAGCTGGATTGTCCAATCCTATCGTTCGGTCCGAACGATAGGATTGGCTGAAGTTTTTAGAGAACTGCGGGACAACCACTTTATTGATTTCTTTCGTTTTTTTAACCTCCACAATATATTTATGGCTATACTATGTTGGAACGTTGTTAAGAGGCTTTAAAAAAACGTTAAAAGCTACATTGTTTACCTGGATACTGAGTATGGCTTTAACTATGTACATCCTATAACTAACTATGGGATTTATCAAAGAGGAAAGTCTTCACAGTAGTCAGGGTTTCTGTCTCATGGATGGAAACTGGAAGCTGGTTCCACCAGAGACGAGCCTGAGAACCGACAGCTCTGCCTCCTGTTCTACTTTTAGAAACTCAATACAAGCACACCTGCAGTCTGAGAGCCAAGTGTTCTGAAAGCAGACGCACAAACCACTCGACACAGAGCCGTTTACCGGTTAGGAAAACATGTCAGATTATCCTGGTGTACACTGACTTGATAAGAATATGGATATTTCCTGGTACATCCAACATGTGGTCCAGTCAGGAGGCTACAGAGAAGAGATGCCTGCCTGACTGAAACAGGATTAAACCCTCCTCCTGAGCAGAGTATTAATCTGAAGATTACCATTACATTCAAGAGGCAGTTACATAAGCTTTGAGAGTAACCAACCTCCTCTTCCCTTTTAGCATTTTAGTGCCTGAAAGACTTCTTTTATAGTCGAGTAATCTCATATCTAGTCATGCAGTCACAGTGCGCGTCTCGACTCAGAGAAAGCAGAAGTATCTGGTTTAAAAAGGGCACGATGAAGCTCAATCCAATGACATTACACACAAATGAAGAGCACGTACGGATCACCAGAAACTTCGATTATCTAACCACATGCAAACAAAGGAAGGAAGAGCAAGGTCTCAGTCAAAGCAGCCAGACAGAGAAGTTGAGGTGTGAGAACTTCCACGCTACACTAGCACTGTGGACAGATGGTAAGAGCAGGTCATCCAAGAGGAGAGAGCAAGTCAAACTAGAACTAAAACCCCGACAGTGTCACCGTGTCACGCGTTGTTCACGGCTTCACACGGTTCAAACTTTCTCAGGCGCATCGCTCACTTCTCACGGTGAAAAGAAACCTGTGAATAATATGTCAGACTTCCTGTTCCAACTCGGCGACTCCAAAACACAAGAAAATCAAACCGCAGAAGGAGGGTGAGCCAACCCTGAACATCCTGAACGCAGAGCTAAACGTCAGCCACAAGCCCAGCTCCTGCTCTATATTTAAGCTCTCTGACACGTTTCCCCCTGACATCACTAGAATATCACTAAATGGTTTAGTTTAACTTCACATTCTGTGTTTTACAGACTTTAAACACGAGTAAAAACATAAATAATGTTTAACTTAGCTTTATCTATTATCCTCAGCGTTATGAGACCGTCACACAGCTGGGATGCTGTTAACAGACAGCTGATAAGTCATCCAGGAAGTCTCTTCGTTTTCTAGTGCCGTCACAATTAGCTTTCATCATTCAGCCCCAAAAAGTTATTTCGCCACAGCAAAATCAAAAATAACGTATTAACTTTGAGGAGTTTTCACACTGGACCAGTCAGAAAGGCCACTGTGCTCCAGTAAACCGGACCAACACAGAAAGCCTAGATCTGCTTCCTCCTACACTAAATGACAGGCCTGGCATGTCGTAATCACAACCTCTGAACTCAAACATCACTGGCTCCTTCCAACCGGGAAGGTCAATGAATGAATGGACGCTTTGTGTGCGTGTCTCAGATTATCCTCTTGTCTTCATCTCCCTCTAAAGGAAACCTGAACCCAGAAAATGTGTGGTATTAATGTAGCGTTAACACGTCAAAAACACCGAGAACAGAGCGAGGCCGTCTTGAGGACAAAAACAGGGTGGTTTCTTTGGCAAAGACAGACCCAAACATCAATTATGCTCCAAACCCTCTTTCCCAAAGCCAAGGATAATCTTGCTCAGCAGGGCTCAATTATAGGTTATTTCTAGCTGGACTCAGTCCTCATCGTGCTCTACATCATCCCGTCTTCCAGTGCAATAAAAGAAAAGAATGTCTAACTGGGAGTAATGCTGTTTGTTCATCTACGCAGCACAAGGAAGAGACCTTTGGATAAAAGGTCAGACACACAATGACCAGAGATCCTTTCTAAACTAGTACACAACCATCATGAAATCAATGTTAAACAATCCTACAAACTTCAGTTTTATGGTTGTTTTATTGTTAAACAAATGCACAAATACTTTCCCCCCCAGACGTGTATTTTCTCACAAACAGAATTAAATAAAACATCAAAGCTGCTCGTAATCTGAGAAACACTAGAGCAAGTGTAAAGCAGGATGGTGCTTCCATAAAGACTGGTGCTGCTGGCATAAAGCAAATAGCAAGGTCTAACACCCCACCTGTGTGCAACTCCACGATTGTATTTGTTCAGCTGTCCCATCATTTCTGCATGTGCAAATGCAAACACACAGATATAACTGGCTTTAGCTGACCGGTCCAGGTCCAGATAGGAGGTCATCTGCTGCCACGGAGAACCTCTGGAGAAGTTACACGAGGATTCTGTTTGGACCCTAGGACCAGTCTAATGAGAGCAGAAAGAGACTGAGAGTAGGAGAAAGCTGCTGGTTTAGTATTTTGCAACAACGCTGCAGCAAGAGTCATGAGTTAAAGAAAACGTGCACCAACAGGACAAAATAGTGGAGAATTTTGTTGTGCATCATTTATGTCACTGAAATGCTGAGTTAACAGTTAATCCCTGCAGGGGGGGGGGGCGGCAGCAGCTTAGTGAGAGGCCACTGTGGGGGCATTTTTCAGAGCTTGGGTTTTCCCATCCCCGTACTTTTCAGTTCCATTAATGTCTTACCAGATTAAGGCAAACACACTAATTCACTAGAATTGTGCCCTGGATAATCACAGATAGATGGGGGGGGATCTAGCTGGTGCATGTAAAATAAACTACACATCTACACTGCCGTCAAAAGCTTATCTTTTTTAATTTTGCAAGCGTTGGTGTGGGAAGCTCAGTCAGTGGTAGATCAATCATTTACATACAGGTCAGTGTTAGTACAAAACTACTAGATCCTACCTAAAAATACTGATGATAACTCCATGGCAAGCTTACAAAGCAGCAATAACCTACATGTGTAGGGCTGACATGACTAGTCGACATAAACGACCATAGAAAAGATCATCACGTAGATTCTTGCTGTCAACACGTTGCTAACGAAGCCTTCAATAAACAGCTCCTCTCACAAAGTACCAAGTAGTGTACATGACCTCTGGGGAAGTATCATTTACTTTAGTTTTCCAAGACTGCACACACGTCTACCAGTGAAGAAGAATGTCTGAGGAGGAGGAGAACATTAACGTTCAGGAAACAAATGTGTATCTGTATCTGTAGACCGCCCCAGAACACCTTGGGGTTCCACTGGAGGAAGTGGCAGCGGACGGGATGGTCTCCATGCTGCAACTCAGACCTGGTTAATCGATGCAGCATCCCTCCAAATGTAACTTTTAGTGAGCAAAATCACCAGCAGAGACAGTGAAATAAGTCCACACCGCAGACATGATGGCGCTAGTCACGTTTCTTGCATGCTGGCTGCACTATTTGCTCGCCACGTTTCAGCCGTGTTGTTTCAGTGATTTTGGTGTTTCTGCCGAAAACTGAAAATGCACTTTTGGGTCATTTTCGGTGCCCAAAGTTTCAGTGCATCCCTATTCTGTATTACTTATATCAAGGGTTCAAGGACAAATGCTACCTGAACATCATTTCAGTCGTACTTGCCAACATGTTTGGAGCTAGCTCAGTTGGGAGAGTGGCCGGTCTGGTAACCGGAGGGTCACCAGTTCGATCCCCAGCTCCGGCTGGGTTAGATTGTCGTTGTGTCCTTGGAGACACTTCACCCACCTTGCCTGTGTGAATGTGAGTGTGACTGTGTGTGAATGTTGGTGGTGGTCAGAAGGGTCGATGGTCAGAATGGCAGCCTCTCTTCTGTCAGTCTGCCCCAGGGCAGCTGTGGCTACAGACGTCTGTCGTAGTTTACCACCACCGGTGAGAATGACTGTGTGAATGAATAATGCAACTCTGTAAAGCGTCTTTGAGTGACCTAGAAAAGCGCTATATAAAACTGATGCATTATTATTATTATTATTTTAGTAAATAGGAGGAGCTGTACTGCTTTGTTAGAAAAAGGAGAAATGTGGTTTGAATGCTGAATGAAGCAGCTGAAGACCTGAGCTGAAACTACTTGATTTAAGACTGAAACACTTGATGTGCAGATGAAGAAACTTAAAGGATAGAAAGTAAGGAGGAATAATAGGAACAAAGTGAATAAACGTAATAATTAAAATGGCTGAAATCCGTTTTAAAAAGTCAAAAACAT
This sequence comes from Callopanchax toddi, assembly GCA_006937965.1. Classification (NCBI taxonomy): domain Eukaryota; kingdom Metazoa; phylum Chordata; class Actinopteri; order Cyprinodontiformes; family Nothobranchiidae; genus Callopanchax; species Callopanchax toddi. Next base: position 158,428 of record SSNR01000364.1, on the reverse strand, counting down.
TAAAGAAGCAAGTAGACTGTGAAGAAACCAGAGTATACAGTCATAAAGGAACATTTTCTATCGAAAGACTTGACCAATGTCTCAGCTCTCAGACAGAGTGGAGTGATGACATCACCAGAGTGGGGGGGAAGTTTTCCTAAAACTGTCAACTTCCTCTAATTAATGTTTCACTGATCATCAATTTAAATGGCTGTAAATGTTGGATTAATGCAGTGAGGTGACAGACTGGAACAGGTTGTTCATACAGCAAATAATAATAATAACAACAATAATAATAACAACACCAACAACAACAACAATAATAGTAATAATAATAATAGTTGGCTAATCAATAAAAAATGACCGACTGGACTATGAAAATACTCATTACGTAGTTCCAGCCCTATTTGGGTGTTCAGTTGTGAGCTGAGGTAATACTCAGCATCATACACATTCAGAGTAGAGTAGTACACAAAACCCGGTATTTTATCTGTCTCTGCACCTTCTTGTCACCTCTACAGACCTAGACATAGACTGACCAGATTCCTCTCTGTTTTACTTCCAAGTTCCACTTAATAAATACTTTTTCCATGGCTTGTCGACCAGGATAATCTCACTACAATCGATGCTTGATGCAAAGCTTGAAGCTCGCTCAATGATGCTATTGCATAAGAGACACCGTGCTCAGACACGTTAGTCCTCTCAAACACATTCAAAAGTCAGATCTTCCACGAACAAGACTTTTAGTTTAATCAACAAAACAAGCCCCGGTTATGTGTAGCTTTCACCGCAAGAATAAAAAGTCACTTTAATGTGTTTGTGTGTGGTTCTTTAGACTGCTGTGCCTAAACATCCTTAAAAACAGCTAGTTAATAATTAGATTATCACCCAGTTTTCACCACCAAGCCAACAAACCCAGAGAATAACGCTGAATGACGTACAGCACAGTATAATAGGTAGCATTTCAGTTAGCAGGGCTAGCCAGGCGTTATTAGACTGCATTGAGGAAACTGCTAATGTTGAGCAAGAGGCTAACTAGCAGCAGTAACTTGCTTTAGCCGACCAGCCAGCTGTGAAGTTAACGGTAAACGTGCCAACATCCAGCTACGACTTGTGACAACGCGAAGGAGAGCGGTGCTTAACGTTCAACTTAGCAGGAAGGCAATTAACTCCCACTAGCACAACAGCCAAACTCCTTCTTTAGCATGCTACGGCAGTCGGCTAACGTTAATCCCAACGGCAAAGTTAACAACTAAATCACCGCTAACTACATCAGAAAGCAAACACGGCGTCCCGGTTTCCTACAGGGATTACGGTGTTGACGTTACTCACAACTTTTCCCTTCTTCTCCCTTTAGTTGAGCCTGGTCGCTAGCTTGCAGACGGTCTTTTCATTTGCCGAACAAGCCTCTACGTTCCGGCCCTCCTCCATTGGAAGGATTTGCGTTGTGATGTGATTTTTTTCGCAGTCTGTGTCAGCGTCGGTAAAGGTCCACTGTCAGAGCGGACCCGCCTCCTTCATGGTGATTGGCTGAAAAAGTGTACGCCTACACTATGTGCTATTTCCGATTGGACCGTATATCTGACAGTCTTGTAAGAAATGACCTGTTGATTGGATGACGTCTGTTGGAGGTGTACTTTTTTATGTCACCCGCGTACACCGGAAAAGCGGGAACTCAGAAAGGACTGATGATTAAAAGTAGGATAATTGTGTATAAATAAATATTTTAAACAACGTCTCAAATACTTGGTTGGTTTAAATCTGCGGGATAGTCCGCACATATATGTAGATAATCCATATTTTTTAATATAAAGTAATTTATTGGACCACATCTGTAGGTCTTTAAAACGAAAATAAACATTTTAACTGCTCATTTTAATTCAGTGTTTTATTGTTTACGATACCTAACAATTCACATGCTAGGCACACATAATTTATTAGAGTTGAGTCAAAGTTTTCTTTTCTGATGAAATAAGTTATTAAACACAAATGACAGGAACACTTTTCTACATTGGCCCATATTTTAAAACCCATGTCCTTTTGGGGACACTAACTGTGTAACATTCAGTTTTCTTAAAGCATTCTAAATGCCAGTGAAAATCCCTTATAGGGCAAGAGACCATTTGATCACTTGTATATTATGGGTTTAAAAAACTTGTAAACATTTTATAAACCTTATAATAAAAAAGCTGTATTCGCAGCAAAATGTACAATTATAAATGTTTTTAAACTATTGAGGATAATATTATAAACATGTTTTTAAAACCATGACAACTGGACCTGCATGAGGTAGGAATCCTCTTCTGAATATGCATTCATGATGTTATTGCTATGTCCAGTAATCCAGGACCAACAGTGTCCTCATCTTGTTCCTGCTTGGTGTACATTCAACATAAAAACTCAGTCACACCGTTTCAAGTCTGTTAGTCACTTCTTCCACATTTTAGACAATATAGTTTATTTTGAGGTCAACAGTTGAACTGAATAACCTGAGTTTCCTCTTTGTTTTATGGTGTTTGAGAGACTTTGTACTTTAGCCACAAAGTTTGTTTACTCACAGCTGGAAATGATATCTGGACTCCGTCAGTTTCATTTACACTCAAGAGCAGAAATGTCCACGTCCATAAAACTGCTGGGAAAACTTTACAGATATTTTTTCAGCATAGATTGAAACTACTTCAGTCCTGCTTAATCAAACGTTCAATCATTTGGAGGATTTTTACTCTTTAAACGGTTCCAGTTTGATTACTCAGCATGAATGAACCTCCCCCACAAAAAGAGATAATTTATTTTTACACAAATCAGACCTAGTATATACACATGTCAATACCCAAAATAGTAACTTTGATTAGTTTTTATGCAGCCCCAGTTTAAGCTAATTATTAGACTGATTTAAATAATTACCCTCCAGTCAAATTTCATTAGTTTTAGGGAAATTAAGTTATTTTTCCAGTTTTTACCCCCATAGTAAATGTTAGCTTCACATAAAATATCAGTTAAAGGGTTGAAACTCCAAGAAGTTATTCAAGTTTGGTTTTTGAGCAGGTCTGAAGTTTTGATAAACATTTAAAGTGAACATTTCTGTCCACAATGACAAGAGGGTAGTCTTTATGTTCCAGTGTTTTATTGATCATTTGAAGAAATTAAAATTTATATTTCAAAATTCATCGAGAGTGTTGCAAAATTCATGGTGTCATACTGACACTGATGATCAGATGAAGGGGAAACATTTGCTCAAATGGAGAAAAATGTCCAGAAGGATAAGGGTTAATAATGGGATGGTGGCGCCCTCTTGTGGACAAAACGTGAAACATTAGGAAGAAAAGGAGACTTGACTCATGAAGAATTTATTATGGAGGTGTAAAAACTGATGATCCACACCAACAGCAGCTCCTTTATTATGATGAGGCTGAAAAATAAAAGGAAATTCATTTTTAAAAAAGTGCATTCAGGCCTTTTTTTTTTCCATGCATGCATTAAACATACTTCCTTTATAAGTTTTGTTTTTAAAAATGAAAAATAAATTAGCTCTTTTACCAGATCTACAAAAATGCACCTAAAGCCTTTAAAGAGCATATTCAGGTCTCTGTTTAGATTAGATACCTTGTTCTGGTGCAGACTGGGACTTTTTACATTCTTCACACACATGATTGCAGGATCTGTCAAAAAACAAAAAGTTCAGCGTATTTACACTTTAACAGGCAAAAACAATAAACCAAAATGATACAACGCTTGTGTTCGCTTCCCCACCGGTGTCCTGGACCACGGTGACCCGTCTTAGACCAGGGTCCAAATCCCGGTCCATCTTTAACACCCAGCTCCTGGAATTTGCTCCGGCAAGTTCCAATATAGGAAGCTTTTCCCACTGCAAACCCAAGGATTCCAGCAACTGAAGAAACACATTTCAGGGAAATTAACCAAACATTACTATAAAATTAATTAATTAAATAAATAAACTGTCCAATAGGGTTAGGTTACAAACCTGCTAGTTTGGGGAAATAACCAAATCTTGCAGATTTTTTCCAAACACCTAGGTAGATAAAACACATTAAATATATATACACACATTCCAGTAATGGTTTCTTTATTTGCCAGTGAGATATGGAGGATGATGGAGTTTACCGCTGTAGATGAGACCACCAGTCACAGCCATGCTGCCCAGGGAGAGAGGAAGTGCTAATGGAGGGAAACATTTTTAGTTAGTTTCTAAATTAATGTGAGAAACACAATGACAAGAGGCCGATACATTAAAGAGGTCATTTTGAAGTGGTGCTCTATCAGGTATTTATCTACAGTAAGGAAATCACTCAGAACTGCTGGAGTAGCACCGTAATCTGTTTTTAAAGGCACACTATGTAACTTTCATATTTTAAATCCTGTCCTTGATCCAGTCTGATCTAATCTGATCCATTCTGATCTAATCTGACCCAGTCTGATCTAATCTGACCCAGTCTGATCTAATCTGACCCAGTCTGATCCAGTCTGATCTAATCTGACCCAGTCTGATCCAGTCTGATCTAATCTGACCCAGTCTGATCTAATCTGACCCAGTCTGATCTAATCTGACCCAGTCTGATCCAGTCTGATCTAATCTGATCCAGTCTGATCTAATCTGACCCAGTCTGATCCAGTCTGATCTAATCTGACCCAGTCTGATCTAATCTGACCCAGTCTGATCTAATCTGATCCAGTCTGATCTAATCTGACCCAGTCTGATCCAGTCTGATCTAATCTGACCCAGTCTGATCCAGTCTGATCTAATCTGATCCAGTCTGATCTAATCTGATCCAGTCTGATCTAATCTGACCCAGTCTGATCTAATCTGACCCAGTCTGATCCAGTCTGATCTAATCTGATCCAGTCTGATCTAATCTGACCCAGTCTGATCTAATCTGATCCAGTCTGATCTAATCTGACCCAGTCTGATCTAATCTGACCCAGTCTGATCCAGTCTGATCTAATCTGACCCAGTCTGATCTAATCTGACCCAGTCTGATCTAATCTGACCCAGTCTGATCCAGTCTGATCTAATCTGATCCAGTCTGATCTAATCTGATCCAGTCTGATCTAATCTGATCCAGTCTGATCTAATCTGACCCAGTCTGATCTAATCTGACCCAGTCTGATCTAGTCTGATCTAATCTGACCCAGTCTGATCTAATCCGATTCAGTCTGATCTAATCTGACCCAGTCTGATCCAGTCTGATCTAATCTGACCCAGTCTGATCCAGTCTGATCTAATCTGACCCAGTCTGATCTAATCTGACCCAGTCTGATCTAATCTGATCCAGTCTGATCTAATCTGATCCAGTCTGATCTAATCTGATCCAGTCTGATCCAGTCTGATCTAATCTGACCCAGTCTGATCTAATCTGACCCAGTCTGATCCAGTCTGATCTAATCTGACCCAGTCTGATCTAATCTGATCCAGTCTGATCTAATCTGACCCAGTCTGATCTAATCTGATCCAGTCTGATCTAATTTGACCCAGTCTGATCTAATCTGATCCAGTCTGATCTAATCTGACCCAGTCTGATCTAATCTGACCCAGTCTGATCTAATCTGATCCAGTCTGATCTAATCTGACCCAGTCTGATCCAGTCTGATCTAATCTGACCCAGTCTGATCCAGTCTGATCTAATCTGACCCAGTCTGATCTAATCTGACCCAGTCTGATCTAATCTGACCCAGTCTGATCTAATCTGACCCAGTCTGATCTAATCTGATCTAATCTGACCCAGTCTGATCTAATCTGACCCAGTCTGATCCAGTCTGATCTAATCTGATCCAGTCTGATCTAATCTGATCCAGTCTGATCTAATCTGATCCAGTCTGATCTAATCTGACCCAGTCTGATCTAATCTGATCTAATCTGACCCAGTCTGATCTAATCTGACCCAGTCTGATCCAGTCTGATCTAATCTGATCCAGTCTGATCTAATCTGACCCAGTCTGATCTAATCTGACCCAGTCTGATCTAATCTGACCCAGTCTGATCTAATCTGACCCAGTCTGATCCAGTCTGATCTAATCTGACCCAGTCTGATCCAGTCTGATCTAATCTGACCCAGTCTGATCTAATCTGACCCAGTCTGATCCAGTCTGATCTAATCTGACCCAGTCTGATCCAGTCTGATCTAATCTGACCCTTTACAGGTTCATAAAAGTCCCTCAGCTCCATCTGCTGCTTGGATCCAGAATACCACGTCTGTAACTTCTGAGTCTCTGGTCCGGTGCCCTGAAGTCTCACAAAGTCACGTATCTCAGAGGGTTAGGCTAACCCAATGTGGCTAGCTGTTATGCTAGCTCCGGAGTGTTTTTAGTAGGGGTGTAACAATATTGTAAACACCGTGATATCGCGGTAGTAAAATGGCCACGATATCGTCGTGGTCTTGTCACGGTATTGAACAGTATGTCATGAGTTAAAATAACATGTTTTAATTCGCTGCACTGAAGTATAGCAAAGTAAACTACATAGACCATGATCCTTTGCTTCCGCGTCATCAGCCAGTGCACCAATGGGAGCGCGCGCAGCTCACATGGAGACAAAAACAACCATGGAGGCGGATGGGACAGCGGTAAACGCAGCACGGAGCGGCGTTTCCGTCTGAGTTTTGGAAGTATTTTGGATTTGTCGTGTTGAGAAACGGTGAAGGAGAAAAGAACGGACAGCTGACAATACGCAGACACTGTCGGTGTACAGAGCTGGACTCATCGATGAATACGAGCAGCGTGAGAAGTAACGATAACCCGCCCCCTTGTGAAAAGTTTCACGTGTTAAAGTCCAGACGGGTCAAAAACCCAGCATGAAGCTCTTAGATCAGCGCTGCCTCACAGCAGCTCAAAGGCTGAGACAATAAATACATCCCAGAATATTTAGAGACTGGTTTGCATCCAGTTTCCACCGTGAACGTCGTGGGGTTTAAATCATCAGTGGCTAAACTGGAACTTAAATATAAAATGCCACCATCAACACATTTTAGTCCATTATTTAATTTCTTTTAATTCAGTCATTGCTCAGATGAAGGCAGTGATATTAACTTAGACTGGTCAGACAGAAACCAAGGAGAGAAGAAGTTCCTACTGGAGCAGTAAAAACATCAGAGGTCATTTTAACAGCTCTATAATCTGACCTCCTCCTCCTTAAATGTTGATTTTTTTTTTAACTGAAACTGAACTAGAACTCTAGAAACTAGAAGAGGCTACCTTCTAATTAGTTTCCTGTTTGGTGATGCCTAGGGTATTTTTATTTATGACTTAATGACGAGGCATTTGTGTATTTCCTGGTTACTTTTATTTATTAAATCAGCTGTTTTGCCTTTTCTTTATATGTTGAGTTGTTACTTGAATTTTAAACTTTAGGAATGTCTTTTCAGGCCGTTTAAAACGTCATAATGGTTCATTTATGTTGTGAGGGTTATTACCGTGAGCATAGCCACAATATCGCAATAAATATCGTACCGTGACGATATCGTACCGTGGGATTTGGATATCGTTACACCCCTAGTCTTTAGCTCATGATTCCTGATTTTTCCCATCTCTCCCTGCTTGAACAGCTGATTTCTTTGACTGAGTGATGAACCGCTCCAGTAGAAAGCAGTGAAGGCTGAGGAGACATTTAACAGGGAGATTTAGGGCTTTCTGAGCAGAAACTATGCTAACGTTTTAATGATAGTGACTTAAAACGGACACTAGGGGGAGCTAAAAACAAGCTAAACTGCATAGTGTGACTTTAAATACCTATTATTTACTGATCTGCAGCAGTGTCTCTCCTGATTTGATGATTGCTCCAGTCAGAGGGCTACTTCCTGTTTCTAGAGACTCCACCCTCTTTGAGTGATGTCACTAGTGGGTGTGGTCCTTATCTGATAGACTCCTGAATCATCATGGTTTTCTTTGATGTCTTTTATGACCCCATAACGTTCTGACCCCACTGCTCTTGAAAAGACTTTTCCTTCCCCTCTTGAGTCGATGCCACCTCGCTCACCTCCAGCTGATTATAAACTTCGACCTGTGAAGGTGAGATTATTTTTGATGAATTGGAGGGCAAAAGGGCAAAAGCAGGAGGAGCTGGTTGTTGTTTACAGTTCATGATGGGAGAAGATGAGCAGCAGCTGGTGGACCGGTCACTGGTGACAGGAAGGACCAGAGAGACGGTTGTGTTCATCGTAGCTGGTCAGCCAACCATGGCCGCCATCTTTGTCTGCTTGTCACCTTCGATGTTTATTTTGCCACAGCGCTAACGCCGGGCAAGGTTTGACCTAAATCTGTTTCTCAATCTACGTTGTCATGGACACTCCCAGCCAAACTCCGCCCACCTGTAACCTGACACCAGGCCCACTCAGTCCATAATGTTCCTCATCACTCACTAAATCCAGTCCCGTTTTAATAAACCCGCTCACTGTTTGGGCCCCACTCTGACTCCACAGACAGGAATGTTAACACACTAGGACCTGACTGGTGGCTACAACTTCAAAGACTGATGCAACACACACACACACACACACACACACACACACACACACACACACACAGAGGTGAAAGTCAAACTGTGGTTACCTCTGTACCAGAAGCTTTCTTCATGGCACTCCTTCCACACCTTCCTCACATCTTCTCTGTGAACATGAGCATCACTTAGAGGACACTGTAACACACACACAGAGGGATCACACACACACACAGGAAGGCTCTCGTAACCCAGGACACCATTTGTAATCTCTCACCTTCCACCCCTCTTTCCCTGCAGCTGCATTAGGAGCAGCTCCCTCCGTCTTCACCAGGACGTCAGAACTCATCATGCAGGACTTCCCAGGAGTCTGGTCCTGAGCTGCGTAACAACCTAAGCTGGAGTACTTCTGCTTTCACAGAGCCTCAAATATAACTGGCTGCTGTGGCTCCTCCCTGGAAGGCGTTCTAACTCCGCCCCCTTTAAGGAAACACCCCCTTTCTGTTTAGAGGTGTTTCTTTCACCACAAGTTTGATAAGACTGGGTCTAAATCAGGATAAAGTGGAAAAATAAGCTTGGATGTAGAGATTAGACTCTAGACATCTCATTCTCAGCTGCTGTGTGATTTAAACAAACCCAGATTGGCTGATTACAGACCATGTGACCACTAGCCTGATCAGCATGGTGCAACAAGCTGGTTCAGGCTGACCAATCAGGGACATCCATTCCAAACAGCTGCTCTGAAATGGCTCTGTGATTTCCTCTCATTTAGACAACTGTCACACTTTATTGTCATCCTGATTGTTTTCAGCTGCATCAGATGGACACATAACTTCTATATAACGGCTTTGTGTTACTTTAAGAATTATTTAAGAAATCCAGTTTTAACTTTAAATCTCTGTCCTCCAGGCCACAGAAACACAGACATACGCCTCAGGCCTGATTAGAAACTCAAGCCTTGACTGTAATGTTCTAGTTTTTGTGTTATAGCGTTAATTCATTAGCTGAAGACTTTTAAAATTCAGTTAAATTGTTAATTCTTTCATGCATGAATTATGGAAACCTCAGTCAGTGTTACTTTAATTCATCATTAGACATTCAAAATAAAAGTATAAACTTTTAAATGTACTTTAACAGTTTCCTACTGTCTGTGTATTTATGGGTATTGCATCACGGCACATGGAGTGACTTTCTATTTTCCCAACATGTCAGCGCCTGGCACTGGTCTATTTTATATTCTTATATTTTATTTTGAAGAGTTGTTTCTGTTTAATTTTACTTTTGTTCAACTTGTACTTGAAAAAGTTCTTTAAATCAATCATTCTAAAACACTTTGGCGCTGAACTTGAGTAAAACTAGAACAAAAAGAAAGAGTCCTGCTATGGATGGACACAAGCCTCCACCTGGTGGCACTCGGACCTGAAACCTTTAGTGGTTTGAACTGAGAACGAACCCCACGAGTCCTCGGCTGATTCAACAGAACCACACCTCTCTCTGAACTTAGCCCTCCTTTCTTTATCTCTCCATACACACCTTTTCCTACTGCAGATCTGGAGACACAAAACAAACATTTGGCACAAAAACCTCTAAGATACCTGCATGGTTTTACCTGCTGTGACAGGATCATTTAACCCCTTAACACCAACTGTACCTGATGAACACACTAAGTTTCTAAGAGCTCCATCTTTTTAACAAGATTTGGATTTTCCTCAAAAAGCTGCTGATCCTACAGGTTTTCTGCCCTCTGGTGGAGGATTTAGGTACTGAAGTTGGTTTTATTGTTGCATTGTTTTATGATTACACAATATATTTAATATAAAAGTAAATGAAGGTTAAATTAGCCAACAGATGTTATCTGATTGTCATTTCATGTGTCTGGCTTTAACTAAACATGTGACCTAAACCTAAGTTTAAAAGTGAGACAGCTCTTAGTCCAGAGGAGTGATGGGCTTTGACTTCACAGTCAAGCACAAAGTTTGTTTTTTTTTTATTAAAATATAATGATTACAGTCCAAACACAACCTAATATTCTACATTGACTGCACAGCTTTTGAACATGACTTATTTACCATTTTAACTCTTAACCAAGGGAGTAAAAAGAAAACAACCCAGAGAACTAAAACTCACATAAAGAGACTCTAACTAACATTCTTATTACAGTCTTAACTCATCAAAATGTTATAGATTTGTTTTTGCTATAAACTCATGCAGTTTCATGTCATGTACTGTCGACATCTGTTGTAGTGATCTTAGCAGCAGTTTAGTTTCGCTCTTAAATAGAGTCCAGACAGGAGGAGTTTTGGTGTATCGACATTTATGAATGAAGAATTTAGACATGATTATACAATTGTTGACTATAAATTCAGTATTTTTATTTTTGAGAGTAATGCCAAACAGAATATCATCCACAGAGAGATTGTTTCTATGAGCATCACTGGATTGGAGCCATTCTTCACAAAGTGACTTCCAGAAGGTTTGAGTTTGATCACATTCATTAAAAAGGTGTTTGGTTGATTCCTCCTCCTGTCTGCACCAATAACACTTCTCAACTTCAAACTTAAATCTAGTTTGGATGAACTGGTTTGAGGGATAAATATTATTTAAGGTTTTAAAATGGACTTCTTTATATTTAGGAGGTAGTGGGTATTTTAGATACTGGGTTCTTAACGCTATGATCTCGACTTTAGAGTATTTGCTTAGTAAAGAAGATCTAAATACGGGGTTTGGATATAAGGTGTTATTCAGTCTGTTTCTCAGGAATGTGTCACTGCATCTCTTATCACATATATCGATCCCATCAAGTAATGTTCTTTTAAGTACCGGGTTAGGAATATAACTAATGGCTTTAACCAGATGGATCAGTGCTCTTGGAATATTATTAATCACCTTTTTATAATCTTTTTCTAGGAATACACAATCATATTTAACATTCAATTCATCAAGTGTGAGAATATTTCCATCTTTGTCTAAAATATGCATAACGACCAGATCCCTCTCTCCATCCATTCCTTAATGAATATTGATTTAGATCTAAATAGAACAACTCTATTATTCCACATCGGAACATTGTGAGGACTAAAGTTGTGTTTGAAAGTCATTTTAGCAAACAAAAGAACTTGTTTATGAAATTCTGAGAGTTTAATTGGTAATTTATTGGTTTCAAAATCACTTTTTAATAAGAAATCTATTCCTCCAACTTTTTCAAACATAAGTTTTGGGACAGCATGCCATAGTTCTGTGTCATTATTTAGAAAGGATTGAAGTCATCTTATCTTTAACACTCCATTCATTATTTCTAAATCTATTGTTTTTATACCACCGTTTGAAGCACAAAGTTAGGATAACTACCAGCTTCTGTGTGTGTTGACACACTTTAATTAGATAAAATGCATTTTTATCATTTTGTAGCAAAATTATGTTAAAGATTTCTCCACAGAATGACTTCCATAATTTGTATTAACAGCTAGTGATCAAATGCATCACTGTATATTGTTTTAAGACTTTTGTCACTGCTGCTTGGTAATAAGTGAAGCAGAGAGAGTTTGCTCACTCGTGTTTACGCGGGCTTGTGTGTGAACTCAGTCAAACGTATTAAATGATGATGGATTTACATCATTTGTTTTAGAACATATTTTCTCTGTGTTATGATATAACTTAGATTTCAAGTCCAGCTATGAAGACTCGAGTTTAATCCACATAATTACAAAACATGAGAATCTGTGTCATATGTAAATAAGACGAGAACATTATGATTGACTAAGATTCTAAATGTGGTTGTTAACAACACAAAGGAAAGTATTGTACACTGAAGTTCAGCACTTAGTTTAGTTTTTTAGTTGAAATTAGGTCACTCTTATCTCTGAAAGACCCCTCACCTGAAACACCTCCTTGTTTCTGATATGAAAAACGTCAGAAACAAAGTTATAGTTTTAGCTGTACATTTTGTTTGATAAAATAAAACCTTTGACCTCAAAAGATTTTTTCCCCACAAACATTGAGTACTTACTTAGCTCACAAGCTGATCTACTGCTGACACGGGGTCGGGATGTTAGTCTCCTCTTGTAATAATTGTTAAACAAATCCCTAAATTACCACTTATCAAGCAAAACCATAGAAAGACAGTTAATAACTGAACGACCAATCAGATCTCGTCGTGGGCCGGCTTAAACTTGCACGAGGAAATTCCAGTGATTGACGTGCTCCTGGCACAGCCTGCTCGTGGAAGTCTGGCCAATCAGATTTGTAGAGGGACGGACCATTTCCAGTATTCCCCGCCTTTTTGAGAAATGACATGTTCACTAACCAATAGGCAGCAAGCACAGGCGGAGACTTTGTCGAGCCGTGTTTCAGTCACCGTCCTCTACGCTAGCAAGGCCCGCCTATTGGCCGGTCTACGGACTTCCCACAGACAGTTGTATGTTTCATAAAAATGCACTCTGATGCGGCAAGTAAGTGAGAACGTTTTCTGCATGAAATTGCAACATTTCTTCGGTCCTTAAAGCGCGAGTGAGAGAGAAAGAGGCGGACTGGTTGTGTGTCTACATCCGCTCTTGTCCCGTGGGTCTGTCAGCTTTAATGGAACGCGTGAATCCCGTGTTATTTGCTAGTCTCTTTGTATTTGCTAGTGCTGTCTGGGGCGACAACAAAGGGAGGATGGCTACTGTAATTTACAGCTGTTTTCACTACTAAACGTTGACCGAGACACGACGAGTGAATTTGTGGTGTTTTAATTTCGTGTTGTGGTGCAGTGCTAGGTTAAATGCCGCCGACGTCGCTTGAGTTCCGAAGGTTTTCGATCGCAATCAGTGCGCGGCGGTGTTTTTATCCGTCGTGGCCGATGGCGTACATCGTTTTTAAGCTCAAACTTGACCTCGACGTAAATCGGCGTTAATCGGCCGGTTTTCTGTCCAGCTGCGGACTGTAACAGAGAATGAAAATTGTGACGCAGTTGTGTAAAACGTCTCTCGTTGCTTGCTGCAACAGTGCTAGCGGTTTTAGCGTCGCCTACATTAGCTTCTGCTAAACGTAGGCGCAGCGGTTTCTGATCGGCGAACAAGTAACGTTACATTTATTAAAAAACGTAAAATGTATTCTGTCGGAAAGGGTAAATGTTAGGGGAGATGAGTCTGAAAGAACTAGTTGTTTAATGGAGTCATGGGTATTGTAGTTTAATAACACAGGCAGCGCCTAGCATCTGATGGCCGCTTCAGAAGAAAAGAACTACAACTCCCAGACGCCCAACTCTCCGGATAGTTTGTAAACTCTGTGCAAGTTGCTCGTCTGTACTGCTATTTTAGGTATGCAGCTAGTGCTATCCGCTCGTTTCTGTTGTGATGTCTGTCCGAGGTTTCTTCCAGAAAAACATCAGCACTTGTTGACAGCGAGCAGGAACACAAGGCCGGCTGTTAGTGTCAGGGCAGCCCCCATAATCCAACACTTTGGCGTTTTGATCAGGTCCTATCGACATCCTTTCTGCCATTTTAAAGCCCCACACACAGAATATGGAGAATATACGGTGGTGTGACTTCTATTTGTGTCTGTTTGTCACACTTCAATGTTTCAGATCATCAAACACATTTAAAAAGCATTTTGTAAATGGGGTTTATTATAATGAGAGAGAAAAAATCCAAACCTACATGGCCCTGTGTGGAAAAAGGACCAAGATACTGAACCCCAGCTGCCTCCCAGGCACTGAAACTGGTAGAGAACAAATTCCACTATGTTGTACTGTGGTACGTATAAATAACTCTCCCTTTCCCATTGGAACATAAATTAACTGCAGGGAATCCCATCCAGGCCTGATTACTGCCACACCTGTTCTCAGTCAAAAAAAATCACATGGAAAAAGTAGAGTAGACCAAAAGGTCCTCAAAAGTCAAGATGACATGCCACGATCCAAGGAAATTCAGGAACATATGAGAAACGGTGATGAGATCTCTGCCTAGAAAAGGTTCTGAGTCCCTGTCTAAAGCTGTGGGACTCCAGCTAATCACTGGAACTGTGGTGAACCTTCTCAGGCGCGGCCAGCCAACCCAAAGTTCCCCAAGAGCAGCAACGACTCATCCCAGAGATCACAAGACCCCAGAACAACAACCAAAGAACTGCAGGCCTCAGTTAAGGTCAGAGTTCAAGAATCCACCATAAAAAAGAGATGGAAAGAAAGAAATGAAAGAATGGCCTGCATGTCAGAAGTCCATGACGAAGACCACTGCTGAGCAAAAGAACGTAAAGACTCATCACATCTTGATGATCGCCAGGACTTCTGTAAAATACTCTGCACTGACAACAGACAAGTTACACTGGAGTAAAAGTAACATAGCATTTCAGAAAAACGTGGTGGTAGTAGTGTGATGGTCTGGGCCTGTTTTATTCCCTCAGGAGGACCTGGAAGACTGGCTGAACCATGAATTCTACCATCTACCAAAACCTGAAGGAGAATATCAGCCATCTGTTCTTGACCTCAACCTGAAGCTCACTTGGGTTCTGCAGCAGGACTCCAGCTAGTCCACCTCTGAATGGCTGAAGAAGAACAAAGTGAGTGGCCTAGACAAAGTCCTGACCTGAATCTGGTTGAGATGATGTAGCATGACCTTATAAAGACGGCTCATACTCCAAAACCCTCCAGTGTGGATGAATTACAAAGATGAGTTTACCAAAAAGACTCGTTACCAGTTATCACAAACGCAGTTGCGGTCCAACTAGCTGTTAGGTTTAGGGGACAATTGCTCTTTCCTACATGGCCATGTAGGTTTATTAATAATAATAATAAACACTTTAATTTAGAAACTGCATTTTGTGTTTACTTGTTATTTTTGTCTAATATTTAAATGTTCGATGACATGAAAAACTTTTCAGATTGACAAACACCTTTTCACACCACTATGTGTAATATGTAAACTGTGTGTTGATAATGGGCCAAAAATGATGTAATGATGATGTCATCCCATACTCTAGCGTGATTTGGAGGAACATTAGTTTGTAAATAAAGCATTTCATCAAACGATTAAAATGTTTTTGTGGGTGTAGATTTTCAGCTGAATTCCCATTTGACTACGCTGGCCGGCATCCACAAGATTCACCACACCTTACACCGGCTGGCAAGTACCGAGCATGAACTGGGTTTGTGTTTGTGTTCCGTCTACTGAATATGTGTGTCTACGCTTCTGTTTTGTCAGAATCTGGCTGAAGACGTTGGACAGGATAGCCACCCCTCAGGTGTGTATTATCTGTTGAAAGTGTGATTTGTAATTTAAAGTTTTGCTGATGATCGTCGTCCTTTTCCCCAGCTTGCTACTCTAGAGCCATGCCACCTAGGAAAAAAAGGAGGCCTTCTGCTGGGGATGACATGTCGGCCAAGAAGAGTCGCCAAGAGAGGTGAAAGGAGGTTTTCATCACGTAGTTTCAGACTAGTCAGGGTTCTTACAGCTGCTTAGAAATGCCTGAAAATTCATGTGGGATATTCAAGGTTTTAATTTTTAATAATGTGCTTGAAACAAATTAAAGGGGTATTTGGGTTTATTTTGAAGTGAATTTGACTTTTGCTAAGGTGTAAGAACCCTGACTGATGCTTGGGAACTTGATTTTTGTAGCAGATTAAAGTAAATGTGGACACAGAGACGTTACTGTACCTGCAGTATTGCTGTTTATCACACGACTAAATTTGCCTACTTTATGTCTCTGCAGCGTTTTTAGAAAACACGAAACGTCACAAATCCGTGAGGAGGAGACCTTTTCTAGTAAACGATGCTTGGAGTGGTTTTACGAGTACGCAGGTGAGCAGCTGTTTTGTTACTTTTATTCAGGGATCCTTGTTGTGTGTTTGTGGCTGATGTAGTGACGCTGCTGGTCTCGTGCAGGTTGTGATGATGTTGTGGGTCCAGAAGGCATAGAGAAGTTCTGTGAGGACATTGGAGTGGAGCCTGAAAATGTAAGCACATCTTGTAGTTCTTGTTTTGCACAGATACAGACAAGTTAGTTGCTGAAGATCTCTGCTTTTGGACTGTCTCACTGATACAGAAACAGCCTTTTGGCGATAGCCACTTGCTCTCAGTATTTGCAGACTTTTTGATGTTATAAAGGTCTGAATTCTGTTAGCATAAACCAACAATTTTGCATCCCTAAAATAAGATTTTTTGCACAAATATGATGTTAAACACAACCTGTTTTTCTTGCAGGTCCTAAAAGCAGATAACCCAATAAATTTAGCAACAGCTGCATCTATATGGTACCCAACTTGTGTTACAGACAAGGTCCGAAATTAACACTCGCCACTCCCCAAATGCGACCAAATTTCTCCACTTTGCGAGTAAAATTTGGAGCGTCATCCGCCACATGGCGAGTACATTTTAACACCAACTTAGTTCTGTTTATCAGACGGATTTCTGTGACGCTCCTCTCCTGGCTGCACACGACATACGCGAAACGTGAGAGTCGCACCCTGAGGCGTTTCCTCCTATCTATTCACTGTTCATCAAGGCAGCAGCAGTTAGCTTCGTGCTAAAGCTAGCAGCGATATGTGGCGGTTTAGAACTGGAGTCAGCCAGTCTTCAAAAAGAAAAGTAATGGAACTGGAAGAGAAACCACCAGGACCAGTGGCAACCAGAAGATTTAATGAAAAGTGGTGAACTGGAGGTGGCGGTGGAGATAATGTTCACGCTGGCTACAGGGAACAACAGGTGTTGTGCGAAAGTCTGTTCCCCTGAATTTTTCTGTTCCCCCATGTCGAACCGCGCACTTCACAGCACTTCTAAAAGATTTCTACAACACGTAGTGTCAGAGTCGATACTTTATTTAGTTCCTAGTAAATAAATTAATACAAATTTTAAAATTTACATTTTTTTTTCTTTTTTGTTTTGTTTTAAACACTGACAGAATCGCTGAGCGTTTTATCCTCCCTACACAGGTGAACATAGTATTTCAGGGGAGCAGATTTTAGCACAACACCGGAATCTGCTCAGATGAGCTGCTCCGTTTTCCTCCAGTACGCCAAAAGACCCGTAACACCTCACTGGTCCTAGGAAAGAAGACGATGAAGGGACTCCATAAAATGAGGCTGTAAGACTGTCAGAAGCAGGAGGGCAGATTTCATGGAGAGAAAACAAGGAGTCTGACTAGATTTCATTAAGAGTTCATTAAAAACATTTCTAAAAAAATAAAATAAAAAATCTGAAATGACTAAAAAGTAGTTTTTATTAATAAGTTTCATTCCTTTCTGTTTAGATCTAACATAATATCATATTATAGAATAACGTGCTTTGGGTAGATCTAAATCATTTACAATTTTGGCCGGTAAAAAATATGTTTGGCCGGTGACTCAAAAGTGTAATTTCGGACCCTGGTTACAGACCATGGTTATTTCTCATCACAACTTGAGTGCTGCTGGCTATTCGAGGCCTTCCTAAAACTTACCGCCTCCTGATCACTCTACTCTTCTCAGGAGTTGTCTGGTCAATCCTTTGTGGTTTCTTCCACTGCATTTAATATTAGTGTGAAAATCTGTTTTGGTATATATTCACGTAGGAAAGCAGAAACAACCTTAAATTCTACAAACACCACAGTATGGACTTTCTGCTTCAGTGGTCAGTGAGGCCACAGTGACCACCACCTGCTAGGACACACTTCAGAATTTCAGTAAAGGATTTCTGCAGCCCCCCTTTTCTATTCATGCCCAGGTGGTGATGCTGGTTCTGGCTTGGAAGCTGGATGCTCAGAGTATGGGATATTTTACTCTCCAGGAGTGGCTACGAGGCATGGGTTCACTGCAGTATGTCAATCACCTGTTGTTTCTTTTATATTTGCTCTTTTTAAGATAAATGATCAACTTCTCTGTGACTCTCTGTAGAGTTGGTGTTGAGGTGTTAGTCAGGTAATTTTCTGCTGTTGTCAGGTGCGATTCCACTGAGAGACTGAGGAACTCTCTCGACTACCTGAGGTCTGTCCTGAACGACGGCACCAGTTTTAAGCTCATTTACAGATACGCCTTTGATTTTGCTCGGGTAAGCTCACGTACACGGCGCTCCTTTTTAAATCGTTTAACTGAACAGAAGTAGTTCATTTTAAAGATGGAGGTTCTAAAATGTGTGACGAAGCTGCTTTGTGTAAACTGTGGTTTTGTCTTATTTTAATGAAGTCTTGTGTGTTTTGATTGGACAGGAAAAGGATCAGAGGAGTTTGGACTTGAACACAGCTAAGTGTATGCTGGGGCTGCTCCTGGGGAAGACGTGGCCTCTGTTTCCTGTCTTCAATCAGTTTTTAGAGGTGAGCCAAGTCATTCTATCAAGTCACCCATTCCTTACATGGTAGCTGTCACATTAATCTGTTGTTCCTCAGCAATCCAAGTATAAAGTCGTCAACAAAGACCAGTGGTGCAACGTTTTAGAGTTCAGCAGGACAATCAACCTGGATCTTAGTAACTATGATGAGGATGGTGCCTGTGAGTATGTGCCAGTGATAAAATGAATCCTAAGAGCTTACGTTTGATTGTTTTAGTGATGGTTTTCTGTCTCATCTGGGGGTTTTTCAGGGCCAGTTTTGTTGGATGAATTTGTGGAATGGTACAAAGAAAGGCAGATGTCATAGCTGAGGATGAAAACGACAACAAAAAGACAACTGTGACCACTACAAATCATCAACCAATACGTAAACACAAAACGGTAAAGCAGTGACAGTGGGTGCTTCCTGGTAAAGGGGGGGTTCTGTGGGTGGGTGGGTGTGTGTGTGTGTGTGGGGGGGGGGGCACTGGGTTTACAGCTCTGATTATGCTGCCCCGACCGCCGGGGCAGAGGGCTGCTATTGTAGAGTTAATGCTCCATAAGGAAGTTGCATTGTGGGTAGATTTGCAGCAATCTTCCCCCAGTGGCGTTGCTCTCTGTCACTGTGACGCGTCATGTTGCTGAAGTCCACCCAGGTTAGTGGATGGATGGAGGCGAGATGGTTAATGTGTGTCAGAACCAGTCCTCGTCTTCAGCACCGAGAAACCAACCGAAGCGACTTTTCATGCATTGTGTTTGAGTCTTACACGCCACTTGGACCTGGGTACACTCAAGTATTAAAACCCGTGCAATGAACTTAAACTTGAGCTCCTCTGGACAAATGGCACTAACTACTGTTTAGTTTTTGAGTTTGGTAGTACTTCAAAAAGCACACTGTGTCAAAAGGGTTGACTGTGGGTTTCTGATGCCTGTGCTGTTTACTATCAATAAAAGCCAGTTGTTTTTATTCCCTCCAGGTTCTGTTCCTCTTACTGTTCCCCTAATGCTATCTGCTAGCCCCCTGCAGGGGCTTCAGACCTCATAACACCAAACGGATCAACATCGCTGCTTACTAACTCTTACTACAGTACAGCGTGAGCCGCCAGCGCTCTGCTCAGCATTTGTTGGTCTGACGACCAATGTATGTATCTACATTGTGTAGGTAGGAGTATTATTGTGCCTCAAACATGGAAGTCACATTTTGTATCCCACACGCACACACACGCCAAACAAACAGAAACACATGAGAATACATTTAATACATGTGCACGCACACACACACACACACACACAAATTGGTCAGGTAATATTTCAGGATGAATCCAGACTGTTTAGGCTGTGTTAGAAGTTGACATGGAGCTAGACAGTGTCCATTTTGTCTCGGTATGTGGCATCTGTTTGTCTTCCTTAGTCCACTGATAGTTTCTGGTCTCACCAGTAGCATCTCTCCTAAACTGACAGTGTTAATATACAGTAACTTCAGTGGAACACCAGAAACCTTTAGGCTAGTGAGTTAGGTCTGCTGACAGCATCTCTCTGTACCACCTGTTGTAGGACGTGATCAACCAGTGGACACTGACAGTTTGGAACTGTGTAACGATGCTATATGCTGTTCTGTTCGCCTAGTGTAATGTTCTTGTATATTTTTTTGTCTTTGACTGTGACGTGATGCTGACCCGTCAGATTTACTATTTGCATGCATGCTGCAAGCAGAGAGCAGAGAATGGATGAGATTTTATTTGAAGAAAAAAACTTTTTTTCAAACATGTTTTTGTTTTGTACAGTTATTCGTGCACGTGTTTTGTGCTTGCTTTGACATACACAATCATGTTAGTTTATTTTTCTAATGAGAAAAACACAATTGTGTCTACTAAGACCTGGAACACACCTGTAACCTCATGGTGGAACGGGAGTTCCCTCCTGCATCCATCACATCTCCTGCATCTTTACACTCTATAAACCCCAGCAAGCTGCACACAGTGTGGGATCGTTTTATTCATTTTGAAGGCGTGTAATATTGTTTTGTCATGATGCACACAAAAACACATTTCATATTGGTTGTGAAGTTTGTCCATTAAAACCTGTCATTGTGATGCGTCAACCATCAGCATAAATTAAGATGAACTAGCTGTTGGATTGCTAACCAAATACGGTGTAGAGATAGTTGTTTTAGTATTCTCCCACAAAATGCAGGAGGATGAACAGCCTTGTCCCAACTGTATATATGTATGTAAACAATTTAAGTGTCTATATGTCTGTTTTCACTATAACCTATGTCTATACACGTAAATAAAAGGGTTTATTAACTTACTGGCTTATATTCATTCATTCTTACCAAAACTGACATGTTTACCACAAATAATCAGTCTAAATGCTTTAAGACGTGGAAATAGAAATATCTGTGTGAAAAAATAATGTGACCATTCGAGCTTTTAATTGTAAACTTGTGCAGCTGAAGATGTTTTAAAAATATATTTAAATGTAGACAAATATGAACAATAAACTCCTCTACAGCCACTCTTCAAAATCAGTTCTTTACATTCGATTTTAGGTTTAATTACATTAAAAAATATATCTTTTTGTCAACTATATCGTTTAGGATTGCACATTAAAACCAATCCGTTTTATAAAAGAGATTGATATATATTTACATACTGTATGTTTACATCTCTAAAATTGCCTACCAGATGTCAAAGAGATTCTCCAGTTTCTGCTTTTACTAATAAAATCTGTTCCTTCTCACTCTTCTGGGGGTATTCAGCCCTCCTCAGTCATCTGGTGGAGGTGTTTCTTGTGTTGGCTTTTTAAGGCCATGCCCTTTGTAACGGGGAACTCCGTACAACAACAGCAAATCTGCATCTCTTGTCTTTTCCAGTGAAGGGGAGGGTGGAGGCAGCACATCAGTGTCCATTATGAACTGCTCATCTGGTGGATCATAGTGATCAGATGAAGCTGATGGATCCATCTCCCACATTCTTCTCTCCTGTGACATGGCTTTTAGGGCACCAAGGCCTCTCCTCCCCCTGTCCTCTGACACAGTCCCTGATGTCTCTTCTGTTTTGAGGGGTGAAATACCAAAAACACGTCTTGTGCTGCTGGAGGAGTCGAGTGAAGGAGAGAACCGTTCTGTGACAGGAGTCTGCTGTAAAGATGTTGATGCTGAATGTAGATTTTCTGGTTTGGAGGTTGGCAGGTCAGAAAAACGATGACCAACTCCAGTCCATCTTATTTCACGTGGCAGGTCCACATCTGTGTTGGATCTGGACTGTCTGATCTTGCTTTTTATAATATCATCAAAAGTCATACTTGAACCAGACCTTGGGACAGCA
Organism: Callopanchax toddi; assembly: GCA_006937965.1. NCBI lineage: Eukaryota > Metazoa > Chordata > Actinopteri > Cyprinodontiformes > Nothobranchiidae > Callopanchax > Callopanchax toddi. Next base: position 136,424 of record SSNR01000364.1, on the reverse strand, counting down.
GATGCATCGATGTCCCTCTCTTGTGTCGTGAATGTTTGGTCCACAGTTTGACTCCTGCCACTTGGAGGGAAAGAGTTCCTAGATAGGGAGGATCCTTTGATAATGGAACGTTTATAGGTGATTAATGATTCACCTGTAGTTTCCAGCACAGTTGATATTTGTTGATTTGTTTCAGTGTATCCTGTCACATCCTTTTCACGTTGACTAAACAAAGGCAGGGCAGCACTTGGCTCTAGTGATGGTGCCTTAATATTCAGGCGCCTCTTAATGCGTGGGACACCAAGACTAAGGTCAGGAACATTCTGGTTTATTGTCTCACTGTCACTGCTGGATGAGGAATGAGGGTGGTGGTGTGAAGCTGAAACATTTTCACCATGCCAGATGTCCTCATACCTTTTAACATGTTGAGAACCCAAATCGTTTAATGTGGCATCAGGCTTGGTCTTTTCTTCCTCTGTTACACTTGGTATGGCATCATCTGAAGAGCTGTACTTGTCATGTGGATCTTTCATTGTGACAGAAACATTCAGAGGTTTGTTTCCAAAAGCTGGGGACACGTCTGTTTCATGCATTCCAACAATCTTTCTATGCAGTCTTGGTCTCCTTCCAGGACCCGTGTCACTGCTGGGTGGTGAGGACAGGTTGTCTGGTTCTGTTGAAGGTGATGTGATTTCTAGACGTTTTCGGAAGCGGGAGATGCCGAGATTCATCGTGGCCCATCGTGACTGAAGCTCAGGGTTAATGTCTGCTGTTGCATTAATGGTGTCATTTGTTGGTTTGCTCTCCAAATTGTCTGGAAAAACAGTATATTTTTCTAATTTAATGTTGTAATCTTTCCTTGGAGTATGAACAATGTTTATCACTGGAACTTCTGGAGACCTGATAACATTACTTTCTGTTGTTGTTGATTTGGCAGACATTTCCACTCTTGCTTGAGCTTGTAGGTCTTTGTTCTCATCTTCATTTTCATATCTGGATGATAGCGACCAAAGTGATGGAGCTTTAATGTCTAAACGTCTTTTAATTTTTGTTATATCCCCAAGATTGACAGAAGACCAATGGTTCTCTGATTCCTTAGTTACTGTCTGAGATATGGTCATTGGGGGCCTTGTCAGGTGGCCTGTTGTTCTATCCTCTGTGGCATAAGTTGAATCAGAACTTGATGATGGTACTTTGAAATCCAGACGTCTTTTGATTTGGGTGACTTGCCCGAGATCAACAATCGGCCATTGATTTCCAGGCTCATTAACTGTTTGAGACACTTTAATTGAAGGCCTTGTCATGTGTATCTCTTCTTGCTCCTGTTTCTTTATGTGGTCCATTGCTTTTTCCTTATTCTCAATGCTAGAAAATGAATCAAAACTTTGTGATGGTGCTTTGATATCCAGACGTCTTTTGAGTTGTGTCACTTGTCCGAGATCAACAGTAGGCCACTGATTTTGGGGCACTTTTGTCACAACTTGAAATGCTTTAATTGGAGAACTTGTCAAATGTGCCTGTTCTTGCTCCTGTTTCTTTATGTAGCTTTTTGTTTCATCCTCACTGTTCCTACTTGAAGACGAGCCAGGACTTGATGATAAGGCTTTGAAATCCAGGCGTCTTTTGATATGGGTTACCTGCCCAAGGTCAACAGTAGGCCATTGATTTCCTGGCTCTTCAATAGCTGTTTGAGACACTTTAATTGAAGGTTTTGACATGTGTATCTCTTCTTTCTCTTGCTTTGTTATGTGGTCCATTGAAGTTTCCTTATTCTCATCACCAGTAAACGACTCAAAACTTTGTGATGGTGCTTTGATATCCAGACGTCTTTTGATTCGTGTTATTTGTCCAACATCAACAGTAGGCCACTGGTTTTGAGGCACCTTTGTCACTGTTTGAGATAGTTTACTTGGAGGCTGTGCCACATGCGCCTGTTCTTGCTCCTGTTCCTTTATGTAGCCTTTTGTTTCATCCTGGCTGTCCCTACTCGAAGATGAGCCAGGACTTGATGATAGGGCTTTGAAATCCAGACGTCTTTTGATTTGTGTTATTTGTCCAACATCAATAGTAGGCCACTGGTTTTGAGGCACCTTTGTCACTGTTTGAGATAGTTTACTTGGAGGCTGTGCCACGTGCACCTGCTCTTGCTCCTGTTTCTTTATGTGGCTCAATGCTTTTTCCTCACCTTTATTGCTAGAAGCTGAATCAGAACTTTGTGATGGTGCTTTGAAATCCAGACGTCTTTTGATTTGTGTCACTTGTCCGAGGTCAACAGTAGGCCACTGGTTTTGGGGCACTTTTGTCACAATGTGAAATGCTTTAATTGGAGAACTTGTCAAGTGTTGTTCTTGCTCCTGTTTTGTTATATAGTCTTTTGTTTCATCCTTAATGTCACTACTAGAAGATGAGCCAGGACTTGATGAGGGTACTTTGAAATCAAGGCGTCTTTTGATATGGATTACCTGCCCAAGGTCAACAATCGGCCACTTGTTTTCTGGCGCCTTAGTCACTGTTTGAGACACTTTAATTGAAGGCCTTGTCATGTGTATCTCTTCTTGCTCCTGTTTCTTTATGTGGTCCATTGCTTTGTCCTTATTCTCATTACTCGAAAATGAATCCAAATTTTGTGACGGTGCTTTGATATCCAGACGTCTTTTGATTCGTGTTATTTGTCCAAGATCAACAGCAGGCCACTGGTTTTCTGGCACCTTTGTTACAGTTTGAGCTAGTTTACTTGAAGGCTGTGACACATACACCTGTTCTTGCTTCTGTTTTTGTATGTGGCTCAATGCTTTTTCCTCACTTTGAGATGAATCAGAACTATGTGTTGGTGCTTTGAAATCCAGACGTCTTTTGATTTGTGTTACTTGCCCAAGTTCAATAGTAGGCCACTGATTTTGGGGCACTTTTGTAACAATTTGAAAGGCCTTAATTGGAGAACTTGTCAAGTGTGCCTGTTCTTGCTCCTGTTTCTTTATGTAGCTTTTTGTTTCATCCTCACTGTCACTTCTCAAAGACGAGTCAAGACTCTGTGATGTTGCTTTAAAATCAAGTCGCCTTGTGAGTCGTATTTGTTCAAAATCAACAGTAGGCCACTGGTTTTCTGGCTCCTTAGTCACTGTTTGTGATACTTCAATTGGTGGCCTTGTCACATATACCTTTTCCTGCTCCAGTTTCTTTATGTGGCCTGTTGTCTCACCTCTACTGTCACTAGAAGCTAAAGCAGGACTTTGTGGTAGTGCTTTGATATCCAGACGTCTTTTGATTCGTGTTATTTGTCCAAGATCAACAGTAGGCCACTGGTTTTCTGGTACCTTTGTCACTGTTTGAGATAGTTTACTTGGAGGCTGTGACTCGTGCACCTGTTCTTGCTCCTGTTTCTTTATGTGGCTCAATGCTTTTTCCTCACTTTCTTTACTAGAAGGTGAATCAGGACTCTGTGATGGTACTTTGAAATCCAGACGTCTTTTGATTCGTGAGAGTCCAAGATCAACAGTAGGCCACTGGTTTTCTGGCTCTTTAGTTACTGTTTGAGATACTTTAATTGGAGGCCTTGTCATGTGTACCTCTTCCAGCTCCAGTTTCTTTATGTGGCCCATTGTCTCATCCTCAGTGTCACTACTAGAAGATGAATCAGAACTTTGTGATGGTGCTTTGAAATCCAGGCGTCTCTTGAGTCGTATTTGTCCAAGATCAACAGTAGGCCACTGGGTTTCTGGCTCTTTAGTTACTGTTTGAGGAACTTTAATTGGAGGCCTTGTCATGTGTACCTCTTCCAGCTCCAGTTTCTTTATGTGGTCTGTTGTCTCATCCTCACTGTCACTACTAGAAGATGAATCAGGACTCTGTGATGGTACTTTGAAATCCAGACGTCTTTTGATTCGTGAGAGTCCAAGATCAACAGTAGGCCACTGGTTTTCAGGCTCTTGAGTAATGGTTTGAGACACTTTTATTGGAGGCATTGTCACGTGTACCTCTTCTTGCATCTGATACTTTATGTTGCCTTTTGTTTCATCCTCACTGTCACTACAAGAAGATAAATCAGGACTTGGTGATCGTGCTTTAAAATCTATACGTCTCCTGATTTGTGTCAATTGTCCAAGATCAACAGTGGGCCACTGGTTTTCTGGCTCCTTAGTCACTGTTTGAGATACATTTATTGGAGGCCTTGAGGTGTGTACTTCTCCCTGCTCCTGTTTCTTTATGTGGCCTGTTGTCTCATCCTCACTGTCACTACTGGAGGATGACTCAGAACTTGGTGACGGTGCTTTAATATCTATACGTCTCTTGAGCCGTGTTATTTGACCAAGATCCACAGTAGGCCATTGATTTCCAGGATCTTTAGTCAGCATTTGAGATGCTTTACTTGAAGGGCTTGACAGCTGCACCTCTTTATGCTCCTCATACTGTATAGGCCTTAGTGTTTCATCCTCACTGTCACTACTTGAAGATGAATCAGAACTTATGGATGGTGCTTTAATATCCAGTCGCCTCTTGAATTGTGCTACTCGCCCAAGATCAACAGTAGGCCTCTGATTTTCTGGCTCTACTGATTGAGATAGTTTAACTGGCGGTCTTGACATGTGTAATACTTCTTGCTCTTGATTTCTTATGTGACCTGTTGCTTCTTGTTCACTATCACTACTTGATGATGAATCAGAACTTGCTGTTGGTGCTTTGACATCCAGGCGCCTCTTGTTTTTTGGTACCCGCCCAAGGTCAATACTAGGCCACTGGTTTTCTGGCTTGTTAGCCACAGTTTGAGATACTGTAATTGGAGGCATCGATGTGTGGATCACTTTTTGCTCCTGTTTCTTTATGTAGCCTTTTGTTTCATCCTCACTGTCACTACTATAAGATGATTCAGGACTTGGTGATGGCACTTTAAAATCTAGACGTCTCCTGATTTGTGTTATTTGCCCAAGGTCAATGGTAAGGAACTGTGGTGGAGGCGAGGGCGTCTTTTCCTTCCAAGAATCCCTCTCTGCTGTAACAATCCCACTGCTTAAGTTGGTTTGATTAGAAATTGATCCTTCATGTTCTTCATTCATTTGTTCTTGTTTTCTCCTATTCTGCATGGGTTCCTCGTCACTCTCGCTGGAATCAGAGAAAAAGGAATAATCTGGTCTCCTTGCTGGCCTGGGCTTGACTGTATCCACACCACGGACTGACGCTTCAGATGTACCACTCTCTTCACTCTCTGGATCAGAGTTTACAGTATAATGTGTAGGCTCATCCTCACTGATATAGGAACTAGAGCTAGATGTATCTTCCATTTCCTGCTTGTCAGAAGTAGGTTCTTGTTTTCTTGTCTCAAATATGCTGCTGGACATGCCAGTTGGACTTTCAGCAAAGTCGCTGAATTCAAATAGATCACCGTTTTCCTGTAAAGCACCGGAGTCAAGTGAGTTTGTCTTTTGTGTCTGTAGAGAAGATCCAGAAGAAAATCCAGGCATTTCGCTTTGGCCCTCCATAGAACTTTGTGTGACCTCCGTTTTGTTAGAGAAGTTAGGTCTCAGTTGTTGTTCTGATAAAGATGAATCTGAGCTTGACGACAGACTTATCCTCTCCTGTAGCTCAGAAGGGTCTGGGATATGTTCAAACTCCACGTTTTTGACGTGTCGTTCATTAGAGTCACCTGATCCACTGTCATTGCTCTGCCTGCTCTCTCTACGCTGTAAACTTCCTGAATCTCCAGCATTTTGCTCATAGACTTCAGTTTCAGCTACTTCACACTCAATCACTTCATCACCAGTAATGCTGTCCTGATCACCGCTGGCTACAGTGTCATAATACTGGACATTGCTGTCTTCGATGAAGTCCACAGTGCTAAATGTGACCCTCCTTTCCCTAAAAGGTCCTGGGTCTTCTTGTTCTTCAGCATTGGAGAAACCTTCATTGTCATACTGTCTTTGTTCAGTGGAAGAAACCGTGTGGGTTGCAGAAGGGCTTTTCTTTTTGGTGACCCTTTTCCAAACGGCATCAATACAAGGTCTTGCCAAGACTCCAAGAATAAAAGCTATCAGAAACGTGAAGACAACAGACAGAGACACTGCCAGAGCAAAGTCTGACTGGGATTTTCCACCTGCACGCTGTTGTGAGAGACTTGGGTTGTGGGTTTCGGGTAAACTTCTTGCTTTTCTTGCACCTCCTATTTTACTGATTTGGAGGTTAAAAACAGACACAACTTGGTCTTCTTCAGACACACACACATACAGTCCTGTGTTTCTGTGTGAGACATCGCTGATAAGCAGACCAGCAGATCCTTCACCACTCGGAGTCCACAGCACAGAATCTACAAAAAATAGGACAACATTGTGATAAACGTTACAAAAACTTATGTTGGTAAATTTGATATGTTATTAGCTCTATGACATCTGATAATGTTACCTTGTGCAGAACAAGACAGCAGGATCTCAGAGCCACTGTAGACTGTCACATCACGGTGGAGGTCTGGACTGTTTTCAGACTTTAAACATTCAAAGTCCTCCTCCTGCAGCTGTAGAAGGTCTCTGCCTGAGACGGAGGAGGGGGAAGCACACACTATGGTCCATGCCTGCGGGCCTTTGCTGCTGTCATAGGCCATTGTTCTCTGTAGACTGCGCATGCTGCAGTTACACCTCCACCTGTTTCCACCCAGCTGAACATCTGTTCCAATGCTGCGTAAAGTTAGGTACATCAGAGGGTGGAGGCTTGTCACCATGTTGAAGCTCAGGTCAAGAACCTTAAAGGAAAACACAATAATGACACATCGCTGATTTCTTAAGGTGGAAACAGGCTGGGTCATTTTTACACCTGATATAATAAATAATTAACTTTTAAAATGGAACTATTTATTGTCTAATATTAATATAACTATATTATATTATCATTATTATTATTATACATTGGCGTTTTGGGTCAAATAAAACATTTACTAAATCAAGAATCCTTATATATTCTGTTTTCATCGCTCCATACTTGAATGACTGTGTGGAGGTTTGGGGAAACACACATCAGAGTCATCTCCAATCACTATTCATACTGCAAAAAGGAGCAATAAGGACTGTATGTGATGTGGGGTATAGGGAACACACGAGCACACTGTTTTCAAAACTACAAGTGTTAACATTTATTGATTTGATCAAATTTAAAACAGCAGGAATCATGTTTAAGGCAAGAAATAAATCACTTCCTTGTAATATACAGAAAATGTTTAGTGATAAAGATGATGAGTATAATTTAAGACGAGTATTAAATTAAAAAATACAGAGAGTTCGTACAACAAAGAGGAGTCTGTGTACGACAGTATGTGGGGGGGATTTATGGAACAGATTGAGTGAAGATTTGAAAAAATATTTAAATATAAATCAATTTAAGAAAAGCTACAAAAGATGTTTATGTTGATGAGCTGGGTTAAAGAGGGTAATACAGGAAGTTAAATATGTTTTAATCTACTTGTTACTTTGTATAATTATTATATATTTTGTATTTTCTTACTTTATTTTCATTTTCACATATTTGTTTTTATTTATATATATTTTTTATTTTATGTTTTTATTTTATTTTACGATTTAATATGAGAAGTTGATAAGAATAAGTGAGAAGGGGGTAGAAATGTATAAGTTTTACTTCTAACTACTCCTTTTTGGACTTTAATTGTTAATTGTTTTGTGCTGTATAAAAATGTTTTATGTTAGGAATAAATAAAGAATTCAATTCAATGCAATGTTATTTATTATGTAATTATATAACAGTAAAATTGGCCCTATCATCTGTAGATCGTCCACCAGAGGGCGGCAGACACAGTCTGAATATGCAGGTTTTTGATGAAGGTACTAATCCTGATACTCCATCAGGTCCCTTTAAGACCAGAAGTGATTTGATGCTAATGAGCATCAATAATCTACAAGGGGATAAAGGGATGTAGCATCATAAAAACAACCTACAGTAACTACTGATAAGATCATATCTGTAAAATTACTGAATGACAAAAGTGATATCATCAAAATCATTGTTAGAATACTGATAGAAGTCTTTACATTTTACAGATTTTAGATTAATAATGAGCACAACTAATCCAATTTTAGTAAAAACTAAAGTAAACAGTCCAACTTACCCTGAGCTGGTCTAGACCCTGGAACATCTGCGGCTGAAGGTGACTGATGAGGTTATGCTTTAAGTGGAGCTCTTTCAGCTGTCCAAGGCGACTAAGAGCTTCTGGTTGTAGAGCTGAAATCCTGTTGAAGGAGAGCTGAAGGACCTGTAAGGACCTGACTCCATCCAGCCCTTGATGACAGAAGATAAGAGTTGTAATCAGAACTCAACACAACGAGGAGGAGGGGGTTCCTGAAGGCATCAGAGCACGTTGAGTTAATTGTATTCCTTGATTTAACCCAAGCTGTATTCATGTATATTATCCAGTCATGTGATCAAAGTGCAGCTTATCTGTGGAACATTAATCATTGTTGTTTTTTTTTTAGGGTCAAATCTCTTTGTTTTGAGCCTGGCTCCCTGAGTCTGACACACAGCGATGTGTGCTTCGTTACACTGAAGGTTCTGTGATCTGAACACCAAACAGAACCAGGCCTCAGGACGTTAACACCGCTAAGTAAACGGGCTGTCTCAGTTAGAAGAAGCACCATCGACTCTATCCAGTGTAAAACACATTTTCAGCCACGCAAAAGGAGATGTGTGAAACTCTCACTGCACATGTGCTCCTTCCTTAAGCCGCTGGAGTGTCGGTACATTAGTGACAGTGACGGAGTACAGTGCCCTTAGTGGAGGGGTAGTTATTGCTGAATGGAGCAAAGTCCTACGGATAAAGGTTATCTCTGAGACTGGGAGCGTTTGTTTATGAGAGAAACCTGAGTAATCCTAACAGTTTCTAGATTTATACCAAGTTGGACTTTGGACCAGGCCAACCTTTTTAGAAAACGGTAAACATTGAGTCTGAGGTGGGCTTATCTTTCCAGGGTTACTCAAAAACATCTCAGGTACAGTTCAGAGGGCAGATTTAGGTGGGACTGAGGACTTATCAGATGTAGGTCCTTTGAACATGTAATCAATCTCCTTTAGTCATTTGAGCACAGAGGACTGAGTCGCTCAGTGGTTTATTGGAACACACTAATTATGGTGTTTGAATAAAGACATGGTGTTTGGTGTGGAGGACCCTGACACACCCCTAACCCACGAGGAAAGCCGTCCCTGAAGCCTGGAAGCCGTTCTATGACAGGTAGAAGGTTTAGGACAGCGTTGATGGGAATGTGAGGCCTGGAGCTGTGACTGGTGTTTTATCAGGTTCAGGTCAGGACTCGGTGCAGGTCCTACACACCAAACTCGCTCATCCATGTCTTCATCGGAACACCTGCCACTGATTTGGTGGAGAGTTCCAATACTTTTGGCAATATAGTTTAGTTGACATCAACATTTAACTATTGCACCATATTTAAAAATATTTCATACTTCAGTTTGACCTGTTTAAATCACAGCAGTTGATGATGATGATGATGATGATGAATCCTCTGAGTAAATACCACTATGCTGTGTTCACTGTCTTTATGGAATCCTATTCAAACAGGTTGATCTGTTTAAATTATCAGGAACATTTTCTGATCTTAAGAGCAGCTACAGATAATATTATTAACCTTTTAAAGTAATAACACTTTAAATACCTAGGTTTTAAAACATAACTATTTATTTGCCAATATTAACATAACTATGTCGTATGATTTTTATTATGTAATTATAACAATATAACTGTAATAAAGACATAAAATAGGTTCTGTAGAACCTCCACCAGAGGGCGGCAGACGTGTACAGGACTGTTATGGCAGGTATTTAATGAAAGTACTGATTTTAATACTGCATCTACAAGGTGTTGATCATAGTATTTTCAAAAACAATTAAAAGGTTTAAAATGAGGTTTTAACAGGATCTGAAGTATATCCTCAATGTATCGGAACGCAAAGTTAAATGTTGTGAAAAGCATAAAAGTTTTAAATGCCAAAACTCATACAAGGAAAGTCAGGAACCAGCTGAATGTTTCAATGTCAGATGTGTTGGAATAGAACATAACGCTGAATAATAATCTATAGGAATACACCAGTCTGAATGCTGAGTCAGCATCAATTACAAACTCAGAGACGATCAATCTTTAACAAACGTTTCACCACCTGACTGCTCTAGTCATGAAGTGACCTCATGAACCCAAGTGTTCTGGTCCTGGTCCTGGAACTGGTCCTGGTCCTGGAACTGGTCCTGGAACTGGTCCTGGAACTGGTCCTGGAACTGGTCCTGGAACTGGAACTGGTCCTGGAACTGGTCCTGGAACTGGTCCTGGAACTGGTCCTGGAACTGGTCCTGGAACTGGTCCTGGAACTGGTCCTGGAATTGGTCCTGGAACTGGTCCTGGAACTGGTCCTGGAACTGGTCCTGGAACTGGTCCTGTGCTTTTTTAGCTTTTGGCTGCTTGGCCCACTGCATTCACTATAGTATACTACTATAGTAGTATACTACTATTATTACTACTACTGCTACAACTACTAGAAATAACAATGGTATTAATAATGTGGTCACATTTTTCCACATAGACTCATATGTGAAAAACATGTTACATTCATGTGTTTTTTCCATAATAATAGTAATAATAATAATAATAATAATAATAATAATAATAATAATAGTAATAATAATAATAATAATAATAATAGTAATATAATAATTATAATAATATAATAATTATAATTATAATAATAATAGTAGTAATAGTAATATAATAATAATAATAATAATAATAATAGTAGTAGTAGTAATACTAATAATAGTAATAATAATAGTAATATCCTTACAGAAAAAAATCATGAACTTCACATGTGGAAATCAACATGTGAGATGATCATATGACAAATGTGAGCGGCACGTAGAACACGGTTCTAAGAACAGGAACCAGGTCCTGCTGGGAGGTGAACCCAGCCTGTCCATAGAGCTGGTCAGCAGCAGGTCTCTAGATGTCCTGGACTGGTAGGAGCTGTGCTGATGTGGACCTCAGACACACGGTGGACCAACACCAGCTGAGGACATGGACCCAGATCACCACTCTGAGTCTGGACTCAACCAACGTGGACTCTGTGGCTCTCCCTCTTCCTCCAGACTCTGGGACCTTGTTTTCCAGATGAATGCAAAGTGACTTTCATTTGAAAAGAGGACATTGGACCACTGAGCATCAGTCCCGTTTGTCCCCAGGTAAGACACTTCTGACGTCTCTGGTTCAGGAGTGGCCTGACATGAGGAGATGATGATTTCATTTTCTGGCAGGACTTGGCAGCTGCCCACACTGACAAATGTACCAGATAAAGCACCATGATGTTACTGAGCTCTGATTGGCCAACACACTGACCTGACCTGATCTGAAATGAGGGACAAAAGCTACTGAACCTTCTCACAATATTCTGTTTTTCTAGCTGTGCCTGCAGGTTGTTGGATTTTGAAGTTGGGCTGACTGGACGTGCTTGGACAATGTTTGATCTGTAGATGACTATACGACACTGACTCACCCTCTGGCAGCTGCTCCAGCAGATTCCTCTCAGCAGATAGCAGCTGCAGGGCGGGGGCCCACGTCTGGCATCCAGGTCCGCTCCGAGTTCTGAGGTGTGGATCCTTCAGGTTCCTCGCCGTGCACAGAGACAGATACGTGATGCTGTTGTTTCCCAGCCACACGTTCCTGAGGCTGGAATGCGTCTGGTGGAGAGCTACAGAGCTGAGAAGGTTATGAGACAAGTCTAGCTCACTGACGGAGCCTCGGAGGAGCCGTGGCACCGCCGACAGGCCGGATGAGGAGCAGTTCAGCAGCGGAGGAGCGTTTTCACAGATGCAGGACTGTGGACAGGGAGGTGAGGAAGAGGAGGAATGGAGGACCACGAAGGCAGGAAGCAGCACAGCAGCTAATAGAGACGTCTGGGGGGACGCCATCACAAACTGTCCTCAAAAACACAAATATATTACATTTTTATGATTGTTTGAATGGGTCTCAGTAGATCTTCAGTCCATCACTCACCTGTTGCTGTTCACCAAACTGTCAGGAAATCTTGTGACTCCTCACACCCAGACTGTACCCTCCAGCATGTTCTGGTCAAAGTCTGAGGTGGAGCCGACTGCTTCAGCTTACCGAGCACCTTCCCAAAGATGTCCCTCTGATTCAATCATTTACACTCCTAGTTAATATCTTACTGTTATTGTTTTCATCATGATGCACGACAGATAAGTGATCCTGAACCAAGCCCTGCTGCATTCTTTATTATTAGATAACAGAGCATCAGGATTGCTTTATGATTTTAAATGACCACGTAAACACATGAGACACACACACCGGCCCATCAGAGCTTCACATAGCAACAAGTTTCTTTATTGGAAAAAAAAGCAACGGATTTTCATTTGAGACAGGTAAAAACAGGTGAGTGATCGGAAACAGACCTGAGGACTACTGCAAACATCAGAGCTGTTAACGACAGCGAGGACGATCCAACGCAAAGGAAACGAGTCGTTTTATATTGCACAAAGTTTCAACAGGTTTCACACCAAGTTACTGAAAATGTAAACTATCATTTTTATTTGAAGTATAACTTGGAGCACACACTCAGGTTTACCCCCCTCTAGACGCAAAGGAGCAGCGAGGTCAATTCCTTTATTTGATCTGAAAACATTTGGGTTTGACGTCCAAAAATGAACATTTCTTATTTTATTTCCAGGTATTCATCTGGATCTGATACATCAGAACAGCTCAGTACGTTTGGTGTTTCATTACAACTGGTCTGTCCCAGATCCAGATGTAAACACCTGGAAAGAAAAGCTGGAATGTTGATCTCTTCATACCCACAGGTTTTCAGTCCACGACAAAAACTGGTCTCACTGTTCCAATGCTTTTGGAAGGGAGTGCCTATTTATACTATAAAAACACAATTAGAATCTATATTTATATATTAAACCTCATTTCATCCCTTTAAATCCATTGGCACGTGCATGACATACAGTTCAAGATGTGCATGAAAAGATCTGCTGTTTCTGGATGGACTACGTATTCCAGGGTATCATAAAGATCATGTAGTGTCTCACACACGTCAGTTAAACGACGGGTAAAACCTACAGCTGCCAGGTGAGTTCCCTCCTACTCAGCCCCTCTGTGGGGCTTCTAGAATAAATCAGGCAAAGAATAAAAACTGCAGCTGCTCTCTGCTACCAACAGGCGTATAATTTATCAGCTTAAAACTAATCATTAGGAGGCATTTTAGATGAAAGCTGACAAAGTCATCTGTGGCCAAGCAGCAAAAATCTGTAACACAGCTGCTCCCTTAGACTGTGGAGTGATGGGTGAGTGCAACCAGTCGGGTGTATTTGAGTAAACCAGTCCAGAAAACACACTTTAGTGAGGTGGTGTGTCTGAGCTCCGTGTACGAGGACGCCACAGTGAAGCTAGTGAGCTTTTCTACACGGGTTGTCTGAGGTCTGGCAGCCCATGTTGGTAAACTTCACCAGCACGCGGAACAGAGTCCCGTCTTCACACATGCACAGCTTGTACCTCTCCAGACCGTCTTTGAAGAACACGTCTCCTGCAGAGTTGGGGATGCGTGTAGCGTTGAACATGACGGACCCGTTGAGAACGATGCTGTTTTCCTGTAGGAAGGAAGAAATGTCCCTCAGTCTTTCAGCTCCGTCACAGGTTTGATCTGTTTTTGCTTTTTTGTCACACTTACAGTAATAGTGGTAATAGAACCTGTCTGACAACATGAAGGAGGCTAAACAACCTCAAAAAGCAGCACATCATGCCCCATTCTAGAGAAAGTCGAGAACGGAAGAACCCAGAACTTCTAAATCTCACGTTCCTGAAACTATGAGGGAAAACAAACATGGTGGCGGTGTGCTGTCAGGCACTAGAACTGCACTAGTACTACACTAGTACTGCACTAGTACTACACTAGAACTGCACTAGTACTACACTAGAACTGCACTAGTACTACACTAGAACTGCACTAGAACTGCACTAGTACTACACTAGAACTGCACTAGTACTACACTAGAACTGCACTAGTACTACACTAGTACTACACTAGAACTGCACTAGTACTACACTAGAACTGCACTAGTACTACACTAGAACTGCACTAGTACTACACTAGAACTGCACTAGTACTACACTAGAACTGCACTAGAACTGCACTAGTACTACACTAGAACTGCACTAGTACTACACTAGAACTGCACTAGTACTACACTAGAACTGCACTAGTACTGCACTAGAACTGCACTAGTACTACACTAGAACTGCACTAGTACTACACTAGAACTGCACTAGTACTACACTAGAACTGCACTAGAACTGCACTAGTACTGCACTAGTACTACACTAGAACTGCACTAGTACTACACTAGAACTGCACTAGTACTACACTAGAACTGCACTAGAACTGCACTAGTACTACACTAGAACTGCACTAGTACTACACTAGAACTGCACTAGTACTACACTAGAACTGCACTAGTACTACACTAGAACTGCACTAGTACTACACTAGAACTGCACTAGTACTACACTAGTACTGCACTAGAACTGCAGTAGTACTACACTAGAACTGCACTAGTACTACACTAGTACTACACTAGAACTGCAGTAGTACTACACTAGAACTGCACTAGTACTACACTAGTACTACACTAGAACTGCAGTAGTACTACACTAGAACTGCACTAGTACTACACTAGAACTGCACTAGTACTACACTAGAACTGCACTAGTACTGCAGTAGTACAGCAGTAGTACTGCAGTAGTACAGCAGTAGTACAGCAGTAGTACAGCAGTAGTACTGCACTAGTACTGCAGTAGTACAGCAGTAGTACAGCAGTAGTACTGCAGTAGTACTGCAGTAGTACTACACTAGAACTGCACTAGTACTACACTAGTACTACACTAGAACTGCACTAGTACTACACTAGAACTGCACTAGTACTACACTAGTACTACACTAGAACTGCAGTAGTACTACACTAGAACTGCACTAGTACTACACTAGAACTGCACTAGTACTACACTAGAACTGCACTAGTACTACACTAGTACTGCACTAGAACTGCACTAGTACTACACTAGAACTGCAGTAGTACTGCAGTAGTACTGCAGTAGTACAGCAGTAGTACTGCAGTAGTACAGCAGTAGTACTGCACTAGTACTGCAGTAGTACAGCAGTAGTACAGCAGTAGTACTGCACTAGAACTGCACTAGTACTACACTAGAACTGCACTAGTACTACACTAGAACTGCACTAGTACTACACTAGTACTGCAGTAGTACAGCAGTAGTACAGCAGTAGTACTGCAGTAGTACAGCAGTAGTACTGCAGTAGTACAGCAGTAGTACTGCAGTAGTACTGCAGTAGTACAGCAGTAGTACAGCAGTAGTACTGCAGTAGTACTACACTAGAACTGCAGTAGTACTGCACTAGAACTGCACTAGTACTACACTAGAACTGCACTAGTACTACACTAGAACTGCACTAGTACTACACTAGAACTGCAGTAGTACAGCAGTAGTACTGCAGTAGTACTGCAGTAGTACTGCAGTAGTACAGCAGTAGTACTGCAGTAGTACTGCAGTAGTACAGCAGTAGTACTACACTAGAACTGCAGTAGTACAGCACTAGAACTACACTAGAACTGCACTAGAACTGCACTAGTACTACACTAGAACTGCACTAGTACTACACTAGAACTGCACTAGTACTACACTAGAACTGCACTAGTACTACACTAGAACTGCACTAGTACTACACTAGAACTGCAGTAGTACTGCACTAGAACTGCACTAGTACTGCAGTAGTACAGCAGTAGTACAGCAGTAGTACTGCAGTAGTACAGCAGTAGTACTGCAGTAGTACAGCAGTAGTACTGCACTAGAACTGCAGTAGTACTACACTAGAACTGCACTAGTACTACACTAGAACTGCACTAGTACTACACTAGAACTGCACTAGTACTACACTAGAACTACACTAGAACTGCACTAGTACTACACTAGAACTGCAGTAGTACTACACTAGAACTGCAGTAGTACTGCACTAGAACTGCACTAGTACTACACTAGAACTGCACTAGTACTACACTAGAACTGCAGTAGTACTACACTAGAACTGCAGTAGTACTGCACTAGAACTGCACTAGTACTACACTAGAACTGCAGTAGTACTGCACTAGTACTGCAGTAGTACTGCACTAGAACTGCAGTAGTACTACACTAGAACTGCAGTAGTACTACACTAGAACTGCACTAGTACTACACTAGTACTGCAGTAGTACAGCAGTAGTACAGCAGTAGTACAGCAGTAGTACTGCAGTAGTACTGCAGTAGTACAGTAGTAGTACTGCAGTAGTACAGCAGTAGTACAGCAGTAGTACAGCAGTAGTACAGCAGTAGTACTGCAGTAGTACTGCAGTAGTACAGCAGTAGTACTGCACTAGTACTGCAGTAGTACTGCACTAGTACTGCAGTAGTACAGCAGTAGTACTGCACTAGTACTGCAGTAGTACAGCAGTAGTACAGCAGTAGTACAGCAGTAGTACTGCAGTAGTACTGCAGTAGTACAGCAGTAGTACTGCAGTAGTACTGCAGTAGTACAGCAGTAGTACTGCAGTAGTACAGCAGTAGTACTGCACTAGTACTGCAGTAGTACTGCAGTAGTACAGCAGTAGTACTGCAGTAGTACAGCAGTAGTACTGCACTAGTACTGCAGTAGTACAGCAGTAGTACAGCAGTAGTACTGCAGTAGTACTGCAGTAGTACAGCAGTAGTACAGCAGTAGTACTGCAGTAGTACAGCAGTAGTACTGCAGTAGTACAGCAGTAGTACTGCACTAGTACTGCAGTAGTACAGCAGTAGTACAGCAGTAGTACTGCAGTAGTACAGCAGTAGTACTGCAGTAGTACAGCAGTAGTACTGCACTAGTACTGCAGTAGTACAGCAGTAGTACTGCAGTAGTACAGCAGTAGTACTGCACTAGTACTGCAGTAGTACAGCAGTAGTACAGCAGTAGTACTGCAGTAGTACTGCAGTAGTACTGTAAATTAGGAATGACTGAATGTTCGACCTATTTATTTATTGGCTGGTAACTTTTAACAACTGCTGGTTTAGTATTTTTAGTGGATTTTAGTATTTTTAGTATATTATTATTTTTAGTATTTTTAGCAGCTTTTAGTATTTTATTGTTTCATGTTCATGCACCATAAGGATTGTGCATTCAATTATATTGTACTTGTACAATGACAATAAAGTAATTCACTCATTGTTGTATTATTTGTTTTCTGCACCAAACATCTAAACTAATTCCTCGTCAGCGTAACAACTGACCTGGTAATAAACCTGATTCTGAAACCTTGAAGTGTGACAGAAGGAACGGGTCAGTCTGTTACGACACGCTACCATGACTCATACTCACAGCCTTGAGCTCGATGTCTCCGCCCACTTTGAACTCGACTGTCTGACCCATGATGTTCACGCCCTCATTGCCACGAATCACTGCCTTGCTGTCTCCCTTGATGTTCAGATTAGAGGCAGCACTACTGGTGATCTAAAAATCAGAGACAAACCAATTAAAACCACACTCGATGCATCCTGATGACATGACAGCAACTGAAGAGTTCTGTTCTTTTGACTTGTTAGAAATGTGAGGGAATTTTGTGTTTATGGGTGTGTATACTAAGACTTCAGCTTTGTTTAAAACCATTAACTCTCAGATGTCACCTCATCCCCTGCTCTTAATGGAAATGTTCTGTTATATTTGGGAAACATGACTTCCTTTATGATCCTGGATCACTAAGAGCAGAGCTCAGGTTGTGAAACACACATCGGTCAGACGCTGTATGACACACACCCTTTCAGTAGAGGCCTTTTTAACACTAAGGACTTTGACTCCTTTCGGCAGGTGGAACTCGTGGTTTTCAAAGTCTGTGCTGAAGAAAGTGGTCTGCGTCCGAGGGTCTGTGAAGGATATGCCAACATCACTGACGACCGCGGTCTTGTCCTTTTCTACACTCAGCTTCGTAGTCCCTTGCTGGAACACCACCTGTTAACACACGGAGTAGCTTTAAAAGCGTGTTGGTTCTTATGAAACGACTTGGCGTGTACTCGACTCGTCATCTCACCGGATTGTTGTTTCCAACAATGACCAGGTCCTGGTCTTTACGGCCTCCGACTGTGCTCTTGTGCAGAGGGTGGATGATTCCCATGTCAGCTTTCTGCTTGAAGCGCAGCAAGCCGCTCTCATGGAACTCCATACTGTCACAACCATTAGGGCCGATCCGGATCACCGTCCATATGACCAGGGTTATCTGGAGAGACGGAGTTCTGCATCATTTGTTGTAACTTTGATCACACTGAAAAGCCTAATATAGCAGGAATCAAAAAGAAAAGATCTAAATCTGTTGTGGTTTGTATGTTTGCATATCTTGTACTGCTCTCTGGTAATGCCATAAACTGTATGTTATACTGTGTTGAAACTTGGGGAAATGCATTTAAAACGAACAGATCGGACAGTTAAAGGTCCCACATTCTGCTAAATCCACCTTCCAACAGTTATATCATGTGTTTGCTGTGGGACAAAGGGGAATAAACCCATTCCCTTTTCGGTTATCGTTGCCTAGGTGACGTAAAAGTCGATGGAATTGTTTTCATCCAGGTTATTTTTTCTATTTATTTTTATAGCAATTGGATTTTGAAGTAAACAAAATAAATTCAATCACAAATGTAGTGAAGACGTGTATGATCAGGACTCACAATGAGGTTAATTAGGGCAAGGAGGAAGAGGAGGATGATGATGCAAACAGCCATGTTTCCTTTGCGTCCTCTCAGCCCCGTTTTATGGAGACGCTCTTCCTCGATGGGCACATAGCCAGCTCTGAAGTTACTGTTGTGTTCCTTGTTGATGTTGCGTCTTTCTATGGCCTTCTCTCGCATCGACTTCTTCACTGGCCCGTTGGAGCTCTCCTGCAGGGCAAACATCTTGTGAGCAATAGAACTAATAAACGTTTTCTTTCTAACAGCTGTTGTCCAACCCATCCTGTTACATCTCATTTAACTGGCAGTCCGGTGTTTGTGGTCACTAGTAGTGAGTCTCTCACGTCTCTGTGGAGGAATTCTGCTCAACTCTTCTTTAGAACTGGTTTAATTCAGCATAAATGACCTGTTTAAGGTCAAAGGTCAGACAGACTCATTCAGCATGTTGTGGTAGTCAGCAGAATTCATGGTTCCATCAGTTCCAGGCAGTGGTCCAGGTCCTGAAGACCAGACCACCACGCTACCACCACCACGTCTGACTCATGGTATGATGATGTTGTTTCTAAAATACAGTGTTAGTTGTACTTTACTATGGAACGGGACACACGCCTTCCAGAAAGTTTCACTTTTGTCTCGTCAATCCACAGAATATTTTCCCAAAATTCTTGAGGAGCATCAAGATGTTTTGGGTAAACCTGAGCCAGGTCTTTGTGTTCAGCAGAAAATCTATTTTGAAATGTTGCTTTTTGAGATCTTTTAGCCTACTACGTCATGCTGTCAGAAGAGTTCTGTTGCAGTGATTTCTTGATTCTACAGGGCGGCCATGGCTCTAGAGGAAAGGACGGTCGTCCACTGATCCACTGAGGTGATTGGTTTGAGCCCTGGTCCCAGCAGGCCATGTGCCAAAGCATCATTGGGTTGAGACCGAACCCCAGTGTTGCCCGCTGGGCTCCGTAATGTCATGGCCCACTGCCTTCAGGGAGAGAAATACATTCTCCAAGGGGGTCAATATCATAATAATAATTATTAATAGGTCTGACTTATTCAAGCCTGGGTGTGCTTAATGTTATTAAACTCTTTCCTAAATAATGTGGTAATCACAGCTTATTCATGATTTAATAAAGGAGGATATTTAGATTTCAAATTCAGTCAAATTTAAATAAATTAATCTACATTTTTTATTTACTCAGGTTATTATTGTCTGATACAAACATGTGTCTGCTGATCTGAAATATTTAAGCATGACGAAAAAGCAAACCCCTGTAAATCTGAGGCGACAGATAGACCACTCCTACTATGTGACTGATGTCTATTTATTTAGTGTCTACATTCATATCAAACGTAAACGAGCTGCCTGCTTTGGAATGCTTCAGTTAAAGCTCTGCGACAGCCTGTCTGTAGCCAGAAGCTAAAAATAACCCCTCGCTTTAGGAACAATGCCAGTAAGCTCCTTCTTTCATTAGCATATTGTTTATGTTGAAATTATATATGGGTAAAGACCTTGTCAAACAGCAGGTGGGTCAAAAATAATCACCTTCAATTTCTGTAAAATCCTACAAGAACGACACGGTGGCCAAAATTCACAAGGCACACTGAATGTTTCCATCAAACACAACAAAACATGCCTCAATAAACCGCTCTAAGGCAAATATGATATCTCTGGTAACAGTTCAGAGCTTCTATTTAAACTGTGTAAACAAAAGACCACAGTAAAACGCTGGAATAACATCAAAAACACAAGATAACGGACCTGTTCGGACGCCATGTTGACCCTCCCTCTGAGTGCAGGGCGACGGGGACCGAACCACCGTTCACCGGGAAAACACGATGTTCTGAACTATATAACAGAATCATATTTATATAGTAATGCAACTTAAAATATTCAATAATAATCAAGTACATCCGACAAAAAGCGTTTCATTTACACTTGATAATCGCGTACAAGGCGATTTTAGGTTGATGATCAAATGTTGGTACATTCCATCTCAACCAACCAATCACAGCAAGGATTCTAAAAAAGGAGCGCTCGTCCAAATTCCATACCATAGGAGCACTGGAACACTCAATAAAAGAAAAGAAAAGAAAAGAAAAGAAAAGAAAAGAAAATAAAATAAAATAAAATAAAATAAAATAAAATAAAAGAAAAGAAAAGAAAAGAAAATATAAAAGAAAAGAAAAGAAAATTATTAAAAGAAATAAAAGAAAATAAATAAAATATTTAAAATAAAGTTAAATAAAATAAAATAAAATAAAGTTAAATAAAATAAAATAAAATAAAACAAAACAAAATAAAATATATAAAATAAAATAAAATATATAAAATAAAATAAAGTTAAATAAAATAAAATAAAACAAAATAAAATAAATAAAATAAAGTTAAATAAAATAAAATATATAAAATAAAATAAAGTTAAATAAAATAAAATAAAACAAAATAAAATAAATAAAATAAAGTTAAATAAAATAAAATATATAAAATAAAATAAAGTTTAAAATAAACTAAAATAAAAAAAACAAAACAAAATAAAATAAAAAAATAATATAAAGTTAAATTAAATTAATAATAAAATGAATACGAATAAAATGTGTCGCTCCTAATTGTTTATTATTTATTTATTGTTTATTTATTTATTTATTTATTTATTTATTTATTTATTTATTTATTTATTTATTTATTTATTTATTTATTTATTTATGTGCTGTGGACATTGTTTTAAAGTTCTATGCATTGACTTGTTTTTCCGTTAGATGAAGTGATTGTTATGGAGCTGCAGGTCTTGAGCAGACAGAGTATCACCTCCCGTGTTTCTGCGGCCGTTCGGTGTCGTTTGACGGTGTGACGTTACAAACGTAGCCCAGAACAGAGGCGGAGCTTAGTGCTTCCAGGTCGCAGGATTTGTTTTTTGACCACAGATCAGATCGGCTGCTGCCCTCCTCCTCCTCTTCCTCCTGGACGGTCCGGACATGGCCGACACTTTGAGGAGGCTGACCAACAGCTCTTCCTTCAGCGTCTTACAGGACAAGGTGGAGAGCTGGAACAGAGACTACCATGTAAGTTCATCAATAAGTCATGATGACCCAAATCTGACCAAACAGCTGATCCACGATCAGGGTCTGCTGGAGTAATTAACCCGGGTTAAAGCGAGACAGAACTTCACCTGTCTTCTAGAAATGAGACATTTATTTGTTTGTTCCTGTAACTTCATCCAATCAGAAGTCAGTTTGTTTTGTTTTGTTGTTTTAGGTATTTATTTATCAGGCATTTCAGAACTGTTTAAAAACGCATTAAGTGGAAAAAAATAAACCAAAAACTTTCTAACATTGATTTCCAAGCAGAGTTTGGTTGCCATAGTAACATGTTGCCATGACAACGGCCAACTATTTCAAAGAGCTGTTGCTCCCCATGGTTCAAGATGGTTCACTTCCTTTTGCTCCCTGTAGAAACCTGGTTTGGTGACTTTAAGGTTCCTCTGGGTGCTTGAAGTCCTTGAAAACCTTGAATGTTAACATGGTATTTTCAAGGTTATGGAAGTGCTTGAATTCTTTTTAAAGTCCTTGAAACTAGAGTTGTGTAAAAACTCCACTAGCGATCAAAATCAGCCAGTAACTGGTGATCAGCTGATCTGAAACTCAAAAATCTGATTTTTTTTGTTTGTTTGTGAACTCATCATGCAGAGAGACCTCCATATGAAAGTCTAGAATCTTAATTTTCTACTTAATAAGAATTTTAAAATATTTCTGTTAATTAAACTTCTTTGAGATGAATCAGATTTAAATCTGTTTCATCAGGTCACAACGGAATAAAAATCATACCTTAAAATCACAATCAGTGCATTTCTCAATTCAACAATAATGGAACGAGGGTATATTTTTTTGCATATATGGAGCAAAAAAATATTTGATGATTTTTTTCTTTAAAAGAAATCAGCCAAGATCTAGTTTCAAAAACTGATATTTACAGGCATACTATGCAATTTAGCTTGTTTTTAGCACCCCCTAGTGTCCGTTTTAAATCACTGCTGTAAAACCGTTAGCATAGTTTCTGCTCAGAAAGCCCTAAATCTCCCTGTTAAATGTCTCCTCAGCCTTCACTGCTTTCTACTGGAGCGGTTCATCACTCAGTCAAAGAAATCAGCTGTTCAAGCAGGGAGAGATGGGAAAAATCAGGAATCAGGAGCTAAAAACACTCCGGAGCTAGCATAACAGCTAGCCACATTGGGTTAGCCTAACCCTCTGAGATACGGGACTTTGTGAGACTTCAGGACACCGGACCAGAGACTCAGAAGTTACAGACGTGGTATTCTGGATCCAAGCAGCAGATGGAGCTGAGGGACTTTATTAACCTGTAAAGGGTCAGATTAGATCAGACTGGGTCAGATTAGATCAGACTGGATCAGATTAGATCAGACTGGATCAGATTAGATCAGACTGGATCAGATTAGATCAGACTGGATCAGATTAGATCAGATTAGATCAGATTAGATCAGACTGGACCAGATTAGGTCAGATTAGATCAGACTGGATCAGATTAGATCAGACTGGGTCAGATTAGATCAGATTAGATCAGACTGGATCAGATTAGATCAGACTGGGTCAGATTAGATCAGACTGGATCAGATTAGATCAGATTAGATCAGATTAGATCAGACTGGGTCAGATTAGATCAGACTGGATCAGATTAGATCAGACTGGATCAGATTAGATCAGACTGGATCAGATTAGATCAGACTGGGTCAGATTAGATCAGACTGGATCAAGGAGGAGATTTAAAATATGAAAAAGTTACAGAGTGTGTCTTTAACAGGTTTAAATTAAATAAACCCAATAAAATATGGTTAAGACTGAAGCTAATAATGATATTCATTTAAAAAAGTTGAAAGTATTTAATGATATAATATTTTTATGGCAGTTTTTATGTGTCTCTGAAACAAAAGGTGTAACTGATCTTATAGGAAGGTGAAAGCAACAGCCTGCCTCTATGAAGAGTTCTAATGCGATGGAGTAATCTCTCCAGCAGATTGTGCTTGTTTGTGTTATGGATTAGTAGCTAATTCAAACCTGAAACAACACAATGTGACACAGGCTAAATCCTGAGAGCACGTGACCCCGAGCATCGTCTCTAAACAGAGCACTGCTAGACAGTAGCTTATTCAGTACAACACTAGGGTTTATTAGATACTACAATCAACACCTCAAGAGTTTCTGATTAAAGGGAACATTATTAGAATACAATTTATTGTTATTGAAATCCACATAAATCTAGAGATCAATACGATTTGTTTGCAGCTCAAAAGGAAATCAGAATGGGAATAAAATAATCAGAGAATCGTCTGTGATTAGACAGTAAAACGTCACAGAGGACTGATACACCTTTAGGTTTTAAAGGGTCATTTTGGGTGTAAATGATAGGACATCTACCATGAGGAGGGGGGGGGGTATTTTGGGCAGAAGTTTTTAATAAACATCATAAAAAGAGTCATGCCTTTTGTTCGTGGTCACATTTTAACAGCAGACTCCTTTAAAACATTTTAATACGATGTAATCAGAATATGAACACTGTGTTTCAGTGTTGTCATGGATTCATGACAGTAAGGGGCTTTTCCATTGTTTTCCACCAGGTGGCGCTAGTTTTCCCATATCTGGTAGAAAGTGGTGTAGAGAGTGGAAGTATTTAATAATACATAATGCTTTATGGTAGTCTTAGAGCTTTTTTGTGTCTCTAAGGTAAAATGTGTGACTGATGGTCGGCTCGTAGGAGGTTTAGAACTCCTCTGTTTTTAAACACATCTTTAGATTTTAAATGTCTGGTTTGATAAAGGATTACGTGTGTTCTAACGGGCTTTATTAATCGCTCTTTGTGGGGATTTTAGGATCTATGTTAGTTTTAAATGTGTTCACGACGTCTCACCAGTAAAACACTGACTGAACCTGTCCAGGTGATTTCCTGCGACCAGAGCCTGAACAGGTGTTGTGAGCTGATTGAAATCACCGCTAAGATCCAAGGTCAGCTGTTCGCCATCCTGAACGTCACGGCCACTGAGGGTACGCCCCATTCGCCTTTCTGGATGCTGATTTATATTTGACTACAATCCCAGTATCGTTTGTCATCAATCAGGCGGCCGCTACGCCGGCGTCGACGCCCTGAAGACGCGACTGCTCCCGTGGCTCGGGACCTGCTTCTCCACGTCGAGGCCCTCGGTCACAGACGACACCAGCCTGCAGCTCATCCAGGTGCCTCCACCTCACCAGACCACTTCTGTTTGGGGTTGGGTTTCTTCAGTGTGATCATTTTATTTCCCATCAGGATTCAGCAGAGAAGGGCAGGAAGCTCAGGGAGCTCTCCGTCTCCCACGAGAGCGACATGAAGAAGATGGAGGCCGAGCTGCGCGCCGCTCGCCTGCAGCTGGAGGCCGTCAGGAGAGAGTGAGTCTGACCTGCTCATCATCATGTTGGAGCCCCGGGCACATCTCAGACCTGAGGTCCTCCACTACCTTAACATTGTCAGATAGAGATAGTGAAGGTCAAAGGTCGTTTTCTCTGATGACTAGTCAAGGACGATTCACCTCACTTACACTGACTTTTAGAAACTCTAGAAGTAAACCTGCAGTCTGAGAGCAGCGAGGTCTGATGACCTGGAACAGAAGACCTCTAGACCTCCATCCAGTCTGGAGGAAAGGTTCTGTCAACCAGCAGCTGACTGGTGCCAGTCTGGAGCTTCCGTGTTGTCCTCTCTGGATGAGCTACAGGTTTATTGTGTTTGTTTTGAACAGACTGGTGGACGCTCAGAAGGATCTGGACGAGACGAGGAGTAAATCTGCTACCAGCCTGTTCGCCACTGAAGACGAAATCTTACAGCTAAAAGCAGAGTGGGTGATACGTTTACAGACTATAATCTAATGGTTTTCAGGTCTAGAATTAGAGATGCATACTTTGTGTTGTAGTTTGCGATCTGCACATGAACAAGCTGACATTTATTCGAGAAAGTTGGAGGCTCTCGACGACTACGAGCGACAGATTCGCTTGCTGAGGGATGAAGTGTCCTATCTGAACTCGGAGAAGGCCATGCTGCAGGAAAGGTCTGTGAACACTACACGCCCACAGAGTCTCAATCAGCTGTTCCTTTGACCTGTTCTGTTCCTCAGGTTGGTACGAAGTCGCTCTCCCAGCCCTCTGCCCAGGCTCAGCCGCTCATCCAGCCCCAGGAGGAGCGAGTCTCCCTCCAGAGCCCAGCTCACTATCTCCTCCCGCCGCGCTCGCCTCGTCTCACGCTTCAGCGACCTGCACGCCGTGGAGCGTCTGGAGGCACAGAGCATCCTTCGACGCTACATCGCTGACTTGGAGATGGTCCAGAGAATCATCTTCATCGCTGTCGTGGTATGACGTGTTCAATGTTGTTATTCTAGAGGCAGAGCAGAAGTGAAACTTAGAGCGAGCATCTCCGCTCTGTAACGACGAGCTGCACGAACAACACTGACCTGACCTGTGATGGCAGCGTGGATTTAGTGGACGAATCGCTGCGGTTGGCGGTGGATTAGTACGCCATAGGGGCAAAAGGAACTGGTACACGCATTAGTTTTAGCACTCATGCACACTTGTGCACCACTTATGTGCACCCCAGGAAATAAACATGCACAAACACATTGTGTAACGTAATTTTACACACATTTCATAAAGCAGGTTTCA
This sequence comes from Callopanchax toddi, assembly GCA_006937965.1. Lineage (NCBI taxonomy): Eukaryota > Metazoa > Chordata > Actinopteri > Cyprinodontiformes > Nothobranchiidae > Callopanchax > Callopanchax toddi. The sequence goes on along the minus strand of SSNR01000364.1, from coordinate 109,969 downwards.
CAAATTCTGCATTGGGAGTGGAGAGCTGGTGTGTATTTAAAAACTTCAGCTGAACAAAACAAACCCAGGTCCAGATTCAGATCAGGTCTGATGTCATTCAGTTAGTCACATTGTCCCGTTACAAAGGATCCTCCACTCTGAACGAGGGCGACAGGGTTCAGAGTGGGCGGAGCCTCTCATCTCAACCCACTGAGGTCTGAGAGGACAGGAAGGAGGACTGGATCACATGTCATTTCTACAACATACAGAACAAAGTTAGTGTCAGAGAGCACGTTGTTGGACAGCAGTACACATGTGTGTGTGTGTGTGTGTGTTTCATTTTTAGGAGTCCTTCCAAACAGCTAAACTGGCCTACCGTCAGTTCAAGTTGCGGGTGAGAAAGACACTGTCTACGTCCCACTTCGGCCCAGAGAGTCTGGAGGAGGCGGCTGTGGATTACATCATCAGGAACCTGGACCTCTACGACGTTCAGACCAGTGTCAATGTGGGACAAACCGTGTGATGTTTAAGAATCAGCGCCGAAGGAAACCGTCTAATCCTGGTGTGTTTCTTATTTTTAGGACGTGATCAATGCGATGAACGTGAACCCTCGGATCTCCTTCCCTCCTGAAGTGGACTTCGCTCTCATCAGTACCTTGATCAGAGAGACCTGCAGGATGGCCTTCGCCATGCAGACGCTGGACCCACCTCTTGACTTGGCCTTTGCAAGTGACGGAGAACTATACAATGACCTTAAGTCAGTCCTAGACCCTTATGAGTCAGGATGTTCTATTTGCTTGTCTTTGATGAATTTATACCTGCAGAGAGAACATTCACAGCTCTCCTTCTCTCACAGGTACCGTCGCAGCTACGACTCGGAGTTCACCGCTGCCCTGGTGCTGCACCACGTGTGGCCAGCCCTGACTGAGAGAGGCGCTGTGATAGTGAAAGGCGAGGCTGTGACCAGGAGAGGTGCTTCGGTAAGAAACCTAAACGAAAACACAATTCAAACCACAGGCAACAACAAGACAAGGCAGCAGATAAACACTAAAGATGCATAACCCTCCCAAAAACCCAAACCCTTAATGCTAACCAAACAGCCTCCACAGGTTACTGAGATACTGTACGCGTCATCACTCTGTGCAAAACTCAGCAGCCAGTTAGGAAGTACTGTGTTATAACGGTGGTGTGTGTGTGTGTGTGTTGTTGCAGTCACAGTGGAGAAGAAGCAGGAGCGTCAGCCCTGTTCGCTCTCGCTCTCTCAGCCCAACTCGCAGCCTTGTAAGTCCTCCCGATGTTTGAGAGTTCATGAACACACGTTAAAGAGCAGATTCATACTTTGTATAACTCCTAACATGCATGCACTGACATGGCTGTAAGGTATGTATTCTGAGACCCCACTTTAAGGTCTGTTTGAGCTACAGCTGATTTATTCAACATGTTCTTGTTTGTTTGACTTTTTATAGAGATTCATCAGCAAAAGGAGTCTGTCTCCTGGACGCCTCACAGCTAGCCACCTGTGAAGTTTGGACACTGTCCACTGGACAACACTGTCCACTGGACAACACTGTCCACTGGACAACACTGTCCAGCGCTTCTTGTGTTTGAATTAAAGGTTTATTAAATGTCATTTGAGCTGTTTTCCTATCATCCTCGCCTCAAACAAACAAATAAGAAAAGTATTTGTTTACTCAGACCAACCTTCATGGTTACAGGACGTCCCATACGGGGTGGCATTAGCCTGGCAGCTACTAGCTAAACAATGTTTCTGTTTCTGTATTTACGCAAAGGTTTTTACTAGATACTAACAGAGTTTTACCAGTAAAAGTCCAGCGTACTGTTCAGGGAAGACCACACAAGTAATAATTCTGTTTTTCACCAGAGGCCTATAGCATGGTGCTAACGCTAACGGTGCTAACCTTGACTGTTTTGGTGTTTTTTGTTAGGTTTGTATTTATTTAGGTTGACATTGTTTCTGTTTTACATCCAACACCTGAGTGACATAAAATCATAAAATCATTTAGATTTTTAGAGTTGTTTCTCATTGTGTAAGTGTTCAGTAACGTTTAGATACTTTATAATCTTTACCAGAAGGATGGAAACAACTGCCCTTAAAGGATCATTGTTTTGGCTTTATATGAGTTGTTTTTGTGAAGTATTCTTAGTTTCCCCGTTATGATTTCTTCTGTTTAAATTAAAAACATGGATCTGAACTTTTCTTCAGCTCTGATTTCTTTTCTGCTTCTGTTTTTTTTTTTGTAAAAAAAATTCCAAAGTTTTGACTAAGCAGGTCAACATGAGCCCTCAGACCATGTGAGGTTTGTAAAATTAAAAAAGTAAAATCTATTTTTTTATGCTTAACTCTTTAAAAGGTGCTCATTGAAATACTTGGAAATGTAAAGTTTCAACCACCGACTGTTTTGGGAGGGTAATATGAAAATTTTCTGTATTTTTTGTTGTTATTTTTACATTTCTTATTAATTTTTTTGCATTTTTAAAATATCTATTTATAGTTTATTTACTTTTTAAAACCATTGTTACTTTTTTCTTCCCTTAAAAACCTTTTAAATACGTTTTTGTAAAAGTTTTAGACTATTAAAGTGATAATATGCAACTTTTTCATATTTTTAAATCTTCTCCTTGAGCCAGTCTGTGCTAATCTGACCCTTTACAGAGTTAATGAAAAGTCACTTAGCCCCATCTGGTGGTTACAGCCGGAAAACCACGACTACCCAGGAAGTCACGTGTCTCACGAGGGTTAGGCTAACCCAAAGTGGCTAGCTGTTATGCTAGCTCTGGAGTGTTTTTAGCTCATGATTCCTGATTTTTTCCATCTCTCCCTGCTTGAACACAGCTGATTTCTTTGAAGGAGTAAATAACCGCTCCTGTAGAAAGCTATGAAGGCTGAGGAGACATTTCAACAGGTAGATTTAGGCGTTTAGAAGCTGAAACAATATGCTAACTTTTTAATGCAGTGATTTAAAACGGACACCAGAGGGCGCCCAAAACAAGCAAAACTGCATATTATCACTTTAAAGCAACTCAGTTTTTATTTACATTTTATTTTATTCATTTTCTTTTTTAAATGGTACATTTTAACAAAAACATTTGTAGCTTTAAAATGCTTTTTTTAAAATTACTTTAAACTTCAAACAATACAAGCAAAGAACGAGGTTAATGAAAAATCTTACAAGGATTTATTCATCTGAGTTTTCTTTAGTATATCTTAATTAAGTAAAAGTCTTGTTTGTGTTGCAGAGCCAAAATCTAACCGTTCTCAAATTGCAGTTGGATATAAGGTCACAAATAGCCCACATGCTGGACACCTAGCACTATGTCAGTGTTTAATTTACTAAGTAAATATTTATTTTACACACTAAATATTTAGCTCCAAATTAAATATTTATTTTCCAAAATAAATATTTAGATCCCAGCTAAATATTTAATTTGGAGCTAAATATTTAGTTGACAAACTAAATATTTGGCTCCAAAATAAACGTTTAGTTAGCCAAAGAAATATTTAGCTAAATATTTAGATTACAGATTTAGATGAATTATTAAATTAAATATTTTGTTTGTTAAATAAACATTTATTTTTATAATTAAATATTTAGTTTGCAAAGTTTAGTTATAAAAATAAATATTTAGCTGGGATCTAAATATTTATTTTGGGAAATAAATATTTAATTTGGAGCTAAATATTTAGTGTGTAAAATAAATATTTAGTTAGTGAATTAAATATTTATTTTACACACTAAATATTTAGGTCAGAGCTAAATATTTAATTTGTTAAACAAATATTTAACTCTAAATTAAATATTTAGCTAGCTAACTAAATATTTAGTTGGCAACTTTGACATTTATAAATGTATGAATAAAATGATGAAAATATGACTTTGAAAAACGAGCTCCCATTTCCCCCTTACGATAAATAACCCAAAATATGACTCTTAAGTTGTGACTGTTTGACTTTACAAACGGCGCCCCATGCGTTAGTGATCCAAATCATTTAAATTAATATTTAAAAATCTTTGTTTACATTTTCATTTGTAAACATTTAGAACATCTGTTGGAATAAATTCCAACAACCGTGCTTCAGTAGCAGTCTGCTGTTCGACCACCAGAGGGCGCTGCTGCACCACATTCAGAGTGAGCATGAGCAGAAAAACAAGCTGTGTGCTCCATCACACAAAAGGGTTCAAATATTAAAAAAACGAACATACTTCTGTCGCACTAAGGCAGCATAAAGCTCTGGTGAGTCCAAACATTCTGTTAGGTGGAAAAATGATTCATCAGCTAAAAAAGTTACAAACTTCACTTTATTATCAAATCTATAAAAAGGGTCAAATAGACTTTCTGACTCTGAGACACCAAGTCATCCTTACGACTATAAAACTGACCTGTTTTCAGTGGCTGCCATAAGAATCAGAGTCCACTGCTGTCAAACTTTATGTGTTGTGTTTTATTTGATGAGCCCCCTGGAGGGACCCCAGCAGCAGCAGCAGCCTCCTGGCCGTCACTGTGTTCATCATTATTCTCCTCTAATGGTCTAACAGCAGCAGGACGAATCAGGCTAATCTCTGAAATCAGGCGTTTGGTCCCCGGAGCAGAAACAGAGAAAGTCTCTGAACTCTCAGTAAGTTCTGGTGGGTCGTGGACCTGTTCTCAGTGGGTTTTAGTCTTTTAACAGTGGATGGTGATAACTCCGTGTTTTTAAAGGGGTCAGGAGAGTCTCTGGATTCTGAAAGCCTCTGCACTCTGACTCTCTTCATTTACATTCAATAAATCTGTTTTTGCATGAGAAAATTAAAGGCTCATGCACGATTATCTGTAAATCATCTTCATCTGCTGCTGATTGGAATCAGCTGTCTTCTCATGGACGCTGATTTACACGTTTGGTCTGTCGCTGCAGCAATTAGCCTCCCACATCAGAAGGAGCTGAATGTGTCAACAAAATATTCTGAGTGGTAAAAAAGCAGAAATATAAACCCGACACGCTGTGGTTTTAGGGATGTGAACACACAGACCTACATATGCGCTTTACTCAGATAGCTCACAGAAATGATCTGCTCCGGTCGTCCTTTAGCTCTGTGTCATGGGAACTTCTCTCCTCACAGCGAGCATCAGGCGGTTCATGGAGGTCCAGACTCCTGGGACACAGACCAGGCTCTGCCTCAGTGATAAGACTGGGAGACGTGGAGCTTGTTGACTCAGCCGGGCTCTGACTGAGCGGCTGGACGGAGATGAGAGAATACGGCTCTGTCCAGGCAGGAGACAGACCCACTGCTGTCACATCAAGGTTTTTGTGATTTCTGTCGCTGCTGAAGGTGAAACTGGTTGAATTAAAGTCTCTGGTTTGACTCGGAGCTGCAGGAGCGTGTGATGTTTCCTCTGGCTTTATGGAGTTGGAGCGTGATGAATGTCCACCCTGCTCCCAGAGCCAGACCAGCAGGGGGAGGTCATCCTGCATGGTGGCCTTTTTACCCTTAGAGGGGAAGGGACCATGTGATTTACAACCTGAACCTTGAACATGAAGCCTACCTGAGTTAGAGCTCTGAAGGGGGCGGGGTTTTCTCACCTGTTCAGCCAAAGGTCTGATACTTGTGACCGAGGGTCCTTAATTCTTAATTAAACTGTAAATTTAAAGTATTGAATAAAGAGGTCAGTGAGGATCCTGCCTCTCCAGGACTATCTGTGACCCAGAAAGGCCATTAAACACATCTGGAACAGACCAAACTCATATTTTTGTGGAGAGCTGCACAATTTATGACAGGAAGGACAAAACAGTGGTTAAGTGTGAGTTCACCACGCGGACAGCCGAACCCCACCCTGGTTTTTTCTCCTTTCCAGCCACTCTGAAACACCCAAAGGCCTTTTCCTTGGCGCTGAAGCGTGTGAGGTCATGGTGATGGGTCTGCTGCAGGCATCATGCTGAAGGATGTAGCAGAGCAAACAGGCGTGAGTCCTAGAAAACTCACGCATCAAGTGACCAAATCCGCTGGCAGAGCCTCTGCTTCCTTCCTCTGTGACGCCGATCAAATCAAATCAGGAGAAACGAGCTGAGAGCTGGACTCGGATTTTCCCAAAGCTCCATCCCGATCCGTCATCCTCTGCACATCTGGGCAGTCACAAGCAAACGAGAACGGGTGGAAATCTGAACTTTTTCTTCACTTTGTTTAAAACAGCTGGTAGAACGTCCCAAACTTTAGATAAACCTGGAGAATGCTGCTGCTGTATTTACCTAATCGATGGCATCACTGATGTCTCAATCCAGGCCTGTGGTGATGAGACGCTACAGACGGGGGTGAGCCGTGCTGCTCTCGGTCCTCCTGGGTCCTGCTCTGTAGAAACATCTGGATGATGAATGTGAGCAGCAGACATCATTCACATCATCAGGCAGCTCCACTGGATGCAGGTGTGAGTTTGGGAGGTTACGGCTCCTCTGGGCCTTTTTATGCTCATAGATCTGATACTCTCACAGAAACACATCAAACCTGGCGCCAGTCCTGACACCGACCCGCCCTCAACGGCGAACTCTGACTTCCTGAACAGAGATGAAGAAAATGACTGTAGAGAAATAAAGACTGAATGGAGGTAGAGCTGCATCCTGATTTGGCCTTTTGGAGTCTTTACAGGTCGTCTAATAGGAACCAGCGTGTCTCTGTCTCTGGTTCCCACACAGATCAAAGCAGGTGAAACTGTCACTGCGCCAGAGCAAAGAGAAAAAACACAAAGTTTACGAGGTTTAAAAGTTTAAAGTCAGATGGAACTGATCAGCTGAGAAACCTGGAATTCTTTTTTCAACCTTCATTTTACCGGTGTTTGAGATTAGAACATGTTCTCATTTACAGACATGACCCTTCACGCCGTTTGACTGGTGAATTATTTTATCTGTAATAATGTTTGGAGTATGGCGGCTTTGAGTCTGAAACCTCCTGTTTAACGTCATAATTAACGGCTGTAACAAAGCTCCACCACCAGGGGGCAGTGCAGCACTATTAGACCTGTAGCTGCTGTAACAAAGCTCCACCACCAGGAGGCAGTGCAGCACTATTAGACCTGTAGCTGCTGTAACAAAGCTCCACCACCAGGAGGCAGTGCAGCACTATTAGACCTGTAGCTGCTGTAACAAAGCTCCACCACCAGGAGGCAGTGCAGCACTATTAGACCTGTAGCTGCTGTAACAAAGCTCCACCACCAGGGGGCAGTGCAGCACTATTAGACCTGTAGCTGCTGTAACAAAGCTCCACCACCAGGTGACGTTATCAGACGTTAGATAATGGATTTCCTGAGGTTAGCAGCTAAGCTCTGTTGCATCCTATCCAGTGGTTTTAGTGTTTATAAAGAAAGAGAGGGTTCAGATCAGCCTACTGTCTGTTAGAGAACTGGATCAGGACTCTGCAGTCAGAGGACAGAACAGAACCATCTGTCAGGATTTATCATCTGCAGCCAGTGTGGGAGTGATTCAGCTTTCTGACCGTCTGTTCCAGATGTGAGGACAAACGGTTTCACTGAGTGTCTGTTTGAACACACGGAGGAGGAGGACTTTCTGGAAGTCCTCCTCCTCCTGGCTCTGCAGAGGAGTCGATCTATTTTAGGAATCGTCTCTGTTCATAGTTGGGTTTATTTTTGGTCTCTTCTGTCACAGCTTCACTAAAATAACCCACTAATAAACCAGGGTCATAAAACAGTGTAAATATTACAGGGTCATCTTGGACTGAAGAGTGGAAAGGCAGTGTTGGTTTTAGCTGCACATTTAAAGTCACACTATGTAACTTGTTCCTATTTTAAATCTCCTCCTTGATCCAGTCTGATCTAATCTGATCCAGTCTGATCTAATCTGATCCAGTCTCATCTAATCTGACCCAGTCTGATATAATCTGACCCTTTACAGGTTAATAAAGTCCCTCAGCTCCATCTGCTGCTTGGATCCAGAATACCACGTCTGTAACTTCTGAGTCTCTGGTCCGGTGTCCTGAAGTCTCACAAAGTCACGTATCTTAGAGGGTTAGGCTAACCCAATGTGGCTAGCTGCTATGCTAGCTCCGGAGTGTTTTTAGCTCCTGATTCCTGATTTTTCCCATCTCTCCCTGCTTGAACAGCTGATTTCTTTGACTGAGTGATGAACCGCTCCAGTAGAAAGCAGTGAAGGCTGAGGAGACATTTAACAGGGAGATTTAGGGCTTTCTGAGCAGAAACTATGGGGCTAACGGTTTTACTGCAGTGACTTAAAATGGACACTAGGGGGTGCTAAAAACAAGCTAAACTGTATAGCATGCCTTTAAAGAAAGTATTCCTTAAAATATAACACACACACACACACACACACACACACACACACACACACACACACACACACACACACACACACACACACACACAGAGTGTAAAGTACAGGTCATGTGTTCAAATTAAAGAAGTCTTCATCTCTAACAGGTCTATTTAATCCTGATGTAATCTGTCTGTCTATATCTAGTGTTATTGTTCATATTCTGTAGTGTTTTTAGATATTTCATGTATTTATGACCTGATCTTTCTGACTACATATCAGACTAAAGTACAATAAGTGTTTATTCTGTGACCTAGTTTCAGACATTTTCTATGAATTTGATTCTTTTCCAGCAGATGTTTGTGATTATTTAAGGATGGTGACTCTGTTATTTGCAGAGGTGGGTAGAGTACCCAGAAAATGTACTTAAGTAAGAGTAGCACTACTTCAACATATTTTTACTCAAGTAAAAGTAAAAAGTTGCTGTCCAAAAAAATACTTGAGTATGAGTAAAAAGGTATTTGGTAAAAAGTCTACTTGAGTACTGAGTAACATCTATCTGACTTTTTAAAATGATGTCATCAGACAGACAAATATAACGTTTTGGGGAAATTCTTGTATCTTAAAGGCTAAAATGAAAAACTCTGATAGCTACATCCATAACATGATGTCAAAACAGCAAATTTTAAGCAGAAGAAATACTTTTCAAAGTGTTTTTAAAATTATAATAACAACATTTTCAGTAGAGCTAGCTATGTGGCTAAAGATTTATGTAGCTATGTAGCATCTATGTAGCTAACTAGCTATGTCTAGCTTTTGCGCAAGCAAGCTAGCTAGCTAGATAAAGATGGCTAGCTAGCTAGATAAAGATGGCTAGCTAGCTAGATAAAGATGGCTAGCTAGCTAGATAAAGATGGCTAGCTAGCTAGAAAACAAAGCTGGTGCAGAAACATGTGGTGTCCTTTAATAAACTGTAGTGTCTGGTGTATTTTGTTTGTTTTTCTGTAAATTTACTCGCAGTAGGAAGAGGATTCAGAGATTTTACTCAAGTACGAGCAGCAATACTTAACAAAAATAATACTCAAGTTAGAGTAAAAATTACAGTGAAGTAAAACCACTCATAAAAGTACATTTTTTTCAAAAAGTTACTCAAGTAAATGTACCGGAGTAAATGTAACTAGTTACTGCCCACCTCTGGGGAGCTGGTAGATGAAACATTTAGCACTGAGAGTGACGGCTGTGAAGATCTAGTGTTCATTTATTTATATGTTTCATGTTATTCTGTTGGCGGTGCATGGTTCTCCTTGATTTACGGCCATTTTTAACCACCACTGAAGTGATGCTAGGTCTCCTCCAGGCTCCAGGATCAGGTTTAATTCAAAGGTAACAGTCAAAGGTCCCAGTAAGGTGACAAAGTGAGGAGACACATTCACGTTTCTGGGAAGTCACTGAGGGTTTAGCACGCTGTTCTTCAGCAGAGCTCCTCAGGAGGTGGAGTGTTTCTGAGAATCACATCAGGATGCTTCCAGAGAAACGGATGAGAGGTGGGACCACCCGTTAGCTCTCACGGTTTAATTTATACAACGATTCAGAGCAAAGCATAAAACACCCCGAGTGACCCGACTGAGGGAAGCTGACAGAATACCAAGTACCTGGTTGCTCTGTGAGCATGACTGCAGCCAGGTCACCAAAACACTGAATGTTATGGTAAAAGACAACAAAACCAAGACAACTGAGTGGAGGTTTGGTGAGGTTTTATTTGGACACGTTGTGCACGTGGACACATCCTCCTCACACAGTGAAACAAACGCTTCATTTGGAATGTGGCTACTGGACTGAACCGTTAATCAACGGAGATGTTTTTCATTTATGGTGTTAAATATAAAGGTTTGACTCAAATAACCCCAGAATGCTAAATACATCATATCACTAGAACAGTCCTGGGAACGGGAAAAAAGTACATGGAGTACGACAAGCCAATTTATCATTTAATAGTTAGTCAGGAACAGTAGTTCCAAAGCAGGGACCCATAATTCAGTTTTTCCCAATCAAAGTGAACACTTCAGCTGTCAGAAACAAGATTAATTTCAGATTTATTTAAAAACCTGAATAGAAAACATTTTCCTGGGTTACCTGGTTCTATGTGAGACGTGTCTGAAACGAGCATGAAGAGAATCCTGATTCTCATGAATCTGACCTACTGGAGGATTTGACCTGAGTTCTGGGAGCAGCTGACGGTGACCTAATGGTGCAGATGATTGCTGTGATGAATTAAACGTCTTTATGATGTCCGTCGATAGTGCACAGAGAAGAAAAGCACGATGCACGACAGCACAAAGACTCAGGACCTGCAGGATCAGGACGACTCTGAAGGACTTGACTGGGTTTATCCTGGTCAGGCTCTGTGAGATGATTACATTTAGTTTATGATGTTTTTGTAGCAAAGCGTAGAGGATTAATGTGATTTAAGTGGTTCGTTGGTAAAACCACCAGGTTAGTTCTAAAATAGAGCAGAACAAGGCGGCACCTCGTTTTTCTGTAGCTGTTTTTACGAGGGATCTTTTGTCGTTCTGGACTAAATGCTGTGCTGCTTGGAGGTAAGATGTGTAACCATAGCAACGACAGGGATCAGCTGATTGACATCTCAAATGAGTCCCAAACTGGACCCAGAATCCCTGACGAGTTAAAGAGCAGACGTGGATAAAAGGACGCTTCAACCATCGTTCAATAAATTAGAAACTGGAAATAAATCCGTTACAAATCAGACGAGGACCCAGTCTGAGATAAAGAACGCAGCATCACGTGTTTCACTGAAATGATCACATCCCCGACTCCGTCGGCTCTCTGCCTGGACTCCAGACGACACAAGCAGGGATTTGAAGAGCAGCGTAAAAAGCAGAGGAGGTGGATTAGCAGCGATTAGAGCAACGTGTCTCCAGATCCTCTACAGGAGATCCCTCCTGACCAGCTAGAACTGACTAGATGACTTGTAGAGAAACCACTGAACCCTTCCTCTGGGATTATTAAAGTGCTTTTAAAACTTGGTGTAATCAACAGAAACTGAAAACTATCAAGTATACAAACTTGAAGACTGCAGGTTCACTTGTTTTGGAGCAAATTACAGAAAAAGAATGAAAAATATTTGCCTGATTTTAGAGCTTTACAGCAGTTTTTGTTTCATGTTGGATTAACTGAAGCTGATGAGGTGACGTCTATTTGACAGGATGAAGAAGAAAATATATTAAAGCTGTTAAAAGGTACAAACTTAAAACATGGAACAGCCCCCAGTGGTAGAAGCTTTAAAGGTTTAATTTAAATCTAATAAAGTTTTGGGTTCAGGCTAAAGTGATTAAATACAGTCACTGCATTCTAAAGGGTTACGTTTTTGACCTCAAACCTGAATAATTTGATCATTTTTATGATAAAATGTCATTGCAGGAGTTATTTTATAATACTGTATGAAAAAGTTCAATATCCAATAATGCAAATTCATCATGACAGTCTGTTAACAGGTACACGTCTCCAAGCACCTTAAAGACTGACTCCGTGGTTCAGGTGAGTCCACCTGGTGACGCGTCCTCTCTCAGCTGTTTGGAGCAGAAATGAGACCAGACCACTCAGAGTGGGTCGTTTATTAAACAGAAGACAGACATCAGGGAGTGTTAGACGGCGGGTCGTTGTGTTAAAGCATCAAAGCTTCTCACTAATAAAGTGCACTTGCAATTAACCGTCAACCGGAGACGGGCGGTCGTCTCCTCCGTCCCCTCATGGAGGCCGAATCACGTCCAGGCTGGAGGACTCGCCCCAGGACCCAGATCCCAGTAGGGAGCAGGACCCAGATCCCAGTAGGGAGCAGGACCCAGATCCCAGTAGGGAGCAGGACCCAGATCCCAGTAGGGAGCAGGACCCAGATCCCAGTAGGGAGCAGGACCCAGATCCCAGTAGGGAACAGGACCCAGATCCCAGTAGGGAGCAGGACCCAGATCCCAGTAGGGAGCAGGACCCAGATCCCAGTAGGGAGCAGGACCCAGATCCCAGTAGGGAGCAGGACCCAGATCCCAGTAGGGAACAGGACCCAGATCCCAGTAGGGAGCAGGACCCAGATCCCAGTAAGTGCATAAAGTTAATGGAAGATCAGCGCGTTAAAACCAGTCCTGGTCTGCTCGTCACCATGTCCTCTGACTGTAGAGCAGCACATTATGACCGCGCTCACAACTCTTTGCAATGAGTGTTTAAAAAAATAGTTTCCTATTTCTACAAGTGTTTTTGTTCTACATCCTTCATCTGTACAGAGAAAATAAAGATCTGTTGTGATGGATCCAGGTTTGGCACAAACCCTCTGCCCCTCCATTCAGTCACAGACCACATGACACTCGGCATCCTTCAGCTCTGTACGATAAACACGTGAGGTCTTCTGGAGGACAGGAATGTCACGATAACAACAAATGTCCTACGAGCTAACCCTCCTCCAGCAGAATCAGGATTCCAGTGCTGTAGATGGACGTGTAGCGAACCTCCTGGTAGTGTTCGGTAGAGGGCTGTTCACTGAACGCTACAGGAATCACACCTCGTGAGTCACAGTCACCACTTATTGCACTAACTGACTGTTTGATGTCAGTCAAAAGGTTGAGATCATGGTTTGACGAGCGCCTTCACCGTCTGATGAACTAAACACCTGGAGTAAAGACGATTAACAGACTGGTTAAAGAGAACGGCCCCATCAGGTCTGGTTAAACCACACGTTGGGCAGTTTCTATCGTCATTACCACAGGAAGTAGGGGCTGCAGCACCCCCTGCTGGTGACATGTATTTACTATAGAGCAGATTTTAGACTTTTTTAGGAAATCTCAGGTGCAGACCTAGCGCTGCATGTCCAGCTCAGTGGACCGAGGTGCTGCTGTGAGCGGACCCGTGTCCTGGGGAAGGAGGCGTGTCTGGTAGGCTCCTCCCCCTGGACAGAGGTCCGCACTGAGCCGCTCACACTGACAGCACCGTGTCCTGGGCGTGGAGTGGACCGGGCTGGACCAGGAGACCCCTCCAGCTGAGTTCTTTTTCCTCAGCACCTCCTGCTGAGAACAGGTTCCCACGACTAGGATGGTGTATTGCTCGAATCCCTTTTGAAGTGTGTATTTTACAGTGTTTGCCTTCATGTCTCATGCATCCTTTAAGGACAAAAACACGACAAAAGACACGAGGACGCTGTGGAAAATAGCCCTAATGAGGGGGTGTGACTGGGTGGCAGGTTGAGACCTTCCTAACAGATCTGGGAACAGACCCCTCAGATCACATCTGTAGGCTCCACAGCAGCTTGTTCAGTCCGTTACCGCGGTGCTGTTGAGCCTTTTCGTTTTAAAGTGCGGTCCAGATGCAGGTGACTAAAAGACGAGAGTCGCTTTTCACAGATAAAGAGATGAAGCACTTGTAAAACCCAGAGGGTGACACCAGGAATGGAGGATTGGCACGTTTGTTAGAGGAGCAGGATGGGGATGAGACGGGAGAAGTCTGGGCCTGGACCGGGACCAGGACCAGGACCAGGACCAGGACCGGGACCGGGACCAGGACCAGGACCAGGACCGGGACCGGGACCGGGACCAGGACCAGGACCGGGACCGGGACCGGGACCAGGACCGGGACCGGGACCAGGACCGAGACCGGGACCAGGACCGAGACCGGGACCGGGACCGGGACCGGGACCAGGACCAGGACCGGGACCGGGACCGGGATAGGGACCAGGACCGGGACCGGGACCAGGACCGGGACCGGGATCCGGACCAGGACCGAGACCAGGACCGGGACCGGGACCAGGACCGGGACCAGGACCGAGACCAGGACCAGGACCGGGACCAGGACCAGGACCGAGACCAGGACCAGGACCGGGATCAGGACCGGGACCAGGACCAGGACCGGGATCAGGACCGGGATCAGGATCAGGACCGAGACCAGGACCAGGACCAGGACCGGGACCAGGACCAGGACCAGGACCAGGACCGGGACCAGGACCAGGACCAGGACCGGGACCAGGACCGGGACCAGGACCGGGACCAGGACCGGGATCAGGACCAGGACCGGGACCAGGACCGGGACCAGGACCAGGACCGGGATCAGGACCAGGACCGGGACCAGGACCGGGACCAGGACCAGGACCGGGACCCGGACCAGGACCAGGACCGGGACCAGGACCGGGATCAGGACCAGGACCGAGACCAGGACCAGGACCGGGACCAGGACCAGGACCGGGACCAGGACCGGGACCAGGACCAGGACCAGGACCGGGATCAGGACCAGGACCGGGATCAGGACCGGGACCAGGACCAGGACCGGGATCAGGACCGGGATCAGGACCGGGATCAGGACCAGGACCGAGACCAGGACCAGGACCGGGACCAGGACCGGGATCAGGACCGGGATCAGGACCAGGACCGAGACCAGGACCAGGACCGAGACCAGGACCAGGACCAGGACCAGGACCGAGACCAGGACCAGGACCGGGACCGGGACCAGGACCGGGACCAGGACCGGGATCAGGACCGGGATCAGGACCAGGACCGAGACCAGGACCAGGACCGGGATCAGGACCGGGACCAGGACCAGGACCGAGACCAGGACCGGGACCAGGACCGGGACCAGGACCAGGACCAGGACCAGGACCAGGACCAGGACCAGGACCAGGACCAGGACCGGGACCAGGACCGGACCGGGATCAGGACAGGACCAGGACCGGGATCAGGACCAGGACCGAGACCAGGACCAGGACCGGGATCAGGACCAGGATCAGGACCGGGACCAGGACCAGGACCGGGACCGGGACAGGGACCAGGACCGGGACCAGGACCAGGACCGGGACCGGGATCCGGACCAGGACCGGGATCAGGACCAGGACCGGGATCAGGACAGGACCAGGACCGGGATCAGGACCAGGACCGAGACCAGGACCAGGACCGGGATCAGGACCAGGACCAGGACCAGGACCAGGACCGGGACCAGGACCAGGACCAGGACCGGGACCAGGACCAGGACCGGGACCGGGACCAGGACCGGGACCAGGACCGGGATCAGGACCGGGATCAGGACCAGGACCGAGACCAGGACCAGGACCGAGACCAGAACCAGGACCGGGATCAGGACCGGGATCAGGACCAGGACCGAGACCAGGACCAAGACCAGGACCAGGACCGAGACCAGGACAGGGACCAGGACCAGGACCCAGACCAGGACCAGGACCAGGATCAGGACCAGGACCAAGACCAGGACCAGGACCAGGACCGGGACCAGGACCGGGACCAGGACCAGGACCAGGACCGGGATCAGGACCGGGATCAGGACCAGGACCGAGACCAGGACAGGACCAGGACCGGGACCAGGACCAGGACCGGGATCAGGACAGGACCAGGACCGGGATCAGGACCAGGACCGAGACCAGGACCAGGACCGGGATCAGGACCAGGACCGAGACCAGGACCAGGACCGGGATCAGGACCAGGACCAGGACCAGGACCGAGACCAGGACCGGGACCGGGACAAGGACCAGGACCGGGACCGGGACCGGGACCGGGACCCAGACCGGGACCAGGACCGGGACCGGGACCAGGACCGGGACCAGGACCGGAACCGGGACCAGGACCGAGACCAGGACCAGGACCGGGATCAGGACCAGGACCGGGATCAGGACAGGACCAGGACCGGGATCAGGACCAGGACCGAGACCAGGACCGGGACCAGGACCGGGATCAGGACCGGGATCAGGACCAGGACCGAGACCAGGACCAGGACCGGGACCGGGACCAGGACCGGGATCAGGACCAGGACCGAGACCAGGACCAGGACCGGGATCAGGACCGGGACCAGGACCAGGACCGAGACCAGGACCGAGACCAGGACCGAGACCAGGACCAGGACCGAGACCAGGACCAGGACCGGGATCAGGACCAGGACCGGGACCAGGACCAGGACCGGGATCAGGACCAGGACCAGGACCGAGACCAGGACCAGGACCGGGATCAGGACCGGGACCAGGACCAGGACCGGGATCAGGACCGGGATCAGGACCAGGACCAGGACCAAGACCGGGACCGGGACCGAGACCGGGACCGGGACCGGGACCGGGACCGGGACCGGGACCGGGACCAGGACCAGGACCGGGACCAGGACCAGGACCGGGATCAGGACCGGGACCAGGACCAGGACCGGGATCAGGACCGGGATCAGGACCGGAACCGGGACCAGGACCGAGACCAGGACCAGGACCGGGATCAGGACCAGGACCGGGATCAGGACAGGACCAGGACCGGGATCAGGACCAGGACCGAGACCAGGACCAGGACCGGGATCAGGACCAGGACCGAGACCAGGACCAGGACCGGGACCAGGACCGGGATCAGGACCGGGATCAGGACCGGAACCGGGACCAGGACCGAGACCAGGACCAGGACCAGGACCAGGACCGAGACCAGGACCAGGACCGGACAGGACCAGGACCGGGATCAGGACCAGGACCGAGACCAGGACCGGGACCGGGACCAGGACCAGGACCGGGACCAGGACCAGGACCAGGACCGGGATCAGGACCGGGATCAGGACCGGGATCAGGACCAGGACCAGGACCGAGACCGGGACCGGGACCAGGACCAGGACCGGGACCAGGACC
Organism: Callopanchax toddi; assembly: GCA_006937965.1. Classification (NCBI taxonomy): domain Eukaryota; kingdom Metazoa; phylum Chordata; class Actinopteri; order Cyprinodontiformes; family Nothobranchiidae; genus Callopanchax; species Callopanchax toddi. Next base: position 93,077 of record SSNR01000364.1, on the reverse strand, counting down.
AGGACCAGGACCGGGATCAGGACCGGGATCAGGACCGGGATCAGGACCAGGACCGAGACCAGGACCGGGACCAGGACCAGGACCAGGACCGGGATCGGGACCAGGACCGAGACCAGGACCAGGACCGGGATCAGGACCAGGACCGGGACCAGGACAGGACCAGGACCGGGACCAGGACCAGGACCGAGACCAGGACCAGGACCAGGACCAGGACCAGGACCGGGACCAGGACCAGGACCGGGACCGGGACCAGGACCAGGACCGGGACCAGGACCAGGACCGGGACCGGGACCAGGACCGGGATCAGGACCAGGACCGGGACCAGGACCAGGACCGGGACCAGGACCGGGATCAGGACCGAGACCAGGACCAGGACCGAGACCAGGACCAGGACCGGGATCAGGACCAGGACCGGGATCAGGACCAGGACCGGGACCAGGACCGGGACCAGGACCGGGATCAGGACCGGGATCAGGACCAGGACCGAGACCAGGACCAGGACCGAGACCAGGACCAGGACCGGGATCAGGACCAGGACCGAGACCGGACCAGGACCGGGACCAGGACCGGGACCAGGACCGGGACCAGGACCAGGACCGGGACCAGGACCAGGACCAGGACCGGGATCAGGACCGGGATCAGGACCGGGATCAGGACCAGGACCAGGACCGAGACCGGGACCGGGACCAGGACCAGGACCGGGACCGGGACCGGGACCAGGACCGGGACCAGGACCAGGACCGGGACCGGGACAGGACCAGGACCGGGATCAGGACCAGGACCCAGACCAGGACCAGGACCGGGATCAGGACCAGGACCGGGATCAGGACCAGGACCGAGACCAGGACCGGGACCAGGACCAGGACCGGGATCAGGACCAGGACCGGGACCAGGACCGGGACCGGGACCGGGACCGGGACCGGGACCAGGACCAGGACCGGGATCAGGACCAGGACCGGGACCAGGACCAGGACCGGGATCAGGACCGGGATCAGGACCAGGACCGAGACCAGGACCGGGACCAGGACCGGGACCAGGACCAGGACCGGGACCAGGACCAGGACCAGGACCGGGATCAGGACCGGGACCAGGACCGGGACCAGGACCGGGATCAGGACCAGGACCGAGACCAGGACCGGGATCAGGACCGGGATCAGGACCAGGACCGGGATCAGGACCGGTCACTCCCTGGACTGGTAGAAGAGGATGTATCCCGACTCGGAGTTCTTGGAAATGTCTGAGGTAAGACCGTAGAACTCCTCGATGGCCTGGGCGTCGATTTTCTGCACAACAGAGACAAAGATGAGATTTAGCGACGCGTTCAAACAGACGAATCCCCAAAAACGTCAACCAGAGCGCGGCGGTCTGAGCGACGCACCTCCACGATGTCATCGTCAAACAGCAGCCAGAAGCCATGACTCTTCACTATGGTGATGTAATGACCTCTGTTTGGACCACTGAGGAGAAACAAGGCAGACGTTCAGTGGGTTCTAAAACCTGTTAAAGGCACACTATGTAACTTGTTCCTATTTAAATCTTGTCCTTGAGCCAAAACAGAACAACATGAAGACGAGAAACAGATCAACGCCTCCTCAAGGCGTCTACCGCTCTGTCTTATTGAAGGTTATTCACATATTACTTTACTGCCATTTGTACTTTTTATATTATTACTATTTTATACCTATTTCGTTTAGTTTGATTTTCTTAGACATGTACTGTTTGACCTGTAAAAGAAGAAACAATGTGACTTTGACTTTTAAATATTGTTGATGACGTTTCAGGGTTAGGCTGTAAATTTAAACCAAAGTGCTCCAACGTGGTCACCTGCCTATAAAGGGTTAAACATAAAACAAAACAAAAAATCACATATGGGTGATATGTGATTTTTTGTCTACAGGCATCTTTGGGTCCTTCCTCAGTTCAGCGGAGGCTTACAGCTGCTCTTTGTCATAAAGTAGTCCCCAGTCTAAAATAGTTCCTGTACTTCCTTCATGTTTACTTTCACTTCCAGTCGATCTGTTTACTGAGGCTGAACTAGTATCACTAGTATCACTACTGAGGGAGTTTTAAGGACTGTTTTCTCACAATGCTAGTTGTTACCATTCACTTACAGTGTTTTATGCTAAGCTAATGCTAAAGGAGTACCGCTGAATCAGGATAACAGCTGGGCTGATCTAACTATGAGGGATATGACAAAACAATCCCTTTTTGGTGGAACATCCCTTTAAAGCTTTGAGCTAAATGCCGTTTAGCAGCTGCAGCACTGGATTCATTCAGAAAACATGATGGTGGTAAAGCAGCAGGTTTCAGGTTGTCGTTAAAAGGTCACGGCGTCAGATGCCCTCCACTTTGAAGCTGCTGTTTAACGAGACACTAGTGACGTCTCTGGTCTATTGAACACTTCCTCATCTGTTATTTTAAAATGTGCCAAAAGTACTTTAATAAACTAAAAGCAGCAGCATTACTGTCTAAACGGATTACTAGCATCATAGGTTATTTATTATTAGCTGTAATATTCATAAATGCACTCACATTTTTAATCCCTCTCACTCTGCTGGAAAACTAACAAGTTGTTGATCATCTGATCAAACCCAACATGTCTGTAGGATGAAAACACGATGTCTCCACTGTTTCAACGAGCAGAGAGAAGATTTTAGGAGTCTGATGTTTCTATGCTCTTATTGTGAAAGTGCTTCAAAGGAAATTCACCACTGGTAGCTCTCAACTCCACTCCAAATGGGTAATATTCGTACTAGGGATGGGTTATTAATAATTGGGATGCTGCCCCCGCGACCCGGACCCGGATGAGCGGAAGAAGACGAGACGGGACGGGTATCGGTTTTGGATCATATCGGCCGATATTGGCAATATCGGTATCGGTTTTTGTAATGACGCATGACCTTTACGCACCGTGCACGTTATACATCAAACTGTTCGGCTACTTCTCCTCTCTCCCAAAATGTCAAAACATAACAAATCTGATGTAGTTTTAGAGATATTTTTATTTATTTGACACACCTTGCATTAAAGCTGCCAGAAGGAGGATTTCAGCTAAAGATCAGTTTTTGAATTCAAAACAAGATGGCTCCTCCCTAAAAATCCCTTCACCCCCACCTCCCGCTCCATCTAACTCCACCTCTGACATTGTGCATTACCTTATTTGTTGTCATTTGTTATCAGCTGTAACTGATGAACTCTTGGTAGCCAGGAAGAGCTAACTTTGGTGCAGAGGTTAGCCCCGACTGCTCCACGGTCGCTCTTATCCGAACTGAAGTCAACGGATGAGCGCCGGGTGTGCGCGCGGCCCCCACCTCTGTGGATGTGCGTGATGCGCGTACACGTCGAGTATCAACACCAAATACGGAAATTTGAATTTTATTGGCTGAAACAGTTTGGCGGCCTGAAAAAATGCAAAGGGGTCTCTAGGAGGAAGGAGGGTCTTCATCAGAATGACATGTTGTGGAACTCAACCCATAGATCAGAGTTTAGACCTGAAATATCATTTAGAACATTTAGAAAACTTTGAGACAGAGAAAAATGCTCTTTCTGGCAGCTTTAAATACTGTGTTTGTCTTTTTTTTAATGAGGGCTACCACGCTTATATCGGTATCGGAAATTAAGACTTAGACAATATCGGATATCGGTGAAAAAGTCAGTATCGAGGATCCCTAATTGGTACGTCTGTCTCTGGAGGACTCCACTCTGGATTCATGAGGATGATCGGGTTCAGTCTTATTGGCAGCATGGCCCTGATTTATCAGGAAACAGTGAAGCTGCAGTGTGATTGGCTGGCGTCCTGGGCTTCAGACGGGGCTGATTCCTGCTTTGAACACAGAAACGCTCACGATGAAGGCGTCGTCGGAGGACTGGCTGTGAACAAACTGGCGCTGAGCGAATTACAATCGATGTGTCTGACTGCACGGATCAGGAGTGGACGGCCGTTGATTTCATTTGGACGGGACTGAACCAGTAAGACGAACTTTAAGGTGGTGGAGGAAAGAGAGCGCCGCCTGAACCAAAACACGTCATCTTATCTGTGTCCACTTTGATGGGTCAGACTTTATAACGAGACAGGTTGACCACCTCAGCTGTCACCAGAGTGCTGTACCTTCCACAGTGGACCACCACCGCCACCAGGTCGTACATGCGATCCAGATTAACTGCGTCCCCAGACGTGTTGAAGAGGCGTAGTTCTAGAGGGAACACCACCCGGTAGGACAGCTTGGTGTAGCGGTGCAGCTGCTCCATGTACTTAAACCTCTTGAGGTGAAGCGCCAGGATCATAGGGAGCTTCTTCACTCGCATCCTGCAGAGAAA
>SSNR01000364.1:71260-86260 GCA_006937965.1 Callopanchax toddi | reverse complement strand
TCAGTGCTAAGTCCTGATGAGTGAATTTATACCTTAAATAGCTTCATGTGTTTGTTGAGGTGTCTGCCGAATGTTAGAGAAATACAGGTACTGCTGATTGAATACATTGGTTTATGTAGTTTAGCCCGTTTTTCATGCGTTTTCTCTACTTTTCATTAAATTATTATGGCGTTTTAAGGAAGTTTGGTCTGACTGGGTTTGATGGGACTTATCAGTGGATTTGACTTTATTTTGTTGTTAATTCACTTCATTAGTGGAGCTGATTGTCATGACTTGCTTGGTTAGTGGTTGTTGTCTGAATTGTAACATTAATTATCTGACTGTATTAGTTAGAGGTGGATTTATTTGTTTGTGGTGTCAGTAGAAAGATAATTGTGAATATTAAGTCATGTTTTTGACTTTGCCAGGTTGTTTTTTCCTTGAAACTCTTACAACTTCTGTTGTGACCACATTGTGGTTGTTTTTATTTTTATTTGTATCTGATTATATTGATATTATTCTAAGGTCTCCTCATGAAGACTTTATGATTTCTTTACTGTTTGATGTGTAGAATTAGACCTAACAGCTCCACATTGTTAGAGAACTGGTGGGAGGGATTTTTACCAGCTAAATATTCAGTCAGATGAAAATATTTTGCATCATTCCCTGCCCTAGTGGTGAGATGTGATTATTTTGCGCATCTGAAAACTGACTAGCAAAAATGCGCCCCACCCAAAAAAAATGTTCACCAGCTGCCACTGGATGTATTAGTGATTAGACCTGGACTCAGAAGTCTTGAGACCACCTGCCTTCAGACGGATTCAGTGGTAAAAAAATGACTCCAGTATTTGATAGCTGCAGTGCTAGTCAGGACGCCACCTGGACGCCTCCTGAGGGAGGTGTTTCAGGAATGTCCTTCCGGGAGAAGACCTCGAGGTGGACCAAGGACATGCCAGAGGGATTATATCTCTAGCTGGTCCTGGGAACGTGTCCGGATCCCACCAGCGGAGGAAGCTTTCAGGGCATCCCTGTTAGGAATGCTGGTCCCACGACCCCGATAAGCAGAGGACGACGAGACGAAACAAAGACACTCACTCGTGGAAGTGATGCAGGTTTTTGCCCATCGCCATCACTTCTATAAAGGCTCAAACATCACCAGTCCCAGGTGACAGGCTGACTGTAGTGGAGGTGGATGTATGTGAGAGGTGAAAACTGAGAAGTAGAAAAAAGCCTGTAGAGACGAAGCAGCTGACCAACAGAGATGGTATTGTTCAGTCCCATAATGAGCTTCCTCAGCAGGACAGTAGAGAACAGTCAGCTCTCTGTTGGCTCTGCTCTCAGTGACCTACCACCAACATGCACCTGCCCTTCACCTCAAAACCCACACTGCTGCTGATGTACAACACACCCTCAGTGGCTGGTCGCTACGAGCAGTCTGGAGCAGGTCCGAATGGTTCCCAGTCACCAGGGCCTCAGTGACCAGTCCACATAACCAACTGCATCCTGGTTTCTCACCGTTCTCCTTCCGAAGCCGGGAGATGAACTTCTTGGGTGGGATGACGCCCACTTTCTTCTTCTGCGTGGCGATGGAGTGGAAGAGGTCCGCCAGGCACGTGAGCAGGTTCTCCTTCTTCTTCTGCTGGGCTTTGTAGGCCAGCACGTTCTCCCGGAACGGCCGGCAGAAGTAGAGCGCCTGCAGCACCGAGTTACAGTAACACGTGTTTCCAAACTGAGGACGACACGAGAAAGCCTTTAGAACAAGAACTGGGATGTTATTTAGGATTCAACCAGCAGAACGTTCACAAACAGCTCCGTTACCATGGATACCAGCTGTCTGACAGCGGACAGGACTGTGTTTTGAAACATGACTCCGGTGTTATTCAGGATGTGTGAGAGGATTTAGTCTACTCACGTTGACCAATCCGAAGTAGTGCTCATTGATGGGGAATTGCTCCGGGCCGATGTCTTTCTCCAGAGCGGAGGCATTGGTGCCCTGAGGAAACAAAACGCCACGTCAACCTGATGCTTTTATTCACAAATGAATATTTAAAGGATGTCAGAAACAATGTGCTGAAGCTTTACAGCTGCTGCAGTAAGACAGAGCCCTTTAGGAGATCACAGCCTGCTGCTAAACTCACTTCTTCTCCATGTAGGAAACAGATCTGGACTAAATAAGGCAGAAGTGTCAAAGTCAGGAGCACTTCTCTCCTCTCAGAGCTGGAAGCTTTTCCTGATGAACCACGGCGTTGTTGAACAGCAGACTATTTAGTTTGAGGAAGGGTCTGACTTTTAATGGCTGTCATTACTTCCTGTCAAAGCATGCACACTGAACGCCCCTTTGTCCAGTCCAGGACGCTCTGCTGCCTGTGCAGGTTCATGAACTGGATCTAATCACTGCAGAACCTCAAGTGGATCTGAAGCTCCATCAAACTGTAGAGAACAGCAGGAAGAGGAGCCATGGAATGCTACCGGGTGGCTAAATGATCATTACACACTATTCATAATCATCTGGGCGCTGCGGTTTCCCACCAAGAGGGCGGTCACTGAGGGGCGACATAAAAACTGAACACAGCGCGTTAGCTAGCGTAGCTTAGATCTGGGCTCGTTTCTGTCAACAGGAATCAGTGAAAACGTTTTACAACGATTTCCTGTCATTTGTGAATTATAGAAAGAAGTCACGCAATAAATAACTGGTGTTTTTTTATTTGTTTGTTTTTTGCCAGTTGCAGTTCTGTGGTGAACCAACTGCCTCTTTTATTACATTTCAAACCCATCCTGCTCTACATCCACGTCTCCTCTTTATCTCGTCACAGTTTGGGTTTTAGTTGAGCTTTTGACATGTCGGTTAGCTGTAAACACGCCTGTTGTTATGCATCATAAGTGGCTGAAATATAGAAAATTCACAAACATTCTCCAAGATGCACAGCATTCGAACTGAAAACAACAACAAAAATCAGCTGTAACAAAACAGAAGAAGCTGCTACCCTGTTAGTGCTCCTCTAGAACGTCAGAGAAATCCACAGGGTGAACTCCAGTCCCTGCTCAACATGTCCTCAAGGTCTGCAGAAGTCTGATAATTACCTATCGATTCAGATCAGGTGTGCTGGAGCGACCAAACTCCTAAAAGCACTGACTTCTGTTTGGAAGGCCTAGATTCTATCCTTTATTCTGTAAATACACTCCCGTCCTGCGGGGCTGCAGCCCTCAGAGGAGACTGGACACTGCAGGCTTTGGACATTAGTGTTCTGTCTAAATAAAGCATTAACACGGGCACTAAGTCTGTTCTTTCCCAACCTTCACTGGCCCTGCCTGGACACAACGTAAACACGGATTAGCGCTGATTTCTGCTCTGTGCTAGCAGGATGTAACCCAGCTCTGAGCAGCAGAGCCACATTATGAAACCACGACAAGCTGTCAGGGCCAGCGCCGCGTCAGCCACAGCTGACAGACACACAACTCGGACGGCGCCAGACACACGCAGATCAACAGAAGACAGGAAACTATTTTAAAGAACTGCAAGAAAATTATCAAATGTAGATTTAAAATCAAACAATCAGCTAAGACCTGATGTTTTAAAGGAAAGCTGTGAACCCTGAATGTCTTCAGTCTGGAGGTAAAGGAAACACTTTCTGCACATCTCTGGGATTTAAGGCAGCTGGTTCTGTTGTGGAGGAGAAGAGAAACTAAACATTTGGTTCTGGTCCTGGGAGCACCTGAGGGTCTACATGGTCTGAGAAGTCTTCAGGCCCGGCACCATTAGAGCCTCGTAGACTAACTCGATCCTTTCATAAACAGGAAGCCGGTACCGCGGTTTAAGGAGCGGAGTGATGTGATCCAGTTCCCCGGTGCTGGTTAGTCCTGAGAGAGGCTGACAGACTTCATGTGGTTCAGGTCTGAGTTACACCCAGGGTTCTGGCCTGCTCTGTAGTTTTTAGTCCCGTGGAGTTTAGTGAGTGCTAATCTGGCCCATTCACTCATTATGGAGGCATTGACTCAGTGGGTGTGTCATCAGCATAGGTATATAATCAGGGGTGCACATAACTAGTGCACCAGTACGCATGCAGAGCATAGATGTCATTTGTGGACCAGATCCCTCTATCTGAATGCTCACTGTGGACAGAGCTGTCATACGGGACTCTTCTGATGATGTGACGTTCATGAACGAGTCGACTCTTTTGAACGGCTCCACTGTGAACGAGGAGAACCGAGTCCTTCTAAAGGACCGTTCATGTTTTGTATTAACGGTGACGTTTGAAGCCAGGAGGCGATATTCAACGACACGGCTCTTTATTTAAAACAACATCAGTGAGCAGAGCAACATGAACCCATCAGCTCTATTGGGGAAGCTAATTAGTGATGCAGGTGTTGCAATAAAGAGTGTCCCCAAACATAGTTCCACATGACATTTCTCTTTCATAGCAAAAACCCCATAAAAGAGCCCGTTTATTGACCGGCTCCCTTCAAAGAGTCGTAGATCCATCACTACTTGATACAGTCGTTCAGCTCATTGTATAAAAACCTGCTGCACATAATCCAAACAGACAGCATTAATCAACCCAACATGGGCCTGGTTTCTAGTCTAAAGGTTACTTCAAAATGTAGCAGACAGCTGCCTAACTCTTCGGGGTACCTGTCACTGCCCGATCCGTAACGGAAACCCGATCGGTTCTGAGCATGTGCGAAATGAGTCTACATCCGCTGAAGCTTTTTAACGGTAATTACAGGTCAGAGTATCTGTTAAGATGTTAACAGTAATAAGTATTTATTATAAAGTTTACAATAATGACAACGTTTCATACAATGTAGAAGAAAATAAAAAATAAAAAGGGAGTTATGGATCAGGACGGCCCGGTCCTTACTGCGCAGAGTCGGACGGTGCAGATCAGGTCTACCTGATCGGTTCTGCGCATGTGCAGAACGCGTGTACTCGCACTGAAGTATTTTACGGTAGTTACGGTTCAGAGTATCTTTTAAGGTGTTAACAAGTATATAATAAATCTATATTCATACATAATGTATTAAAATGTTTATACACGTAGGTATCCATTGTTTAAATGGTCCGAGCAGTCGAGAAAGAGGCTAAGCTGTTGGTAAAAGCTAACGGCTAACTGGGAGCTAACCGTCTCATTCAAAAGACTTGAATGTCGCTAAGTTGGCGAAAAGAGGAAGTCTTCATGCATGCGCAGAACTGATCGTGCTTCCGGTTACAGATCGGGCAGTGACATGCATTAACAGCTTAATAAAACGTACGGGGGCTTTGATTCGTCTGGGAGCTCATCAACAACGGCTCCAGTTCGCCTCCTTCCTGTGATGAGCCAGTGACATCATGCAGTAGCGCTGCACGATCCTGGATAAAAATGGGAATCACAATTGTTTTGCTTAGAATTGAGATCACGAATCTCTCATGATTTTTTCCAATATAAATATATATTTTTTTAATTGTTGTCATTTGGAAATGAGATTGCATACAAGTCTGAACTGAGATTTTGTAACGATTAATTGTGCAGCCCTACCGTGCAGAGACAACGAACCAGTCAGGTTAAAGTTCTCCTCACTGTAAACTCACTCATGAGCGAAGCAGACTCCAGCTGATACTTCTTAAACTGATACCCTGGTAACTGGGGTGAAACCTTGACCAACGAGAGCAGCGCCTTCTAGTGGTGTGGAGGGGGGGTGACTGTTACATCAGCAGGAAGGTTTAGGGAACTAAAGGATACATTCATAAAAATAAGCATGGACTAAAAATACAAGTTGAAGAACTTCCATCTGTTGGTGGAAGCACTACTCTCCATGGCTGCACCTGATTCCACCTGGAGCTGTGATGCAGCATCTCAGTGATGGACACACCTTCGGGTTGACGTTTATACTGGAACAGCTCTCAGCTACATCTTAAAGGTGTCTGGAGGGTTAGAACCCGGAGTAGCTGAGATCACTTCTACTGAAGAGACTGGAGCCTAAAACAGGAGGTGGACCCACAGGATGACTAACCGAGAATAAACTGATTAGTCCACCTTAACAATAACCACTAGCTGCAGTCCTACCAACAAGGTGAACTGGGATCCAGTGAAACCAGGACACCGGTCTGTGCACACCACCGGGGTCCGGTCCGGCCCGTGATGGACCGGTGTGTGGTGCCGGTAGGTAACCAGGTCCATCAGTTACTCACCATATTACAGATGGAGGCGATGTTTCTGACAGTCATTTAGTTCACAGTGTCCCCTTCACCGCCATCTCTATAAAACAGGGCGACGCGGAGGAATCGGCTAACGAGCAGAGCACACTGCTGCTGCCCCGGAGACACGGAGCGCCGCCATACAGCCGCCGTTCAACACCGCGATAACCGTCGACACGGCTCCATCCTCCGCCGGACGCATACGGAAAACACCGGGGTTAGAAAACAACCTGGAAGTTCACCGGCAGCAGGTCGGTAACGGCACGGCGACCAGGAAGCTACCTGCTGTGAGGAAGCGCCGTGGTCCCGCCCACTACAGGAGTTCTCCCGCTGTGATTGGTCCACGGCAACAGGTTTGATTGACAGGAGATTCTAACCACACACAGAGGTGCAAGGGGAAGTTTGACCGGGCTACAACCAATCACAATCAAGAAGAAGAAACGAGGGCTGTAGGGAGATGTAGTTCACGGAGTTAAACGAGTTTCAGACGTTTTTTATGATCAAACGTGATGAAAAATAACCAGAGGTTGTTTATTTGTTAAATGGGCTGCATGGTGGCGCAGTGGTTAGCACTGTAGCCTCTCTCAGGTTCGAATCCTGGCTGTGGCCTTTCAGTTAATCCAAAAAAGGGTTTTAAATAAAGGCAACTGGACTTATTTAAAATGTATTTAACCCTTTTTGGATGATCATGACCTGGATGACTGAGAACCTTCACCAGCATGTTGTCTCCATGCTGGGATTCCCCCACAGATCACAACACGCCTGACAGGGCGCTTGTTACCCGTCGCTTTGGATAAAGGCGTCTGTAAATAAAGAAAAACAAATGAATAAACACAAATAAATAAATACATTTAAACGAATAAACATAAATAAACACAATTAAATAAACATAAATACATAAACATAAATAAATAAACATAAACATAGTTGTTTGATTGCTACATTCAGCCTAATGAACTCCATGGACAGTGGAATATCTGATGAAAGAACTGATTCTCAGGTAATAATTACAATAAATAAGATTTACCAACCCATAAGGACTGCATCTCAAAATAATGACATACCTGTACTATCTCATAATTATGACTTAGTTTCTAAAAACTATGCTAAACTATTTTAATATGCTATTTCATAATTATGATTAATTATATAATAATATATATATTTTATTATAGCTGCTAATTTCTCTCATATGGAAGTTGTTGCTCTGTATTTCTTCTCGTTTTGAAGGAGTGAGACAACTTGGGGTTCAGGACACTTTGACACGTGGTCTGACAGAGCCAGGGATGGAACCGTTAACCTTCTGATCAGTGCATATGACCATCCAATGGCCACTAAGTTCTCTCAAAAGTACGAGGCGCCACGCCATAAATATAATCTGAAATACATCCAGGGAACCTTTTTAATGACCAAAAATAATGATAATAATGATAATAATGCATCAGTTTTATATAGCGCTTTTCTAGGTCACTCAAAGACGCTTTACAGAGTTGCATCATTCATTCACACAGTCATTCTCACCGGTGGTGGTAAACTACGACAGACGTCTGTAGCCACAGCTAGATGAGTTAGATGAGGGTCATCCTCCTCCTGGATGACCTTCTGCAGACCTAACTACTGCACTCTAACCACCAGCTGACCAGTAGGAAGATGGAGGCATCATGAGTAAGGTGTCTTCTCTGCAAAGCCCTGCAGGAGTCCTGACCCCGCCCTCAGGATGTTTTCATTCACAATCTGCTCTTTCACAGCATTCCTCGGCCAATTATCTCCTTAAATATTAACAAAAGAAAAGGAAAACAACTAATAATTATAATGGACAGACTTCAAAAGGGAAGGGAGAGAGGGATAAAAGTATTCAGAGAAAAACAAACAAGAGAATAAAGCTGAAGCTGTGGAGGCTGGAGAGCCATTGTTGCTCTGATGAACACGCTGCTGTCGTCGTGTTTATTTATGAATACTGTAGCGGGTGGAAGCTGGAGGGCTCTCCGTAGGAACCGTTCCCAGACTCGCTCTATTTCAGTCCCACTCAGTATTAATAGGACTGAGGAGCTGTGGATGCACAGGCCTTTTCATGACTCATTCTGCTTCTCTTATCTGTTTTTGCTGCTCCGTATAAAAAAGTCGATGCAAAACTAAAATAGACAAAGACAAAAAAAGCTTCTGCTCTGTGTTTCTGACAATCTTTCCCCACCCTTGGGATAAAATCTATATTTATTTATAGGCTTGTTGGCACAGGGCCTCTCAGATGAGGAGAAAATGTGATTTTTTTTTTCTTTTGAAATGTTTGGACAGAGCTGACAGGACTTCTGTTTCCATAACAGACTCATTCTCCAACAGCAGGTGAACTGAGAGGACCGTTACTGCTTTGAGAGCTTCATGACAAACGAATGACGCGTCCTCCTGCAGGCGGTTCACACAAACCTGCTACTGGACACTTAAAGCTCCAGCCATTCAGGTCTACTGGGATTAAAGAGGGACGTTTTTCTTGTACATTTATTTTATTTACACTACATTTTACACTTACATTGCACTTTTTAACTTCTTTGTAAGTTTCAGGTTTAGGCTGCAAATCAAAAATTCACAAACACAAATGATTAAATGTGGTAACTTTCCCAGTATGGCTACAGGTTTCCTGCTAAAGAGCGTTATACGTCCAGGAAATCCACAAGCTGAATCACAGCCCAAATCTTTGTGCACGTTTGACATGTTCATGATGCTAAAGTGTCTGACATCACGCTGACACAGAATCACATCCTGTAGCTTTGTGTCTGATGAGGAGACTGTCCTCCTGGAGGAGGTCCACTGCCCTCAGGACAGAGATGTCTTTACAGGATCAAATGATTCATTTCTTTGTTAAACAGAGTTCAAATATCTGATCCATCCTTCTAAATCAGTTAGTGAACAGAGTGTAAACGCCGTCTGCCAGCTGGGTGACCAAAGACAAACAAACAAAAACATCGATTATAAACTCCTCCGATGTCTGAGTTCACGTGTCTCCGACGCTCCTGGGAAAAGTTAATCTCTGGTTCAAAAACAGACGGATCTAAAACCATTCAAACAGCAGAACTATGAGGTCATCTCTGCATCCAGAGCTTGGTTTGTTCCTCCTGGGCTACTGTAGTAAACAGACTCATGTTACATATTTACATAAAAACGGCTTGTTTCCGCCATCTGAGTTACACCTGTTGCCATAGCAACACAAAGAAACGCAGCTTGTTGCTTCTAACCTTTGTAATGGATAATAACACAGTTCCTTTAGGTTTTATCAACTTAACCCTTTAAAAACCGTTTTTATGATCAGACAATTATTTAAAAAAGAAAAGAAAAACACAAAGAATCAAATGTTTTCTGTTCTGGGGCTGGGATTATCAGAGCCTGTGACACACACACACACACACACACACACACACACACACACACACACACACACACACACACACACACACACACACTTTATCCTCGGCGGCTAAAGTTAAGCACAAAAACATCTTCAGACATTAAACAAAGGCACCAGGTCAACAGGAGGGTAACGTTACAAAAACACAAGGACGTTTGCATTTTTCAAAGACAGAGCCCAATGAAACCATAAAACAAAAGTTGTCTTTCTGTCCAGCTGCTACGTTTTAAATAAAGAGTGTCCTGAATCAGGCAGGATGAAGGAGAACAGGAAAGTCTAGATCCAGGTGAACTAGAGGCTGACGTGAGCTGTGGTGTTTTGTTGAATTTCTGTACACGCTGTTCCAAACTCTTAACATGCAGCCTGCTGTAGACAGAGCAGGCTGTCAGACACAGAATAACATGAACACGCTAATGATGGCAGTCACTGGATTTGAAAACCTTCATGGAACCAGGATGTGACCTCTAACGCTCCAGACTCTGGATCAGTTCAGTCTTTAACCTACTGACTTATTTAATGGCTGATTTTTCAGAAACCGCTTTCTGAAATGAGAAGGATAAATAAATGTCTTTAGGTGGTCAGACCTTTTCTGTTGCCCTCTCCACTCAGATTCACCTTTTCTGCTCCGTGACGTCACCAGAGACGAAGCTCATCGGAGGACCGTCTGAGCATTTCTAACATCCGCGTGGTGTTTATGTAACTCTCACTTCATTTACAAGTTCAGGTTTTTGACTGAAGAGCTGCTGAGTGCTTAATTAAAAGTCTGACGTTTGCAGATGTGTTTATTACAGGATCAGAGGAGAGTTTTATTTCTATAAACCAGAATCATTAAACCAAAGCTCATTAGGTCTCATTAGGACATTTCTGACTATTTATTAGCTGCAACTGCTTATTAAACGAGGAATGAGCATACTGTCAACCCAAACACATGGGTTTATTTCTCCTGCAGATTTCCCACATATCTCTGGGAGATTCCGATTCCCAGGCTCTTCCCGTTCACGGTCAACAATAGATCTGTTTGTATAACAAGACGCCTGCAGCAGATGAGATGGCTGCAGAAAGCTTGACCCACTTTCCAGTGCTGTGAACTGCAGAAATTCATCCTGCCAGGTGGGCTGGAGACTGCAGGTCTGCTGCATGAGCTTCATGTGTCTCCAGAGCACAGAGCTGGAGGCTGTTCTCCAGCCTGAGTTCACTTCCATGAAACTGAAAGCGTGTCGTTCCTAACGTCCCCTCCTGTAATTAGACTGATCCCTGTGTCTGAGCTGATGTTAAAGAGAGATCTGGAGTGACGGTCAATCCGTTATTTATCTACAGAAAAGACCACACCCACTGGTGACATCACTCAAACTAGAAACAGGAAGTAGTCCTCTGACTGGGGATAGGAAGGGGCCTTTTTGTTTCTTATGATGGAGCCTCCATGGCCCATTAGACCACATGTTTCCTATTTGAACGTTTTTAGGGCTCTCAAATATAGCTGGCCTCAGAAAAACCTCAGAAAGTCAGTAGAGACAAAACCTCTGGTCCCTTTAAACTGAAGGAGTCCTGGTGTTGGACCTAAACAGTTTTTAATCCATGGATTGTCATTATGCTCATCGGTCCTGACTCAGTTTAGTTTGGTGGTGTTACCCCCCCCCTTTTCCTTCAAAGAATGCCTAAAAAGACTAACCAACCAGTAGCTAGCAGCCAATCAGAGGCCTAGTGGGCGGGGCTCTGCTGTTGTTGATGGATGTGGTGAACAGACTAACAAGTCTAAATCAGCTGCTACAGTTTCTAAACGAGTCTCGAAAACCTCAACCCCTAACCCTAATCAGCTGACATGGCAACCGTGGGTCAGACTCCGCCCACTTTGAGTGATGTCAGCAGTGGGTGTGGTCCTACTGTAGCCACTTGAGTCAAACATCTCTTTAAGCCTGAGCAGTGACTCAGAATCCTGTATTGTCAGGATGAGATCAAACCTTTAACCACGTTCCCTCTCCTCCGTCTGACGTAACTCTTTAAATAGAGCCGTGTGTAGAGTCCCTTCATCTGAAGGCTGCTGTCTGACGCTGATCATACGACTGAGTGAAAACATTTCCCAGCAGATTGTCACCTTGACTTTCTCTTCTGCGTCAGTGTCTAGATGAGCTGCACTGGAAACAGAAACAGAAATTATTTAACCAACAGAGGACAAACATCATGCTTTCTACGGGCTGATGTGATCATGAGAACTAACCAACCCGCCTCGTTTGTTTTCTTTGCACCTGATTTTAGTGAAGTGGGACTTCAGTCCTCTTCCTTCAACGCGTGTGTGGAAATGAACGGATACACTCAAAAAGTGGGAGTTACACCTTTTGACTAATGGTGTGTTCAGTTTGTCCTCGGAGGACCCGGGAATGACATCACACCTGAGTTACGAGCGTTCAGGCTTGGAAAAGTCAGGATACCAGAGTAAACTGTTTCTTCTGGTGTCTGGTTCACACACAAACACACTGCCTCTGTTAGCAGCACACACTGGTTTACACTTTAATTCATTCTCTCATTCAGAAACACTGAATTAATTTAGAGTCAGAAGATACAAAGAACTAAAGACCAGTGTTAAATCAACACTGGTCTTTTTGCTGTGACACGTCATTCTGAACTTAGACACATCTAAACCAGCAGACCTTAAATAAACATGTTTCCATAGGCTTTAACTGTTCTCATGAGGAGCCGCCATCTTTTCTCCCAAAGTCGAGGCACAAAAAATTCTCTGACTTTCCGAGTGGGAAGTCCGACTTCGGGGTGCGTTCCAGTTGATTTTTCCTACTTGGAAGTCAGAAATTCAGAGTTCAGACAACAAATTGAACGCAGCATCAGAAACGCTCCATTACATAAAATATTGTTTATTTTTAAATTCTTCCAATGCTGGTGAAGGGTCAGTCATCCAGATCATGGGAATCCAAAAAGGGCTTTCCAAATTCCTCAGTGTAAATCAAAGTCAACCTTTTGTCAAGGTGAGTTGAGCGGATGTTCCAACACCACACAGGTGAGAGTTTAGGATTAAATGTCTCAGCTTCAGTTCAGATCTTTGGAAGTTTTCACTTTTTTCATTCCGACTCATCATCGTTTTCTAGTTCACTTTTGTAGCTTTTATTGTGTTTGAGCTACTGAAAAATTGGAATTTGACATTGAAATCAATCGATGAGTTTCATCATGGTCTGACTGAGGGAGACGTTTCCAAACAGAGGACGGACAGACGGATGGTTTTCTCCTCTCAGACACAACAAAGGTTTTTCCTGCCATGTGTCTCGTTTAAGTGAACACACTGAAGAGTGACTTCTGGTCCTAAGCAGGCCTCCTGTCTGTTAGGAGGATACGTCTCTGTTTGGATGCATTCAGTGACTGGATGAAGTGGGACGAGCTGCATGAAGCTGCAAAGCTCCCCTCCTTCAGAACGTCTGACGTAAGTCTTTCCTCCTCGAACATGGGGTCACTTTTCACGTAGAGAACAGCATGTTCCCTTCAAGAACACTCACATACCTCCCATTATCGCCCGTGGCTGTTTGGCTCGTCTTTTCTTCTCTCCAGTCTGAAGCCTCGTAATGCGTGCAGAGTCTGTCTGAGAGACGGGCCGGAGGAGACACAGCTTCATATGTTCTGTGATCTGGGGTTAAAGAGGAGCACAGGCATGAGTCCTGATTGGCTCAGAGGGGAAACCCAATGATGCTAAAGCGTCATGTGAAAAAGCGTTTTTTCTCTTTAATCAGGTATAAACATGTGAGTTGATCTGCTTCTAGCTGTCGGTACAGTTCCGGTAAGGGACACCTTGATGAAATCAGCAGCATCGTTTTCACACCGTCACTGTTGTCACCTAACAGAGAAGTGACCCTGAGAATCCAGAGGACTCTGAATCACTCACAAAACCTTCACATGGAAATGCTTTATGTGTTTGTGCGACATCTCTGAGCTAGCAGCATGATGACAGAGGATACGCCGAAGCGTCTGGATGACTGTCTGAGGAGGGCTCTGCTCCTCTGACCAGACAAACGGCACAACCTGAGCTCAGGTCTCCAGCTTTAAACCATTCAGAACAGTCCTTTGTGCTTCAGTGAGCACCTGGGACTAGATGTGAGTCTCAGGAACAAGATGAAGATGCTCCTCTGACTACTTTCAATTTCCTCTGAGTCAGACTGAGAGAGAAATGGAAAATAATTCATCAACAAGGAGCCCGACTCCTCAGGAGAAGCACTGAAGGCGTTTTATTATCCAAGAAACTGGGGCAAAGCTTCATTACCTCTCCTCATAATGGTTCCACTCCTGTATTGTTTTTGGGTGCAGGTTGCTAAGGAGGTAGAGTTGCTCCACCAGATTTGTGTTCACAGGTGTCTAATCCACCACATTCTTCCTGTGGGAAGTAGTGACAGCAGTCTTGGCAGGCAGAGACAAAAAGTAGCAGGACATGGCGACAACACGGAAGTAATTATAGCCTCTCTGAAGGGATGCATCATGCACATCGCCGGATGCCTTCATGACCTCTAAAATCCTTTTCTGTTGGGGAGTGATGGTAGCCTAGTGAACTAGTGATGTAGCCTAGTGAACTAGTGATGGTAGCCTGGTGAACTAGTGATGTAGCCTAGTGAACTAGTGATGGTAGCCTAGTGAACTAGTGATGGTAGCCTAGTGAACTAGTGATGGTAGCCTGGTGAACTAGTGATGTAGCCTAGTGAACTAGTGATGGTAGCCTAGTGAACTAGTGATGGTAGCCTAGTGAACTAGTGATGGTAGCCTAGTGAACTAGTGATGGTAGCCTAGTGAACTAGTGATGGTAGCCTAGTGAACTAGTGATGGTAGCCTGATGAACTAGTGATGGTAGCCTAGTGAACTAGTGATGGTAGCCTGATGAACTAGTGATGGTAGCCTAGTGAACTAGTGATGGTAGCCTAGTGAACTAGTGATGGTAGCCTGATGAACTAGTGATGGTAGCCTGGTGTACTAGTGATGGTAGCCTGATGAACTAGTGATGGTAGCCTAGTGAACTAGTGATGGTAGCCTGATGAACTAGTGATGGTAGCCTGGTGTACTAGTGATGGTAGCCTGGTGTACTAGTGATGGTAGCCTGATGAACTAGTGATGGTAGCCTGGTGAACTAGTGATGGTAGCCTGATGAACTAGTGATGGTAGCCTAGTGAACTAGTGATGGTAGCCCAGTGAACTAGTGATGGTAGCCTAGTGAACTAGTGATGGTAGCCTAGTGAACTAGTGATGGTAGCCTGATGAACTAGTGATGGTAGCCCAGTGAACTAGTGATGGTAGCCTGATGAACTAGTGATGGTAGCCTAGTGAACTAGTGATGGTAGCCCAGTGAACTAGTGATGGTAGCCTAGTGAACTAGTGATGGTAGCCCAGTGAACTAGTGATGGTAGCCCAGTGAACTAGTGATGGTAGCCTAGTGAACTAGTGATGGTAGCCTGATGAACTAGTGATGGTAGCC
>SSNR01000364.1:36545-70292 GCA_006937965.1 Callopanchax toddi | reverse complement strand
TGAACTAGTGATGGTAGCCTAGTGAACTAGTGATGGTAGCCTGATGAACTAGTGATGGTAGCCCAGTGAACTAGTGATGGTAGCCTGATGAACTAGTGATGGTAGCCTAGTGAACTAGTGATGTTAGCCTAGTGAACTAGTGATGGTAGCCCAGTGAACTAGTGATGGTAGCCTGATGAACTAGTGATGGTAGCCTGGTGAACTAGTGATGTCAGCCCAGTGAACTAGTGATGGTAGCCTGGTGAACTAGTGATGTTAGCCTAGTGAACTAGTGATGGTAGCCTAGTGAACTAGTGATGGCAGCCTGGTGAACTAGTGATGGTAGCCTAGTAAACTAGTGATGGTAGCCTGGTGAACTAGTGATGGTAGCCTGGTGAACTAGTGATGGTAACCTGGTGAACTAGTGATGATAGCACAGTGAACTAGTGATGGTAGCTAGTGAACTAGTGATGTTAGCCCAGTGAACTAGTGATGGTAGCCCAGTGAACTAGTGATGGTAGCCTGGTGAACTAGTGATGTCAGCCCAGTGAACTAGTGATGGTAGCCCTATGAACTAGTGATGGTAGCCTGATGAACTAGTGATGGTAGCCTGGTGTACTAGTGATGGTAGCCTGGTGTACTAGTGATGGTAGCCTGGTGTACTAGTGATGGTAGCCTGATGAACTAGTGATGGTAGCCTGGTGAACTAGTGATGGTAGCCCAGTGAACTAGTGATGGTAGCCTAGTGAACTAGTGATGGTAGCCTAGTGAACTAGTGATGGTAGCCTAGTGAACTAGTGATGGTAGCCTGATGAACTAGTGATGGTAGCCTAGTGAACTAGTGATGGTAGCCTAGTGAACTAGTGATGGTAGCCTGGTGAACTAGTGATGGTAGCCTGATGAACTAGTGATGGTAGCCTGGTGAACTAGTGATGGTAGCCCAGTGAACTAGTGATGGTAGCCTAGTGAACTAGTGATGGTAGCCTAGTGAACTAGTGATGGTAGCCTGATGAACTAGTGATGGTAGCCTAGTGAACTAGTGATGGTAGCCTGATGAACTAGTGATGGTAGCCTAGTGAACTAGTGATGGTAGCCCAGTGAACTAGTGATGGTAGCCCAGTGAACTAGTGATGGTAGCCTAGTGAACTAGTGATGGTAGCCTAGTGAACTAGTGATGGTAGCCTGATGAACTAGTGATGGTAGCCTGGTGAACTAGTGATGGTAGCCTGATGAACTAGTGATGGTAGCCTAGTGAACTAGTGATGGTAGCCTGATGAACTAGTGATGGTAGCCTAGTGAACTAGTGATGGTAGCCTGATGAACTAGTGATGGTAGCCTAGTGAACTAGTGATGGTAGCCTGATGAACTAGTGATGGTAGCCTGGTGTACTAGTGATGGTAGCCTAGTGAACTAGTGATGGTAGCCTAGTGAACTAGTGATGGTAGCCTAGTGAACTAGTGATGGTAGCCTGGTGAACTAGTGATGTCAGCCCAGTGAACTAGTGATGGTAGCCTGGTGAACTAGTGATGGTAGCCTGATGAACTAGTGATGGTAGCCTAGTGAACTAGTGATGGTAGCCTGATGAACTAGTGATGGTAGCCTAGTGAACTAGTGATGGTAGCCTAGTGAACTAGTGATGGTAGCCTGGTGAACTAGTGATGGTAGCCTGGTGAACTAGTGATGGTAGCCTAGTGAACTAGTGATGGTAGCCTAGTGAACTAGTGATGGTAGCCTAGTGAACTAGTGATGGTAGCCTAGTGAACTAGTGATGTTAGCCCAGTGAACTAGTGATGGTAGCCCAGTGAACTAGTGATGGTAGCCTAGTGAACTAGTGATGGTAGCCTAGTGAACTAGTGATGGTAGCCCAGTGAACTAGTGATGGTAGCCTGGTGAACTAGTGATGGTAGCCTAGTGAACTAGTGATGGTAGCCTAGTGAACTAGTGATGGTAGCCTGGTGAACTAGTGATGGTAGCCTAGTGAACTAGTGATGGTAGCCTAGTGAACTAGTGATGGTAGCCTGGTGAACTAGTGATGTTAGCCTAGTGAACTAGTGATGGTAGCCTAGTGAACTAGTGATGGCAGCCTGGTGAACATGTGATGGTAGCCTAGTAAACTAGTGATGGTAGCCTGGTGAACTAGTGATGGTAGCCTGGTGAACTAGTGATGGTAACCTGGTGAACTAGTGATGGTAGCACAGTGAACTAGTGATGGTAGCCTAGTGAACTAGTGATGTTAGCCCAGTGAACTAGTGATGGTAGCCCAGTGAACTAGTGATGGTAGCCTGGTGAACTAGTGATGTCAGCCCAGTGAACTAGTGATGGTAGCCCAGTGAACTAGTGATGGTAGCCTAGTGAACTAGTGATGGTAGCCCAGTGAACTAGTGATGGTAGCCTGATGAACTAGTGATGGTAGCCTAGTGAACTAGTGATGGTAGCCCAGTGAACTAGTGATGGTAGCCTAGTGAACTAGTGATGGTAGCCCAGTGAACTAGTGATGGTAGCCTGGTGTACTAGTGAACTACCTGGTGAACTAGACTGTCAGCTCTCTATAGTCTGGTTTACCAGGCTAGAATGATGGAGGTGTTTTGGTCAAATCTTGAATTGAAGAAACTCTTCAGTCCAATCATAACGAGACAATTTGACTGATTGTCATTTTATAATGAATTATTTGACTGCAGTCAGGTGTCCTGAGTCTGAGTCTTGACCTGGGAGGATCTGGATGTGTTTCTAACTCTTTGAGGTGACTGGTGTTGTGGAGCTTTAGAAATAAACTGAATTAAATAAATGATACTGATGGAAGAATAGTGATGACAGCTGTTTGGTAAAAGTCTGTGTGCCTGAGAGCACGATCAGAACTATATTCATGAGATTACTTTCACGTTTATATTCATGTAATCTGACTGAGGGAGCTCGTGCACACCACCGTGCACACCACCGTTCAGCTCTCCTCTCGTATCTCCATCCACCTCAGAGCTCTTGTTACCTGTGAGTTGATGAACGGGTCACAGTGTCCTGCTGAGGACAGATTAAACTCACATTTCTGCTTATTTCAGACAAAGATCAGAACTATCCACTTTATATGACACAATATTACAGACTGGACTTCTGCTGCTGGAGTGATTTGTGAAGTGGAGCACACAATCAGAAAGATCAGGAGTCCAGGCCTAGAATTAGCCCCCACCCCCACCTCCACCCCCCGAGGAGGAGAGGCTGCTACTCTGGACCAACCCAGCTAGACGCACAGACCCCGGTCCGAGCCGTAAATCCCAACCAATAACGGCATGTCTCAACATGACCCTCTCCGTCTGTGAGGTTGTTCCTCATACCTCAGGCCTAAAAGTCTTTATATAAAACATCTGAATGCATTCTGAATGGTGATTTGACTATAGCTCTGCTCAGAGGACTATTTCCTACAGACTCCGCCCACTTTAAGTGATGTCACCAGTGGGTGTGGTTTCAACTTCAGCCAAAAATATCCTTTGAAAAATATAAAGACTCAAAGACAGGCTGAAAAATAGAATGTTTGGCTAAAATAATCTCTTATAGTTTTTAAAGTAAGTGTATGAAAATATAGGCTGCATGGTGGCGCAGCTGGTTAGCACTGTTGCCTCGCAGCAAGGAGGTCGTGGGTTCGCGTCCCGGCTCTGCGGCCTCTCTGCGTGGAGTTTGCATGTTCTCCCCGTGCATGCGTGGGTTTCCTCCGGGTACTCCGGTTTCCTCCCACAGTCCAAAGACATGACTGTCAGGCTAATTGGGCTGGTAAATTGTCCTTAGGTGTGAGTGGGTGTGTGGTTGTTTGTCTCGTTCGTCTCTGTGTGGCCCTGCGATGGACTGGCGACCCGTCCAGGGCGTCCCCCGCCTCTCGCCCCTTGACCGCTGGAGATAGGCACCAGCTGCCCCGCGACCCTCTGTGGAGGAATAAGCGGCTACAGAAAATGGATGGATGGATGTATGAAAATATAACAGCAATAAAGAAATACAACTGGCATGCTCCGGCTGTAGATCTGCCACTAGAGGGCGCAGACCGGTATAGAACGGCAGGTTTTTGATGAACGTACTAATCCTGATCCTCTAAGTGTTTTGGTGTGAATTAGTGACATCATCGAGGGGTTACGACACGTAGAGCCATTCTTCAACTCAGATGTCTTTATCTATAACAAAACAATCGTTTGATAAGTGATGCATAAAGGGTGCTGCGTTCATAATATTCTGACAAAAATCATGAAGCTGCATAAAGTGAACCATTAAAACCAAAAGCTCAAAACTTTCATTCATGATGTCAAAACTGTTATTTTTCACTTTAAACAGTTTAAAAACATTTCAGTCACAAAAAGCGAGTTTACTGATTTCTGGTCTGTTAAGAATTTTGCTCGTGAGAAAATCAAAGATTCAGTCACCAGCAGGAGGATAATCCCAGAGTTTAACGTCTTACCTTAAATACTCACGTCTATGAAAGGCAGATGAAAACACGCCGTCCTGTTATTAACCTGATGCCTCGCTCTCACTCAGCTACTGCCTCAGGGTTTGAGGATGACACCATTCTCTGCTCTGTTTTTATGATGTCAGCGTTGATCAACTCTAGAACGTTCTGATTGGTGATCAGACTAATTACAAAGTCCTCTTTGTCGTGATAATGAACTTATTCCAATAAGAAAGACCCACGCTTTAAACGGACATCATCCTCTCATTAATGCTGATGGAGGGTTGATGAGGCTACAGCAGAGGAGGGAGGTCTAACCATTGTTGTTCCTCTTCAAGTTAATGTGTGCATCATCATGGTTTTAGGGCTTCAGTGGCTGCAAGAAGAACAGAACATTTATCAGACGAAGAACTTCAAGCAGAGGTTCAAATACTGTNNTGAACTAGTGATGGTAGCCTAGTGAACTAGTGATGGTAGCCTGATGAACTAGTGATGGTAGCCCAGTGAACTAGTGATGGTAGCCTGATGAACTAGTGATGGTAGCCTAGTGAACTAGTGATGGTAGCCCAGTGAACTAGTGATGGTAGCCTAGTGAACTAGTGATGGTAGCCCAGTGAACTAGTGATGGTAGCCCAGTGAACTAGTGATGGTAGCCTAGTGAACTAGTGATGGTAGCCTGATGAACTAGTGATGGTAGCCTAGTGAACTAGTGATGGTAGCCTAGTGAACTAGTGATGGTAGCCCAGTGAACTAGTGATGGTAGCCTAGTGAACTAGTGATGGTAGCCTAGTGAACTAGTGATGGTAGCCTGATGAACTAGTGATGGTAGCCTGGTGTACTAGTGATGGTAGCCTGGTGTACTAGTGATGGTAGCCTGTGAACTAGTGATGGTAGCCTAGTGAACTAGTGATTGTAGCCTAGTGAACTAGTGATGTTAGCCTGGTGAACTAGTGATGGTAGCCTGATGAACTAGTGATGGTAGCCTGGTGAACTAGTGATGGTAGCCTGGTGAACTAGTGATGGTAGCCTAGTGAACTAGTGATGGTAGCCCAGTGAACTAGTGATGGTAGCCTGATGAACTAGTGATGGTAGCCTAGTGAACTAGTGATGGTAGCCTGATGAACTAGTGATGGTAGCCTGGTGTACTAGTGATGGTAGCCTGGTGAACTAGTGATGGTAGCCTGGTGAACTAGTGATGGTAGCCTAGTGAACTAGTGATGGTAGCCTGATGAACTAGTGATGGTAGCCTAGTGAACTAGTGATGGTAGCCTGATGAACTAGTGATGGTAGCCTGGTGTACTAGTGATGGTAGCCTGGTGTACTAGTGATGGTAGCCTGGTGTACTAGAGATGGTAGCCTGATGAACTAGTGATGGTAGCCTGGTGTACTAGTGAACTACCTGGTGAACTAGACTGTCAGCTCTCTATAGTCTGGTTTACCAGGCTAGAATGATGGAGGTGTTTTGGTCAAATCTTGAATTGAAGAAACTCTTCAGTCCAATCATAACGAGACAATTTGACTGATTGTCATTTTATAATGAATTATTTGACTGCAGTCAGGTGTCCTGAGTCTGAGTCTTGACCTGGGAGGATCTGGATGTGTTTCTAACTCTTTGAGGTGACTGGTGTTGTGGAGCTTTAGAAATAAACTGAATTAAATAAATGATACTGATGGAAGAATAGTGATGACAGCTGTTTGGTAAAAGTCTGTGTGCCTGAGAGCACGATCAGAACTATATTCATGAGATTACTTTCACGTTTATATTCATGTAATCTGACTGAGGGAGCTCGTGCACACCACCGTGCACACCACCGTTCAGCTCTCCTCTCGTATCTCCATCCACCTCAGAGCTCTTGTTACCTGTGAGTTGATGAACGGGTCACAGTGTCCTGCTGAGGACAGATTAAACTCACATTTCTGCTTATTTCAGACAAAGATCAGAACTATCCACTTTATATGACACAATATTACAGACTGGACTTCTGCTGCTGGAGTGATTTGTGAAGTGGAGCACACAATCAGAAAGATCAGGAGTCCAGGCCTAGAATTAGCCCCCACCCCCACCTCCACCCCCCGAGGAGGAGAGGCTGCTACTCTGGACCAACCCAGCTAGACGCACAGACCCCGGTCCGAGCCGTAAATCCCAACCAATAACGGCATGTCTCAACATGACCCTCTCCGTCTGTGAGGTTGTTCCTCATACCTCAGGCCTAAAAGTCTTTATATAAAACATCTGAATGCATTCTGAATGGTGATTTGACTATAGCTCTGCTCAGAGGACTATTTCCTACAGACTCCGCCCACTTTAAGTGATGTCACCAGTGGGTGTGGTTTCAACTTCAGCCAAAAATATCCTTTGAAAAATATAAAGACTCAAAGACAGGCTGAAAAATAGAATGTTTGGCTAAAATAATCTCTTATAGTTTTTAAAGTAAGTGTATGAAAATATAGGCTGCATGGTGGCGCAGCTGGTTAGCACTGTTGCCTCGCAGCAAGGAGGTCGTGGGTTCGCGTCCCGGCTCTGCGGCCTCTCTGCGTGGAGTTTGCATGTTCTCCCCGTGCATGCGTGGGTTTCCTCCGGGTACTCCGGTTTCCTCCCACAGTCCAAAGACATGACTGTCAGGCTAATTGGGCTGGTAAATTGTCCTTAGGTGTGAGTGGGTGTGTGGTTTTTGTCTCGTTCGTCTCTGTGTGGCCCTGCGATGGACTGGCGACCCGTCCAGGGCGTCCCCCGCCTCTCGCCCCTTGACCGCTGGAGATAGGCACCAGCTGCCCCGCGACCCTCTGTGGAGGAATAAGCGGCTACAGAAAATGGATGGATGGATGTATGAAAATATAACAGCAATAAAGAAATACAACTGGCATGCTCCGGCTGTAGATCTGCCACTAGAGGGCGCAGACCGGTATAGAACGGCAGGTTTTTGATGAACGTACTAATCCTGATCCTCTAAGTGTTTTGGTGTGAATTAGTGACATCATCGAGGGGTTACGACACGTAGAGCCATTCTTCAACTCAGATGTCTTTATCTATAACAAAACAATCGTTTGATAAGTGATGCATAAAGGGTGCTGCGTTCATAATATTCTGACAAAAATCATGAAGCTGCATAAAGTGAACCATTAAAACCAAAAGCTCAAAACTTTCATTCATGATGTCAAAACTGTTATTTTTCACTTTAAACAGTTTAAAAACATTTCAGTCACAAAAAGCGAGTTTACTGATTTCTGGTCTGTTAAGAATTTTGCTCGTGAGAAAATCAAAGATTCAGTCACCAGCAGGAGGATAATCCCAGAGTTTAACGTCTTACCTTAAATACTCACGTCTATGAAAGGCAGATGAAAACACGCCGTCCTGTTATTAACCTGATGCCTCGCTCTCACTCAGCTACTGCCTCAGGGTTTGAGGATGACACCATTCTCTGCTCTGTTTTTATGATGTCAGCGTTGATCAACTCTAGAACGTTCTGATTGGTGATCAGACTAATTACAAAGTCCTCTTTGTCGTGATAATGAACTTATTCCAATAAGAAAGACCCACGCTTTAAACGGACATCATCCTCTCATTAATGCTGATGGAGGGTTGATGAGGCTACAGCAGAGGAGGGAGGTCTAACCATTGTTGTTCCTCTTCAAGTTAATGTGTGCATCATCATGGTTTTAGGGCTTCAGTGGCTGCAAGAAGAACAGAACATTTATCAGACGAAGAACTTCAAGCAGAGGTTCAAATACTGTGACAAAGGTTTCCTGATGCCAAAGAACGTCCAGCGGCTCCAGGACTGAAGTCCTGACTGAACCCGCCGGCTATCTGTGACCTAGCTGTCAAACGCTGCTCAAGAAAAAGGTTCTGCACTGATAAGAACAATCTGCACAACTGTGTAGAAAGTGTTCCTGCTGCATATGACTAAAGAATGGTACCTAAACATCCTCCCAGAGGAACTCCTTCAGCCATTTTCCAGCATGGTGGAGAACCGTACTATAAGGCTAAAGTCAGAGAACAAAACATCACAAACTTTGGGTCCAGGTCCAGGAAACCCCCAGACCTTAACCCCAGTAAGAACTCCAGAGTAAGGTCCAACATTTACTCTGAATGTAAACGAGACCTCAGTAACCATAGAAACACCTGACAGCTCGACTTGACTGGTGTTTGAGAGGAAACCAGTCCTCAGGGGTTCCACCAGAAATGATTTACAGCATGTAAACAGCAGCTTGTTAATCAGAGAACTTCAATATTTATGATGGTGTTGTTTCTGTGATCTACATCAGTTCTAAAGCATTCCATGAATGGGAGGGCTGTTGTTATTTAAAGCATGCTGCTGCCTTTCACAGACATGTAAATGTTGAAACGCGTTGGGAAGGCTTACATCTCAATAAGGAAAACAGCCTCTCTTCCTTTGTGAAGGTCGGGGCTGATTGTGTCTGCAGGCCGATCCACGGGTCAGTGGAAACGTGAGAGTTGTGTGTAAACAATCAGGAGAGGTGCATGAATGGATGTGCTGCTCTTTGTTTTGTGCCTCTGCAGCAGAACGGCTCAAGATAACAGAGCAACTTTGAGTTTTTCTATAAAGTGATCAGAGACAGTCAGGAGAGACGCTGCTGCTGAACGGGGACGAACTAGAGGCTCGTTTCCAGATATTTAAAACATTTGCTCAGAAAAGTCCCACTGATGTTTTAGATTATTATCTGTTAGTAAAACTCTAGACTTTAGCACGAGGCTTGCAGCAGAACATACAGCTAGTGATTCAGACGCGGTTTGGTTGATTTCAAACTGGGAATATAGCTAACCCATCATTATGATCTTTCTGTTTTAAATAAATAAGACTGGTGAGTCGTCTTCACCTGCTAAGGCTGCTGAGACCCTCGGGGGTAACAGGAGGACCTTCTGCTCTTTGATGCTGTGGTTGAATTGCAGGGAAGGACCAGAGGAATAGAACATGGTCTGTCCTGGACTGAGGTCCATGGAGCAGGTTGAGGAGAGGTGGGTGTCCGTCATGGACACCTCCCACCAGCTCTACCTTTAAGGAGCTTCTGTCAGACTTTATAACTCAGTTCAACTTGGCTCAGATATTTCTCATATTGACATTTTTACATTTCTTTTTTCCAGTTGCTAATGTATAGGTTGACTTTGTGTATAGATCTTGTTCCTCTATACGGCTGCATGGAGGCACACTGGTAGTGCTGTGGTCCTGCAGGAGTCTTGGTTGCAGGTTTGATTCCCATGCATAGGTTTCCTCCCACGGAGCAAAACATCCCTGATAGGTTAAC
This sequence comes from Callopanchax toddi, assembly GCA_006937965.1. Taxonomy (NCBI): domain Eukaryota; kingdom Metazoa; phylum Chordata; class Actinopteri; order Cyprinodontiformes; family Nothobranchiidae; genus Callopanchax; species Callopanchax toddi. The sequence goes on along the minus strand of SSNR01000364.1, from coordinate 60,631 downwards.
AGAAGCATCGTAAACAAACGTAAACATGTTGTTGTGAGAGCTCTGCAACACTTACAGTTCTCCTTTATGGGAAAATGAAAATGTACTAAATTGAGCTGAGCTGCTGGTTTGTCACTGATCAGCAGCATTTGACTCTGGTCAGAAGACTACTTCCTGTTCCTAGAGAGTCGTCTGCTTTGAGTGATGTCATCGGTGGGTGTGGTCTTTAATGTAGATAGATGACTAGTAGAATGACGCTTCAAATGTCCCTTTATAGGAAGCCTCACTGCAAAATAACTGGATCCTAATAATCAGCGTTGCAGGCCATGATGAAAGAGGATGATAAGCATCTCTGATAATACACCCCCCATCAACCTTTTACCCCAGGAGACTCTGATAAGAGCCCCTCTGTGGCCTCAGGATTCAGAGTTGTGGGTCAGAATGTTCTGGATTAGCTTTGCCCTCGTCCTCCTCCAGGTTTTACCTCGCCTTCGTCTTATTACCTCAACGTTCCTCTTGTTTGCAGTGATTTCCCCCCTGACAGCTGCTAACACCTCACACCTCTGTGTGAGTGACACCCTGATCTCTGCTCACGTCTCGTTTCTCTCTGTTGTAGCTGTAATTGTCTTTGCTCAGAGACATTACGGTAATCGTACCTGCAGCCTTCCTCGTTGCCGGCAGAGGTAATGGCAGCCTGAAGGCACCGCTACAGAGAAAAGTGGAGTTAATGGAGTTACTGCGCTGGTAGTCAGACATTAAACAAGAGATGTGTCACTGCACTGGTTGGCTGTTGACAGCCTGCTGCTTCCTTTAATAATCATCATTTGAAAACTTTATTCTGTATTTCCTCAGGTTGTCTTTGTCTGATGTTGACATTTGTTGATATGTGGTCATAAACTCTGCAGCTCTACAACACAACGTCAGATTTACAGAGATAAAACTTCACGTGTTCACAAACAGAAGAAAGTCTGCCTTGAGCTGCAGTGAACTTAACATGCAAGAATGAGCAGTAGTCGCGCTCCGTTAGCAGGAAAACATCCCCGGGGTGGAGCTCCCTGTGATGTGGTTAGAGGGAAATCTGTGTGGGTGCACACTCAGCACCGCCGTGGCTTCTCCTGAATCCTGGGCACTAACTTCATATTTCAGCTCCGCGGTCTGTCATCAGTGTTCTTATCAAAAATACATACCAGACCATAATCAGGAGAGGAGCGGCTGCCAAAATACCTCTGAGCTCGTGAGCACAAATGAAAGATGGGGGGGGGGGGGGGGGGGGGGGGGGGGGGCATGATGGTGTGAGGAACAAGAAAGTGGGACAGAAAGGTTCGATTAGGACTGAACCCACTGGTTTATGTAATGAAATCTGCTTCTCGTCTAACTTTTACAGAAGCTTGTTTGAGTTTGTGCCTGTTGTGTGACATGAGCTGGTCCAGGATCAGCAGAGTTTAAGGTCATATTTATCTGGTGATGTCACTCAGAGACTTGTTTGTAAACATCTAGTTTTGCATGAGACCAAACAGGTCAGCCGTCGTATTAATAAAGACATTCATCTGACAGCTATGTTGTTTTTTAATTATTTAGCAGAACAAGTATCAAGCAATAATATATAGATATAAAATTATAGACACCTATTGACCTAGACATGTCTTTTACCTAATGGTTACTTTATTATTTTGGTTTTTTTTTTTGGGGATAGAATGTCCAATAATACACAATACTTCCTAAGATTACTATGTACTTTAAGTATTTGTATCAGTCCCTGGCATCCTGCTCAGTTCTAATGTTCAGTAAGTAAAGTTAAAAAGACAAATGTCTCTTCAGAGTGACCTTTAACCCTGCTGTGTGGACTGGAGTCAGAGGCATGTCTCAACAGGTCTCCAGCTGCCACAGCAGACAGGAAGTCCTCTGGACCCTTCTGAGTCCGGAGTAAACAAAAACAACTACAAATGTGTGCAGGCTGACTATAACACAACAACTAGAGCGGGAGAAACAGCAGGTTTCACCTCTGGGCAAACACTCTCAGAGATACAGCCAGGATACTTGTTGTTTTGGTCTAATTCTTCACAACAAGCGGCCATATTTGGACATATTTTGGCGGTACATCTCCATCTTACATTTTGCAAACAATAATAAAGGCGGTTTTGTGAGGACTACCAGCTCCAGGCATAGATATCATATAAAGGCTAGATGAATCATCTGGGTTTCAACAGTAGCTACACGGCGGCCATCTTGGGGCAGCGAGCTGACGTTCTGCTCTCTATGGCAGCAGATGGAAGGTGAGCATCAATTTAACTAAAAACTCTCATAACTCGATGAAAAATGAACGGATTTACAAACGGTTTACTTTTTTACAAACCTTATTATGTATAGACTTGAGATATGATACTTTTACAATTTATGAATTTTCCGACCATTATCGTTATATTTTGATATTTATCCACAGCCACGTCTCTGACGTTTATAAAAATGCAAACCATTTGAAAATCGGTTAAAAACTGAGCAAGTCAGAAGTATTTAATAGTACATGCTCCATTGACACCAGTGTTATGAAAGGGGGCCGCTCGCTGTTCCAAGATGGCCGCCGTCGTAGCTACGTCAGGGTCCATTGACAAACAGCACGGGTAAGGTATCTAGTGATATTCATGATATCTATGGCTCCAGGTTCCCACCTGATTTCAGACCCGCCACGTGTGGGCGGGGACACGAGTGAGGAGGAGGGAGAACTCGAGCAGCCAATCAGAAGTGAGCAGCGCTCGGGCGCTTTAAAAGCCACGCGCGCCGCTCGGCAGCAGCAGAGAGTCAGAGAGCTGCTCCGGAGCGGAGGGAGACCGGCAGACATCTTGTTTTACTTTGTTCTGGCGCTTCTTCGGCAGGAACCGGATTAAACGACCTGAGAGCGGTCAGGACGGCTGGTTGGAACCGGAACCGGAACGATGCGGCTCATCCACAACATGACGACCATCGCGGAGTGTTCATCTCCCGAATACTCGGTCCCGAACCGGGTCATTAAGATAGCTGTTATTGGAGGCAGCGGAGTGGGAAAAACAGGTAAAAACACTGAAAAAGAGCATTCTCACTTTTCGTTTTCAAGTAGACCTCAAGTCAAATGAATGTTTTTTTTTTTTTTTTAGCGTTGGTTGTGAGATTCCTAACGAGGCGTTTCATCGGAGACTATGAGCGAAATGCGGGTAAGTTAGTAGCTTAAAGAGGAGGAAACTAACTCCTACTAAACACCCTGTGCTAATGTGTGTGTGTGTGTGTGTGTGTGCAGGTAATCTGTACTCCAGAGAGGTCCAGGTGGACGGAGAACAGGTGACCATTCAGGTCCAGGACACCCCAGGAGCAGAGGTAGGTCCACTGTCCTCACAGAACCCCATAAAACCAGTCCTCAGGATCATCTGAGACCAGAATCACTGCTTCTCTTGTTCCAACACCAGCCACTGTAGGTAGATCAGTTTTCCTGAAGATCACAAAATGATGGATAAGACCCCCCCCCTGTTGTTTTCATAGTTTGAGATAATTTTGATCAGAAAGTCGAACTGAATAAAAACCTTTCCTTAAATCAGTATCGGTGCATCTCTCCTTAAACTGTGGCTGAAATCGGTTGCAGTTTTTTCTCTACTTGTCTGATCAGAAAGTCGGTGAATATAATTAGTGTTCATGTGTAAATCATCACCAGTGGGAGTGGCTGGAAAATCTTAAAAGTGCTTGAAAGGTAGGAACCCTGCATTTAGAGTAATGGGTGTCTGTGGCCAGAGTAAATGATACCCTGACCAGATCCAGCCTCTGTTCTGCAGGAGTAATGCTATAGCTCCCGTCTGCCTCACTCAGCATTCCACTCATTATTTCTCCTGCAGAAAGTCACAGAACATTTAATCTGGTCTGCAGTCCAGACCGTTTTCTTTTTTCTGTTCAGTTTGGCAGCAAAATGAGCCCCACTGAGGAGAAAAGTGGTCTGTCTCAGTGGCTGTAAAGAGCAAAATCTATAGAATAGTCAGAAATGAATAGAACTTACAGAAGACAAACATAAACGAGAAGCGCCGTCCTGAAGATTACATCAGTGTTTTTATTTTTATATTGTCTGAGAAAGGTTCTAGTGGGTTAATACCTGATCTTCTGTTGTCAGATGACTGATAATGGAGTCAGCCTGCCCGATCATGTGACCTGCTCCATCCAGTGGGCCGACGCCGTGGTGCTGGTGTACTCTGTGACCGACCGAGGCAGCTTCGATTTGATGGATCAGCTGCACCAGCTGGTCGTGCGTGCCGGCGGGGCCAGTGTGCCTCCGGTAATCCTGCTGGCCAACAAGGCGGACCTGTTGCACCTGAGGCGTGTCGACTCCCAGCAGGGCCCTTTGCTGGCAGAAACCCTGGGCTGCTCCTTCTACGAGGTCTCTGCCAGCGAAGATTACAACCAGGTGCACGGGGCTTTCCACAGGCTCTGCTGCCAGCTGGCCAAGCAGCCGCCCTCCCCCGCCGGATCATCTACCAGCACAGCCACGGAGAAGAGACGCTCGCCCCTGATACCCCGGCCCAAGTCTCCCAACATGCAGGATCTGAAGAGGCGCTTTAAGCAGGCGCTGTCTGCTAAAGTTCGGACTGTCACGTCGGTATGAGGATTGTTGGAGGTTGAAAATTTAAAGTGGTTAGAGTACAGGGGGCAGAAGAGACCTGCACCTCTCTGTTAAAGTCCCGTATCAGTCTGAGTGAGATGGACACATAAAGCGGGAGGTAGATGACTATCTCCTGAAGCCAGGAGTCCGTCATAACGTGTAAAGAAAGCTGGGACGCATCTACTGTGCAGGAGAAGAGACACTTGAGGACAAGGCTGCAGCCAACAGGCTGTCTGAATGACAAAGTGCTCATAAATGAAAAGAAAAAACCATTTAATCCAGCTCTCCTGGCAACAGCAGCTCTGAAGGACATCTTATTTTTAGCAGCGAGGCCCACTGTCAGACTGGCACCGTTAGGTTGGCGTCCAACCAACCAACCACTCACAATCCAGGACTCTGGAGCCGTGTGCAGGCCAACATCTGCTGTGTGTTTAGATTTATTTGATGTTTCAGCTTTCAGGATGGTTGCTGCATGGCCGAGCGATGATCAGGACTGGGGGAGGGGGTGACGGACAACAGGGTATAGCATGGGATGGTGATAGATCACTGATGCACTTTATACAAGTCCAAAGGGCCTACTGTTATTTATTTGGTACAAAAGAACTTTGTGCACAATAAAACAATGAAAAAGTCTCTGTTTCTGACTTTATTTGCACTAAAGGTACGAAACAAATCATCACAAATCTCGGTTTTATAACTGCACACAGTCTGAGCTGTCCCTGCTGGGAGGGGGATGACGCACAGAGGGAGAGACCGTCTGACCAGTGAACGGACAGCCTTGATGACAACAGCAGCGAAAAGCCTCAAGACAATAGAGCGGTGACTGTACAGCTGCTTTATGAATATTCTGATCTGACTAAAGCAGCAGAGCCAGACCAGGAGAACGGGTTTTTAGGAACGTAGAACTCCTGAACCTCTGCAGAAACATACAAAACACCTTTCTAATAAAACATCAACCATTTTGATCCTGGTATTATCCGACTGGGATTCGTGTTAAAACGGAGCTCTGAGGTGATTCATGTCAGAGGAAATGATTTAGTTCATTCTGACGTGTTAGTACAGTAGAGACCTAGTGACATCACTCAAAGCAGGTGAAGTCTAGAAACAGGAAGTAGTCCCCTTACTGAGCAGTAGTGATGGCTCTTGTTTTTTGTAACATTTTGAAAGAGAAATGTCGTGTGGAACTATGTTTGGGGACACTCTTTGTAGCGACACCTACGTGTGCGTCGCTAATTAGCTTCCCCGGTGCTCTGCTCACTGATGAGGTTTTAAATGAAGAGCCGTTCTGTTCCAGCCAGCAGCTCAGTGTCACTGCCTCAAACGTCAGTTAGTACAGGAAAACGAACAGTTCTTTTCAAGGACTCGGTTCTCTTCGTTCACAGTGGAGCCGCTCAAAAGATTAGACTCGTTCACGAACTTCACATCACTACTGAAGAGACACTGAGGCTTAATGGTGACAAAATGTTCAGGTATTTAAAACATCTTGCTCAGGAAGTCCTACTGACGCCTGAGAACGCCGTTATGTTAGTAAACCGCTCCAGTTTAGCATCAGTCTGAACTAGCATGCAGCAGCACAAACTAAAACTTGTAGCGGTGTGCTAACAGGTCATATAGAAGCATCCCAACGCATCACTTTGACTTTGTTGAGCAAGAGTTGTTTTAAATACAAAAACCTGTCACTAATATCTCACCGTTCTGCAGCAGCGTCTCTCCTGATCGGACTATTGCACCACTCAGAGGACTACTTCCTGATTCTAGAGACTCCGCCCTCTTTGAGTGATGTCACTAGTGGGTGTTCTCCTTAACGCTGATAACAGCTGCTGAGATGAGTTCACACATGTGGAGGACAAACATCACCTGACTTTATTTGGATGAACAAAACATGACAGGATGTTTCATCAGCTTCTGATTCAAGCCACAGCTGACCGTCCACGTATTTAAACGTCGTTCATCTCCTTCAGAACCCGACGTCAGGCGCCAGTCTTCGTGTGGTGAAGAGCAGCTCGGGGACGTCTGTGGGTCTCAGTAACCGAGTGGAGAGCACCAGCACCTGGAGCGAAGCAAAACACACTCATTAACTTTAAAATATGTCAGCGTGTGGAACTCGACACGTAGCGTTTAAACACACACGGAGGTCACGGTGAGGAGTCGACACGCTGGAAGTCAGCAGGAGCCCTGGTATTTAGATCTAAATAGGTCTTTATTAGTGCTGTGATGATGTGGTCTGATATAAATAAAGGAGCAAGTTAGTGAGTGGTCTGCAGGACGGTGGCTCAGAGGAAGAGAGGCCATGACTGTAGGAGACCAGGGTTCAAACCCAAAGGCTAAAGGGACTAAGACAGGATCCCTGTGGAACCCCGGAGAACCTTAAAATCATAACTACCTGCATCTTTCCTGACTTTAGGTCCACAGAAATAACAGCTGAGACCATAAAACGAATGCTAGGAGCAGACAGTCCTCTGAGACACTGTGGAGTCGGGGTCTGATCCTGCAGTGAGACGCGATGCTGCGGTCCTGATATCAGCTGGTTCTCATCCATGGTTACACGTCATAAGAAAGAAATGGCCAAAATGTAGAGTTGCAGCAAAACGATTACTACACATTTCATAGATCTGAGGCCTTCATGGCCCAAACCCTGGTACTGTGCTATAAATCCCAGTGGTGGATGTTTACCCAGACCTGTATCCTGGTGCAAAGAACGCAGAAGACAGCTAGACTTTCATCCTCTCACACGGAGCAGCAGTAGCTCGTACTTCTCTGCAGCAGTGTTGCTTTAACTCAGGGTCAGCACCTAAATTTGGCTGTTTGTTGTGGCAGAGCGAGCACATCTCAGAGGACCAGGCCTTTACACTTCCTGTCCACTGGAACTTCTCAGGAACATCTGACATCCATCACTGTGCCTACACACACACACATGTAGGGCTGGAGTGTGTGTGTGTGTGTCCCAGCAGGTAGTTGTATAATCTCATCTTTATTCAGGTCTCCTGATCACACATGGAAGCTTTGATCGGTGCTCCTGCCCTGAATCCCAAAGCCTTTGATTGATTCTGTTTTATCTTTACACTCTTCTCATTCATATGCAGGTTGATTCTGTCAGCGTGGACGGCGTTTGAAACAAAGTCTCATGACTGGTTACTGATGCTCTACACCTGGCATGTGGCTAAAGAGAGGACTCTCCTTTAAAACCACTGAATATGAGTCTTAGCTCCTACAGCTGTTTAGATTTCTATTCATTTATAAAGAACTCTTCACACTAAAAGCAGCTTCAAGTATTGTGCACAATTAAAAACAATGAAATAGTAATCCTCCTCAGCCTTAAAGATAACAATACTAACCGTTAAGTCCACCTCACAAACCTGTTCAGTGACTTAACCTTTGCACGCCGTCTCATATCAAATACATAGTTCAGACGGGTTTGTGCATTTATGATAATCCAAAAAATGGTTTTAAATAAAGACAACTGGACTTCTTTGGTTCTTTGAAGACGTTTCGCTGCTCATCCGAGGAGCATGTGACATCACATGTTTGACCTCTCAGTCAGGCTGTATAGAATCACTATGAGGTATTTTGGTCATTTTGAAGTGGTGTTCTATCCACCACCCACCAGTGACATCACTCAAAGTGGGTGGAGTCTCTGGAAACAGGAAGTGGTCCTCTACTGCTGCAGACCGGTGACCAACTAGCTGCTAATTGTCAGGTATGAAGAACAGCTGATGCGTTAGAAGGTTATCACCTGTTAGTAAACCTCTGTAGTTTAGTAGGAGATATAAATTCTTCCTGATAAAAGACCTTTTCAGTGTTAAACTGACGGGACCGGACATGTCAACCCACACAGTCACCATAATGTTTGTCCTACAGGATCAAAGGTGGTCGTTGTACCAGGGAACATGTAAAGAGCTGTGTAATCACGTCACCTCCACCTGGTGTGTCTGTGGGGCGCTGAGGAGAACTACTCACCTGTGCTCCTGGTCTGTGGGAGGCCACCGTCTCCTTGATGAGGCGGAGCTCTGAAGGTGTGACTCCGCCCACCAGAAAGAGGAAGAGCAGCGGGTTGTCGCCGGGACGTGGGCGGCTCACCTGGAATCAGGAGAGCAGGTTGTGACAGGTGGTTTGGTTTTTAGAGCCCCCCGTCTCCTAGGAACCACTTCACAACGTTTCCTCTCATCTCATCCTCTTCATGCTTCCCTGTCTTGTTGCTGAGTCACTGCTCAGCTGGACACCTGTATTATAGTGCTAACAACGACTTAAAAGGCGGACGAATCCTCACACAGGTGTTATGGTGGATGGCACGTGGACCAGAACGCTACTTCTTACACAACACACACTAGACTATCGTCCTTTAGGAGCTAACAGAGCTCTGGTGTTACGGCGGAGCCTCGTTGGCGTTGAGACCCGGTAATGTGGCGCTATTGGTTGTTGAGCAGCAGGCAGGACGCGCCCGTGAATGCTAACCAAACAATCAGAGCTGCAGGGGGCGGACCTGTGGTGAGAGTGGCTGTACACGTGAAGCGGCAGCAGGCCGAGGTCAGGCACAACAGGGATGGGAGCCAGCATGTGTTTCTGTAAAATCAGGAGCAAACTGATGCTGTTCTGCTCATGTTGTGTTGAGACTCTGAGATGAACTGCTAGAGACAGAAAAGGGACACGCCGGCTCCACGTGATGACACCTGCTGAGACGACTAAAACAAGAGGATCGTTAAAAGGTTTCAATTCTAATGGATTTAAAAAGCAGGCTGCTGGAGGGAAGCTGCACCAGGGACTCTCAACTTCACAAAACTTAAAGGACCTGTCTAGTAAACTTTAGACTCAGGTAAACAGATAATGTGTCTTGTGTTTATTCTATTGTGTATTATTAAATGATTGATGAAAAGATGAAAAAAGGAATAATGTTGGTGTTACGTAAAAAGGACAGGTCAATCTGCACGTCTGATGGAGGAAGAGGGAGGATGGACTGGTATGAAATGTCATGATGTAACTGCTTGTGAGCAGCAGAGAAGTGTGGATCCAGCTGACCCACATGCTCATCATCAGATGTCAAACATCTCTAGAGCGTTCTCAGGACGCAGCAGTAACAGTGAGAGAGCCGTCAGGTCTCTGATAGACGGACGGTGAGCCGGCTGGCTGTAGCTCACGGTCCGCTGTGTCAACATCACAGTGGGTGTTGTGGTTAAAAATAGGAGTTTTATTGTCAGGTTTTTATTACACTCAACGTCAGGTTTATGGTTTAGTCTGCCTGAGACGGTGGTTTGGTGTGAAAGCAGACCCTGCCTCCAACCCCACAGAGATTTAAACAATATTCAGCCTTTTTTCTTTCATTTCAGAACAATTTGACATTTCTTCTGCTTTACTGACACCACACCAGGCTCAGTCTGGAACAGTGTACAGTATATGACCTGGCTGTACTAAACAGTAATGAGCAGAAGAGATGAAAACATTTTCCAGACAGAAAACCAGAGAAAATCCAGCCTGTCAGAGCTTCAGGGCTTCGACTCACTGTAGAAACACCTCAGAGCTGAAACGCTGTGACGTCAGGATTTCTGTGATTTGATCACAAAAAAGGTTCAAATCAAGATTTCATTTAATCCAGGTGACGTTTAAACTGTTCAGGAACCTTTCAGAAACTGTTTAAAGAGCTAATATGACTCTTTACAGAGTTAATGAAAAGTCACTTAGCCCCATCTGGTGGTTAGATCCAGAATACCACGATAGCAAGATCTCCGTCTCCGTCCCGGTACCCAGGAAGTCACGTGTCTCACGAGGGTTAGGCTAACCCAAAGTGGCTAGCTGTTATGCTAGCTCTGGAGTGTTTTTAGCTCATGATTCCTGATTTTTTTCCCATCTCTCCCTGCTTGAACACAGCTGATTTCTTTGAAGGAGTAAATAACCGCTCCTGTAGAAAGCTATGAAGGCTGAGGAGACATTTCAACAGGTAGATTTAGGCGTTTAGAAGAAGAAACGATATGCTAACTTTTTAATGCAGTGATTTAAAACGGACACCAGAGGGCGCCCAAAACAAGCTAAACTGCATATTATCACTTTAAGTTCAGGTAAAAACCTCACAGTCAGCTACTACTTTGTCACTTGTTGGCAGCAGTGTCTCTCCTCATCTGACTTTTGCTTCAAAGGATTTCTTTTGGTTTCTAGAGACTCCGCCCACTTTGACTGATGTCACCAGTGAGTATTGTCCTCCCTGTAGCTAAACGACTGATAGAACACCAGAACATCCCTGTAAGTGGAGGTGGCGTGCACTAAGCGTTGATGAAAGGCTGATCTAGTAGAGCAGCTTGAGGAGAGGCAGCTGGAGACTCCATGTGGAGACACGCAGCTAAAAAACGGGACTTGTGTTAAAACCAGTTACATTCAACCAGTCCGGTTATTTGATCACATGACGCTGTTTTCTTTGTGTTAAAGGCTGAGACTGAAGTACACAGAAGTCTAACCTTCATAAACATGCTGAAGCCGGTCTTCAGCAGGTCTGTGAGGCCTCCAGACGTGTGCTCGATGTCAGGACACTCAGGTCGGTCCGGGGACAAGACCTCCTCCAGGACCTGCCGCAGGAACGGACAGTAGGTGGCCTGTAAGGCGTACACAAAGACAGTCAACGAACGACAACACATCTATTATTGTATACAGTATAGACAAAAATACGTGTGTTAAACTCTCCCCTGACTGTTTGAAAAGAGGATAAATCACATCTCCTCACAAGGTCGTAACACTGTCTGTGGGAGTGAGAGGTGAGTTATAAACAGCTGGTTGAGTCACTTCAGGAGGAGGAGCTTAAACACTCTGCTCCATGTAGAGTGGCTAAAAACAGCTGTGTGACCACCCAGGAGTGGGCAGAGAAAGAGACGGGTCAGCACTACAAACACCACCTCGGTATCATCAGGCCTAATTCAAATGTTTCTGCTCTCACGGCCTTATCAGCAGCATGAAGGTGTCTGCTTACAGAGGGTTGGACTGACTCATTTAATGACATTAAGCCTTTTTTTTACCTCCTCCAGGAATGACACGTTACCATTAAAGACAGAAATATATGAAGCCATATGATTTGACAGGGCGAGATACAAGGCGAGGTAATACTATAACGAGGTGTGATACAGTAAAGAACGAGGTCCTGAAGTCCTGTGCAGGGCGTCCATCCGGGCTCAGCCTTAGAGACAGGAGGAGGAGCTCGGACGTCTGGGAGGGGCTTGGAGGAGAGCCGCTGGAAGTGGTCACAGAAAACGGATGGATGGATACTCTCCATAACACTGACGTTATATTTGATATTAGTGATTACTTGTTACACTTCTTCATTAAATATACTCACTGACACGAGCACGGACCTGCAGCTGCAGCACGACCTTCAACATTTAAACATAAACTAATATCATCCAGAACAAGACAGGAAACCTGTTTATATGAAGCAGAAGTTGTTGTGATTTTACCTCCTTCAGTCTAAACAACAGTCATTTAATGAGTTCTCTTTTCTTCTCCAGTCCTGCAGCTCAGACAGAGCAGGAGACCAGACACCTCACAGACGGCTAGAAAATACGTTAGCATTAGCATGCTTTGTTGGCTCAGACCGCAATGCATTATGGTCCATTTCTACCAATGTAGCGTACAATAGGGGTTGCATGAACTAGTCGACTTTTGTGGGCTGTAGTGACTTTTTAAACCAAAGGTCGGCTCTTCACTGATCACGTGAACTTTTATTTTGAAGGGGTTTTGTTCCGTTTCCTTTGATGTGTTCCGGTCTGGCGCTGTGCTACTAAAATGGATATTTACTCAAAGAATACTTCTTGGCAGCTTTTGATGCCCTTGCCAATCGATTGTCCTGATTTAATCAACTTAACGGTGAGTCTTTAATTTCTTTATCTCTTGTTTTATTAAAAATGCGGCGCTATTCAAACCTCCGATGTGCTAACGGCTAAGCTAACGAGCTAATGGCTCGGCTATCAAGCTTTGAGTGATTTTATTCATTAAATAGCGAATGTCTTTGTTATGATTATGGCCGAACAATAGTTTGTCAGATTGTGGTCTATTGTTCGAAAGCTGTTTTCATCTAAACCTGACTAAAATGTGACTCAAACTAATCAGCATTTTAGTCTAAAGACTTGATACTAAAACCAAAGTGCTCCTAAAACACCTGCTCTCTCTCTCTCAGCTGTTTGTTGTCAGCATTAAAATACGTTTTAACAATAAAGCCTGTCAAGTTTTATAAAGCCGTCCTGTATACGCCGTATGTATGACGTCATCAGCGATTAGTCGACGTCGACGCGACTTTTATTACTTGGTAGTCGACTTGTAAAAACAACCCCTAGCATACAACGTATATACACTTCTTTTATTGGAGCACATGATGTGTTTCTAGGGCCCTGCAGGTGGAATGAAGACAAACACCACTACAAAGTGGCGACTCACTCTACAGTGCACTACGAAGTGAACAAGTGGACATGTCCAACAGTCAGAGGACAAATGTCAGCTGTAAACCTTCAGGGTCCTGTCCTCCACTGCCTCCAGGTCTCCATAGCAACCTGTGAAGGCCTCATCTACTGTGGTAGTTATAATGTTATGGCTGGTGACGCTGTTACATAACTGTTGAGTTTCTCAGCTAAACATTCCCTCCTCCCTCTGTGACATCATGAGCAGGAAGAGCTTAAACAGTGACTTCTATAACCTGAAGGGACGAAGCTCTGACCCGAGTCCAACTGTTCCACAAATGTTCTGTTGGAAACTGAAGAACATCTTGACATTCAGGTGATGCCCCCCCCACTGGTACCACATCCACACACACTACACACTCTCCACTTACATAACAGTAATTGACAGAAGCACTCAGAGAGGCTGGAAGACAAGCAGCCTCCACTGGGAGGAGGGAATCTCTTCGGGGAAGTCGTGCTGATTGAGCGGCTCCTGCTGGGAACGCCTGATGGATTTCTGATGTTTCTGAAGAGCAGGCGGGAGCTGGCAGATATCATGCTGCTCTCCTTTCACATGAATTCATTTCCATAATTTCCACTGAAACACGGACAGAACAGATCTGGCCTAAGACAAACACAATGCTAACCGTATGCATGTGTGCACCGACGCTCTCTGAAGAAGAGAAGAGCGTGTTTTCAGCTGCACTGAGCTGAACGAGCAGCAAAGGCTCTATCAGTTATTTATCCACAAGGTCCATACGCTCTGGTGACATCAGTCAAAGTGGGCGGAGTCTCTAGAAACAAAAGGCAGTCCTCTGACTGACGGCTAATGGCATCAGGAGAGACACTGCTGCTGCTGCAGACCAGGTCAGTTTCTCTTCATATGCAGACACTGAATCCAAAGACGGCGGACTTCCTTTACCCTAAAAATGTGCCCTTAAAAAATCAAGGATGTAAAGAAGCGTCTCTGACCTGGTGGACTCCATCACTAGCGGTGTAGACGGAGCGCAGCTGCTTCAGGTGGTCTCTGGCTCTGCACAAACCTCTGAGGGTCCCGAACATCTCCTCCACTGCAGCGTGGGCTCGTTGTGTGGTCAGCTCCTCGGCACTAGAACACCCTAAGACAGGAAAAGGGTTACACCTAGTGAACTAGTACACTGATAGGAATCTTTAGTGCAAATTGTAGCATTATCAAACACGCTATAACCTCTGACCCCGGTAACCATCACAAACAATAATCCATCTTTTTCCCAATAACTTGGATTAATAATGACTTTTTATTAGGTTTTAACCTGAATCAACATTCTTCCAAGGGTTCGGTCGTGTCAGAAGACTCCACTGGACTCTTTTAGTTCTAATAACTCAAAGACTCTTCAGTGTCTCCTTCTAAAGGACACTACTTTAATTCAACTGTTCAGAAATGTCTTAATATGATTAATGCATTTCCTTCCACAGTACTAAGAATGTTTGATCCAGCTTCAGTATTATTTCATATTTTACTTTGCTAAAAGGTTAAAGTCAATATGTTTCATATTTACTTATTAAGGTAACTGTCCCTTTAAGGGTTTGAGTCACGTGAGCTTGATAGAAACTCTCCCTCATTGGTCCACGCCACCACTCAGTTCCCTTTAACTAAGCTTCCGTCTGGAAGTGCTCCAGTTCTCCGTTCTCCCTACGGAGACAGACCTTCTTAGCTGTTAACCCTTACACAGCTAAGCTATTCTCCTAGAGCTGCCGGCTCTCCCCCGTACGGGACAGCCCCGTGAGCCGATGATCATTGCCCTTTCCCCCTGAGGTCCGACAACACCTGTCCGCCTCTCTGTCCGACATGGGAAAGGAAGCCACAGCTCTGTTAGCTCCAGATGCTAACCACCAGCTGAGATGTTTCTCCTGACTGCGTATACAGGACAAGCCCGGTCGCTCCGAGGCGGCTGCGGCCTCCAACGGGCTCCCGGCGGTCGAGAAGGAGTTCCACCTTCCAGCGGTCGTCAACCTACACCGGAATTGATCCACGGAACGCCAAAACAGTAAGAAACCCACGGTCTGGTAAAGCTGAAGGCCTGTTGATAAAGCTAACACTCCACTAGCTCACATCAACTAACTCTCCTCCATTTAACCCTTAACTAAATTAAGATAAAATGCCCTAGTCTATAATATCACAGACTCAAGTCATTAAAGCTTCTCTTAAAGATTCAACTAGAACACAATACCATCGTGTTGACCAGCGTATCCTTTCCTACCTCACTGTTTAAAGGTTTGTACTGTCGTCAGCTTTTGTAATAAAATTCCCTACAGATTTTATTCACGGCTCCTACTTCCATTCATCAGCAAAAAGGTATGTAAGTTAACTCCCTGCTAATAAGAAGAACCTAGTTATCCCTGTTGAATTAATTCCAGCTATAAGAAAAGGTATCAGGCCAGAGAAGCCTCATAAATCCTTAAATAGACTGAATAATTCACAGAAGGTGTGTACAATAAACTCAAACTGTGTATTCCACTACAAAATACATGGAAGTGATGTAAACTACATGCTGCTGTGAGACATGTAACCAAACATCTGGATCTGCAAAACCACCTGATGCAGCGTCGGGTGGTTTTCTCAGCTGAAGCCAATTATGAGAGTAAGTGCATAGAAGTGAGAGGACAAGAGCCCCTTTATTTAAACTGCAGCCTCATCAAAAAGCCTGCTGTACGTTCCCTCCTTTTCTACTGAAGAGCACAGGGAGGCAACGTCGAAATGACCCAGACATGACGGAGAGCAGTGAGAGTATAAAAGAGGACTAAACACAGAGAACGAGTGAGGACAGAGAGATGGTGAAGGAGAGACAGAAGAAGACTGGAATCAAGATGATCTGTACAGAGAAAAGGTCGGTCTTCCTCCCACTGCTGAGGAATGTGGCTGCTGTTAATAAGGAGGTCAGCTGAGTTATAAAACACGTATTCAGCACCTCGATATCATAAAACAGCACTGATGACTCCACAGTCAGCTACATTAAACTGAGGGTTTATGCAGGAGAAGCACTCAGAGGAACATCTGTGCTCCAGGTGCTGCAGGTTGAACCAGAACACCAGCTACTCCTTTCTGTTTGTTCTTGTGCAGGTGAACACCCTGAACAGCAGCGCTGACACTTTGTGTGTGAGTGGATCAAACGGTGCATTAGAAACGCTGCTGATCACATCCTGACACATCTTCACTGACTGGAACTTTCTCTGAGGATTATCGTGGCGCGCTTTGTTCTTTAATCAACACACGGCGACGTTTAGGTCACAGAAACGAGACAAGGCAGAACGAGACCTCAGACATAAAAGAACCCACAGTCCTCTAACTGTGAGGGTCTGGTAGACATCAGGGTCCACGTGGTTCAGGACTAAACGCTTCACTTCCTGCTTTGAAGAGGAAACTCTGAGCGTTGACAGAACGTGAGGCTTTGAGATTTTAAAAATAAATAATAATAGTAGACTTTTTTCTTTGGGCGGCACTAGCTCAGTTGGGAGAGTGGCCGGTCTGGTAACCGGAGGGTCACCGGTTCAATCCCCAGCTCTGGCTGGGTTAGATTGTCGTTGTGTCCTTGGAGACACTTCACCACCTTACTGTGTGAATGTGAGTGTGACTGTGTGTGAATGTTGGTGGTGGTCAGAAGGGCCGATGGTCAGAATGGCAGCCTCTCTTCTGTCAGTCTGCCCCAGGGCAGCTGTGGCTACAGACGTCTGTCGTAGTTTACCACCACCGGGGAGAATGACTGTGTGAATGAATGATGCAACTCTGTAAAGCGTCTCTGAGTGACCTAGAAAAGCGCTATATAAAACTGATGCATTATTATTATTATTATTATTATTCTTTCCAACTCTTTAAAGCACCAGTGGTGATAAACTACATTTGTAGTTGCCATTTTTGTGCCATCGGCCCTCTGACCACCACCACCCTCCAGGTGAAGTGCCTGGTCCAAGGACACAAGCAGTGAAGCAGTGACCCTCTGATTACTGGACAACCCGCCTTACCCACTGCCGCCCGCCCGAGTGTTTGTGCTCTGCACTTTGGAGGATTTGAGAGAAAACCAGAAGACACAAAAAGATGCTGAATCAGGTAAATAAAGTCTAACCTTTAAACTCTGAGCGCTGTGAAGTCTGACTGAGCTACAGAAGTCCAAAGAGGCGGGGTTTAGTGGAAACTGTTTGCAGGTTTATCTACATCCTGTAGCGTAGAGCTACTAAAAGCTGCAGCACATCCTGATCAAGCAGAACGTTTAGTCTAGTTTGTGTAAATCAGAGAGAAGTGAATAAAAATCATATTGATAAGAAGGAACGAGGCTCCTTAGATTCTTAGGAATCAGCTTTCTAAATTTAAAAGTTACAACTTTCCGTGTTGTTAAATGAAAAGCAGTTGAAAAGTGAACAACCCGTTGGTTTAATGGGGCACTGGGTCTGGTCATGTGACATCTGGCTGCTAACTGGGTTCCTTAAGATGTCGTAACCTCACCGTCGCTGGGAGGAATGCACTTTTTATTTAACGGTGACAAACACAGATAATAAACACTGATAACACACTCACTTCACCATCACAAAGATTTTAAAACAGCTGCTAGATGTTTTCCCCAAAAGAGCCGTCAGAGTGAATCAAAACAATTCAGATGATTGGCCGAGAGCCAAGCACTGATTCACGTGAGAGATATGACGAATTCCTCTGAGGTGACCTTTAGTTGTTCCTAAAATACTCATTACAACGATTTAAAGGCAAAATAATACCGGTACCACGCAGCCACTCATGAAACAAACCCAACATAAAAGAGTCTGTTCTTTGTTAAACGTCCAGAATCACTCTCCTCCTCATCAGGCGTCACATGACTTCTGCCAGCAAATCATCACCAAACCCTGAAAACTCTGAAGCTCTAATCAAAGAAACGACGTCGCATGTTGAAGAGCGGCTCCATCTGAATGAAAGTAAAGGCAGAAACTCGCCGTTTGAGAGGAACGTGTGAGTTCTAGGGTTAGGGACCAGTCTGTCCCCTCTACCCTGATGGACCACACCACACAGAGAGTTCTAGGGTTAGGGACCAGTCTGTCCCCTCTACCCTGATGGACCACACCACACAGAGAGTTCTAGGGTTAGGGACCAGTCTGTCCCCTCTACCCTGATGGACCACAGCACACGGAGAGTTCTAGGGTTAGGGACCAGTCTGTCCCCTCTACCCTGATGGACCACAGCACACGGAGAGTTCTAGGGTTAGGGACCAGTCTGTCCCCTCTACCCTGATGGACCACAGCACACAGAGAACAGAGAGTTGAGTTGCTGTGGTCAGGAATGTAAAGCGTCTGGCCCTCTGGCTTGCTCTCCATCGCTGGTCCAACTGAGACGTAAACGTTTGGGAAATCCAGCTGGACTGAGTGTGATGATTCAGTCAGATGAGGGTCTTGTCAGAGCAGATCCCAGCAGGAGACAAAAGCATCTGAAGAGACAAGCTACGACAGAGCATTCATAGTGAAAAAACCAAACAAAGATAAGGAGAATACAGTACTAGCTGGAGTAAATGTAATCCGTTTTACAGAGCTGAGAACAATACCAGCAGTGAACTAGGATGGGAGCGTTTGAGCCTTTAAGGTGAAGCGGTTCGGTGATTTTGCGTGTCTGCTGCAGGCGAGCCGGATGACTTGTTGCCAAAGCGTACCGTGCAGGTCCGGGTCTCGGTGTGGGGCCGGTGGATGCAGGTCTGTGGTTTGGCTGTTGATCATGGCATTGCAGAACATGAGGAGGACCAGGTGTTGATCTGTGAAGTCTGAATTCACACCACGTGGCGCTGCAGCTCTACCAACACCACCCTACGATCTGATATCTCACCCTCAGATATGTGAGCAGAGCTCTGTTTGGTCCATTCAAGATAAGAAACACCTGAAGTCCTCATCTGATGGTTACAGCCTCTGTAAGGCCGAGGCACATGATTTAAAACTGCTCTTCATCCTGATGAGACCAACTACATCCAAAACCAGGGTGGTGGGAGGAGGAACCCTTTAACTGGCTCCAACAGTGCTAACAGAGTGTACCATGTGACACTGCAAAGGTGGAGGCAGCCAACCAGAGGCAGGTGTAGCTAATGGGCAGAGATGAAGACTTTTATATCATTACCTTTAGCCTGACTAGGTCGAACATCTAACAGATTTAGGGCTTTCTGAGCAGAAACAATGCTAACGTTTTTATGACAGTGACTTAAAACGGACAGTAGGGGGAGCAAAAAACAAGCTAAACTGCATAGTGTGCCTTTAAATGTGACACATGATTGTGTTTATAATCTAGACCGTTTATTATTATTAGTACGAGACTGCGCCCAGAAAAAGGAACTAATCAGTCATAACTGTTCATGGTCAGCCTTAAAGGAGAGAACTCTAAGATTTTAAGGGTGCTCTGTGTGATCTGGTGTATTATCGGCCTTGTATGCTTTCTTGTGTTACTGAGAGACTTTTTGTTCAAATGTATCTCTGCCCGATAGCTAAAGGCCTTTAGACTCATCTCTAACAAAAGCACTTAACAAAATTAGAGATTAAAAGTAGGGATGGATATCGGTATCGGTCTACCGATAATATCGGCCGATATCGGCATTAAAATGTAATATCGGTAAATATCGGTATCGGTTTTTGTAATGATGACACACGTGACCTTTACACACCACGCACATACTATACATCAAACTGTTCGGCTACGTCTCCTCTCTCCCAAAATGTCAAAATATAACAAATCTGATGTTTAGTTTTTGTTTTTTTGGCACACCTTGCATTAAATACTGTGTTTGTCTTTTTAAAAAATGAGGGCTACCACGCTTATATCGGTATCGGTTTATATCGGTATCGGAAATTAAGAGTTAGACAATATCAGATATCTGTAAAAAAGCCAATATCGAGCATCCCTAAAAGGTCTCATATTGTGTAAGATCCCCTTTCTAAAGATCTCTAACAGTCAGATCAGTCCCAGAGACTGTCTGAGACCCAAATTCTTCAAGTGTTTTCACCGTTTTCACTTCCTGATTCTCATTTTAGGGAAATGTGTTTTAAGCTAATGCTAAAACGGGTGGTTTCTAAACCGTTCCCCTGAAAAGACCACTCCCCTCTAGAAGACAGAGCCAATCAGAGCAGCTTTGTCTACCTGAGTGCCCCCCCCCCCGCCGCCCTTTAAAAACCACGGAGCGCTCATCCTCACTAACGTTAGCTAACAGTCATGGTGACGCTACGAGCAAAGCACGGCAGCTGCTTCCTAGATGGCTGATCAACGAGTTAGTCCCTTCATCTGAGACCCTGAAGACCCACCAATGAGAAGAGAGATGGGCGGGGCTTAGTTGGATGAAGAACAACAGCTGACCTTAAAGTCAGGGTCAGTTTGATGCAGAGCTTTGACCTTTGACCTGTTACTGAGATGTAGAAGAGATGATTCAGAGCAGAGAGAGAGGGATGATGTGGACCTTTAAAGACGAGTCCCTGTGTGATATTTTGAACCAAAGCCAGTCTCAGACTGTGTGCTCCTATTTGGTGAACGTGCATCAACCATCACGTGTCTCCTCTCAGACCATAACAGAATAAACAGAGGGGCAGTTGGTTAAAGAACAAGGAAGCATGTCTGTCGATTATCGCTGCTGCAGTGTTCTGTTCACAGGAAATGAGGTCTCAGCTAAAGAACAGAGGGAACATTGAATTAAGAAAACAGCCCGTTTCCTCAACAACACTCTAAACACTGCACATGCTGGCCGTCTACGTGAGCCCACAATCAGAACTAATCACGCCGCGCTCACCAGAGGAATGCAGAAAGCCAGACTACTTATAAATATCCCAGCTTATTTTGAAACCTGATCAAAAATTCTATTCTGGTCTGAGAAAAGAACGAGGCTACGTGATGTTCTGAGGCGGGAGGGAGAAGTCGGCGTGTTTCAAACAGCGAGTTGATCTAAACTCTGCTGTGTGTGTGGCTTTTACAAAGCCTCCTATCCTTTACATGGCTGTCACCATGGAAACCACGATGAGCCTGACAATTAAAACACAGCCAGACTGGAGAGACGTCACAACGTTTGTGATGGTTCATTAAGACGAGCTCGTTTTTATAGAGACAACAATCTGGTGGGAGTTTCTAAAGCATCCTGAAATGTGAGCAACGTTCCTAAAACAGGAACTCTGTTGTCGCTGGAACGTTGAACGTGTTAGTTAGTGCTGTGGTCTGGAACCGTCTCAGGTCAGTTTCTGAGTTACAAAGTGAGTCAGCACTGAGAGGGGCTGGTGGCCAAGATGGGAAGAAAATGAAGCATAAATATAATTAAAACGCTGACTCATCGAATTATCTGATTAACAATCCTCGAGGGAAAATGAAAGAATGGAGGCTTGGTTTGATCAGGTGACAGCTAGCAGCTCGTTTTCAGCACATCAGACACTTTAACAGCTTTATACAGACGTGAGATGAGTTTGTGATGAAAGCTGGGTTCTCTTTACAGTCAGAGTCAGAGACGTGTCCACATTAGAACTCTGGTTCTAGAGAGGAAGTCCATCTGATGCTTTCATGCTGTTTTTGGAAGAATCACACGTTGTTTGGTATTTTCAGCATAAAGGACTCAGTGGTAAGTAGTAAGTAGTAGTAGTAGAGTGATTCAGTGGTAAGAATTTTATCCCACAAGAACGTCAAAGTTTTGGATTATTAAAGGACAAACTGCTGTCCTGGAAGCTCAGAATAACAGGATGGATAATAAAGTTTCACTGAGGAGTCTTCAAACCAGCTATCGCTAGCTGTTTTACACCAACACGTCTCAGAGCTCCACCCCTCCCCTCAGGTATAATCCTTATGCTGCACCTCCTCCGGACATGGACCTCACATTACCACAGTAACAATAGAGAGCTAAACACCAGCTGTTGACACGCTACGCTAACGTTCCCCCAGGTTTCTCCTCTTTCTACGTCCAAACGTTTTTAGCTTCCTGCTAGCTGAAAAGCTGTTTTTCTTTTTGGGACTCTGGTGTTTTTCCTCAAACTGAAGCGCTAACAGCTGTTTCTGTCCTTCTCTCACTTCCTGGATGTTCTGCTGAAAAATGCTCCAGCAG
Source organism: Callopanchax toddi (assembly GCA_006937965.1). Classification (NCBI taxonomy): domain Eukaryota; kingdom Metazoa; phylum Chordata; class Actinopteri; order Cyprinodontiformes; family Nothobranchiidae; genus Callopanchax; species Callopanchax toddi. Next base: position 38,582 of record SSNR01000364.1, on the reverse strand, counting down.
CATTAATGGAGGATCCAAGCAGTGAGGAAGTGACAGACAGCCGGATTGTCCAATAGCTGCTTTAGTCTGAAACGTCTGATTGGCTGAGGTTTTCAGAGAACTTTGAAGGAACACCTGATTGATTGATTTAGTTTTTCTTTAATCGCCACAATATATTTATAGCTATGTTAGAGCGTTGTTAAGAGGCATGAAATAACGTTTTCAGCTAATTAGTTTAGTAAATTACCTGTAGCACCTTTAATGAAGCTTTAGTGGAACCGGACCAAAGCTGCTGGTACATCAGCTGTTCTGAAGAGCAGCTGGGGGATCAGCTGATGAGGAATTAATGATTATTAGATATTATTCAGATTTGAAAGTTGATGCTCAAAGTACAACAAGCAAAACTTGAATATTTGCAGAAATACCACGAGGATGTCAGAATGTATTTACAGTTTCAACTTTTGCAAAACTGTCCTGAGAACCAACTCAGTGGGACTCCAACTGAAGAGCTCATTCTCTAGTTTTCCTACCAACAGTCACAGAAGTAACTAAATGTAATTTAGCTTTCTGTATTAAACACAACAGTCTCCATGCTGTGAAAGTGAGGAAGAGAACTTGTTTCCATCTTTAACTTCTCTGGTGGACGACATCAAATCTTTCCTGCTGCTTGTTTTAGAGCAAATTAAAACTTGTTCTAACGTCAAAGGTCTCTCTGATGATTTAAAGTCACATAAAGACCGGATCAGCTGCATCGTTCAGTACAGATGCTGCTTCGTGATCGACTCCATCAGGTAACCAGGACTCTTATTTTAATGTGAAAGAAGGGAATGAAAGAGCCTGGGTATAATTATGGTTTGAGAAAATGAAAAGAACATTGAAATAAAAAAACAGTCCCTTAAAAAGATTACATGATGCCTTATGAAATGAAATAAACAGGACATCTAGAGAAGGAAAGTAGATTCTCTTTTAATTCTAATCTATTTTTAAAGTTCAGGTGATTATAAAGATATCTGGTATTTTCAAAGACTCAATAAGACCAGGACTGGTTCTCAGACCCATCATTATTATTTTATAGATCAGCCAACATCGATATTACAACCATATCATCAGACTTAAAGACACACACACACACACACACACACACACACACACACACACACACACACACACACACACACACACACACACACACACACACACACGCGTATTGACAGAGACGTTTTTGATTCATACGTCTGTCCGTGTTGTGAAGCAGTTCTCCTCTAGGACAGCAGAGGGCGTATACGTTTTCTGGTGGGTCTGAAGTGACGTCTCTAGTCGTGTTGATCTCATCGGACTGACCTCAAAGAGCTGCAGCTCCAACGCTCCTAAAACACTCAGTGCGTTTACATGCAGATCTAAGTCGAGCTGATCGGTCTAGGTCGATCTCATGTTGATAAACTGGGAGTCTTTATCCTAGTTTACACGTCTGTTAGAAAACTGAACTCTTAAATGAAGCTCGCTCCACTCCACTACGATAGGGGGCGCCATGCGCCCTTTCCTGTCGGTGTTCTGACGGTTGTTTTCTTAGCGTTTAAAAACTCTTGTTCTAAACGCTTCTATCGGTCACGGACTAGATCGGGCGTCTTCGTGTACCCAGCGCTGACGAGCTGTCCGTTTGTTTTTGCTGCTGTCGTCTTTTACCGCTACTGATCTGTTTGTATTCCCACTTCCGTGATGTCGTCACTCCTGTCATCAGAGTCCAGGCTGAGACCAAACAAATCTTTTAGCATCATTCTCGTGAGGAGACACAGCACCTCGATGTCATTATGTACATTGTTTACCGATGATGAAACCCAAGCTACAGCGATTCAGTGACAGGTAAACGTAGCAGATGGCTGACCTGCTGAGTCAGCACCGAAGACCTCCAGGCACAGAACTGTTTCAGTTCTAGAGTCGAGGCCTAATCTGCCCCGGAGCGGCCCGCTTAAGAGAAAACACAAGACCTGTTAATCTGAGCTGCTCCACAGACGCTTTAGGAAGTGGAGAACAATGCCCCCCCCCCCCCCCCCCCCCCCC
>SSNR01000364.1:14793-30391 GCA_006937965.1 Callopanchax toddi | reverse complement strand
AGCTCAGATTACTTGCAAACGTATTTTTAAAAATTTCAACCCTCAAGCTTTTTTACACGACCTGGCGGATGTGAACTGGTCTAGAGTCAGCCTAATCCCCTCTGTAGATGAGGCTTGGAATTTGTTTTATGAGCTTTTTAGTGTTGTTGTTGACCAGCATGCCCCTGTCAAGAGATTTAGAATAAAAGGGCGACACAGCCCTTGGTTTGTCCCTGAGCTCACTGTGCTCCTCCAACAAGGCACGGCTGTCCAGATCCCCAGCAGATATTTTGGCTTTTAAGCAAATCAGAAATAAATCGTTGCAAGCTGTCCGTAAGGCCAAAGCTGCCTATTTTAAAGGGCAGTTTTCTCTTAGTAGCTCCAACCCAAAAAGATTTAGGAAAACTGTAAAAGAGCTGGAGAATAAACCATCTTGTAATCTGCCACCTGTACTCAACACTGACAACATCCTAGTGTCAGACAAGAGGCGTATGTTGGAACTTTTTAATACACATTTTATAAATTCTGGTTCTGTTTTTGAATTGGCCAATTCAGTTTCATTACCCACAAATCCCTCAATCTGCTCTACTGCACCCCCCCCCCCATCTCTCTCCCAAACTACAGCACCTCCTCCTGCTCAGAGTTTCACCTTGCAGGCGTTCTCAGTGTGAGGTTTTAAAGGAGTTGCTTAAGTTGGACCCAAAAACCCAGCAGGGGTTGATGACCTCGATCCCTTCTTTTTTAAAACTGCAGCCACCATCATTGCTGCTCCCATTACAGACATGTTTAACGTATCCCTCCACACAGCCCAAGTCCCTCGTGCCTGGAAGTCAGCCTTAGTGCATCCTCTCTTTAAGGGTGGTGAGCGGTCTGATAGAGGCCTATTTCTGTTCTGCCATGTCTTTCTAAGGTCCTGGAAAAACTTGTAAATGGTCAACTCACTGATTATTTGGAAACCCATAACATTTGATCTGCTGTTCAGTCAGGCTTTAGACCTGGTTATGGTTGCACAACCCTCAAAGTCCTAAACGATATCATTTCTTCTTTGGACTCAAAGTTGCATTGTGCTGCTATTTCTATTGACTTGGCCAAGGCCTTTGACACAGTCAGTCACAAGTGTCTTATTGACCGGCTTGGTAATGTTGGTGTTTCTGATTCATCTTTATCTTGGTTTTCAAACTATCTGATGGACAGAGTGCAGTGTGTAAAGTCAGAACGACTCCGTTCTCATCCACTCCCAGTTACCAACGGTGTTCCACAGGGCTCAGTACTTGGCCCAACCCTCTTCTCCATTTACATTAACAATATAGCAAATGCTGTAGATTCATTCATTCACCTCTATGCAGATGACACCATCCTCTCTTCTGTTGGCCCCTCTCCTGCTATAGTTTCTCAACAACTTCAGCTTGGTTTCAACAGGATACAAAAGGCCCTTTCCAGTTTGCATCTTCAGTTAAACAAATCTAAAACTAAAGTCATGTGGTTTGGTAAAAAAGGTCATGCACCATCTAATTCACCAAGTATCTGCACCCTGGATGGAACACCTCTAGAGCAGGTCACTGAGTAGAAATACCTGGAATCTGGTTAGACAATACTCTGTCTTTTTCAAAGCACATCAACAATTTGCAGACTAAGATTAAATCTAAAACCAGCTTCCTCTACAGAATGCGTTCCTCTTTCATTTCATCTGCAAGGAAAACATTGGTGCAAATGACCATTCTCCCAGTGTCTGATTACGGTGATGTCATTTACAGATCAGCAGCCAGAAGTTAGCTTCATAAGCTTGATGTTCTTTACCACTCTGCCATCCGGTTTGTTACAAACGCTCCTTTTAAAACTCACCACTGTTCTCTGTATTCTTCTCTTAACTGGCCATCATGGTTCACCCGTCGTAAAATCCACTGGTTGATCCTGATTTACAAAACTCTCCTCGGTTTGTCTCCTCCCTACTTGCAACAGCTGTTGCATTTTTCATCCCCTGCATACAACACTCGATCTGCAAACCTGGTTTTGTTAACAGTTCCTAAAACTGCTTCTGCATCAGGATTGTTGTCCTTTCAGTCTGCTGCTGCCAGAGACTGGAATGACCTGCAGAAAACCCAGAAACTGGACACGTTGATCTCAAAGGAAGCTTCTCCAGCTGGGATCAGAACCTGCTGCTGTCACTTAGACTGACACCTCATTTTTATGGCTGCTCTTCTGATCTTGTGTTATAAAATTGCTTTTGTGTGTGTGTGTGTGTTCATGATTTTGTAAATGTAACTTTTTACTATTTTTAAAATGTTTCTAATTCATGTTATTTTAAATTGTTTTTATATTGTAGCCCTTTTCCTTTCTCCCTCAAAAGACATTGTCTTTTGCCAGGACACAGCTGTAAATAAGAAATTTGTTCTTAATCTGTTTTGCCTGGTTAAATAAAGGTATTATTATTATTATGTAACTGTTAATAATTCAGATTCACAGCTTGAAAAAGTAATATGTGGTGTACCGCAAGGCTCGGTGCTAGGACCAAAATTATTCACACTCTACCTGAACGACATCTCTTCTGTATTGACTCAGTCAAAATTCATTATGTTTGCAGATGATACACATTTTATTTATCATGAGTAAATTATTACAAGAGGTTGAAAACGAATTGGTCTCAATTAAAAAATGGTTTGATTCTAATAAGTCATCACTAAATGAAAGTAAAACCAAATTCATGATATTTTCAGGGAACAGGGACAATGACGGTGCTGAGCTGTATTTAAATGGAGTTCAAGTTGAACAAGTACATGAAACTAAATGTTTAGGTGTGATTATGGACAGTAAACTCAGTTGGAAACCACATATTGAATATATCAAAGTGTCTAAATCTATTGCTCTACTCTATAAAACAAGGGATGTACTAAATAAGAAAGCTCTGTTTTTGATTTATCCCACTCCAGGAGTACGGGGTGGATGGTCTTTTGTTAAGGGCCATTCAGTCCCTGTACCAGAGGAGTGTGAGTCTGGTCCTCATAGCCGGCAGTAAGTCGGACCTGTTCCCAGTGAGGGTTGGACTCCTCCAGGGCTGCCCTTTGTCTCCGGTCCTGTTCAGAACCTTTATGGACAGGATTTCTAGGAGCAGCCGTGGTGTGGAGGGTGTTGAGTTTGGTGACAGGAGAATCGCGTCTCTGCTTTTTGCAGATGATGTGGTCCTCCTAGCTTCATCAGGCTCTGACCTTCAGCTCTTACTGGGGAGGTTCACAGCCGAGTGTGAAGCAGCTGGGATGAGGATCAGCACCTCCAAGTCTGAGGCCATGGTTCTTGACCGGAAAAAGGTGGATTGCCAACTCCGGGTCGGGAGAGAGGTCCTGCCTCAAGTGGAGGAGTTCAAGTATCTCGGGGTCTTGTTCACAATGAGGGAAGGAGGGAGATGGACAGGCGGATTGGGGCAGCGTCTGCAGTGATGGACGCTGAACCGGTCTGTTGTGGTGAAGAAGGAGCTGAGCCAGAAAGCAAGGCTCTCGATTTACCGGTCGGTCTACGTCCCAATCCTCACCTGGTCATGAGCTTTGGGTAGTGACCGAAAGAACGAGATCGCGGATACAAGCAGCTGAAATGAGTTTCCTCCGCAGGGTGGCCGGGCTCAGCCTTAGGGATAGGGTGAGGAGCTCAGACATTCAAGAGAGACTCGAAGTAGAACCGCTGCTCCTCCATATCAAAAGGAGCCAGTTGAGGTGGTTCGGGCATCTGGTCAGGATGCCTCCTGGACGCCTCCCTCGGGAGGTGTTCTGGGCATGTCCTGCCGGCAGGAGGCCCCCAGGTCGACCCAGGACACGCTGGAGGAAATACATCTTCAGTTTGGCCTGGGAACGCCTGGGTGTCCAGCTGAGGAGCTGGTGGACTTGGCCGGGGAGAAGGTGGCCTGGGCTGCCCGACTTGGAATGCTGCCCCCGCGACCCGGACCCGGATAAGCGGAAGAAGGCGAGGCGAGGCTCTTTAGTTCTTCCTTATTTGTCTTACTGTGCAGAGATTTGGGGAAATGCAGGAAAAATGTGTGAGTCTGTATTTAAATGACAAAAAAAGGCTGTTAGAATAGTAAACAAAGTGGGATACCTCGCACCAACCCATCATTTATTTAGACAAATTAAAACGATCAAATTAGGAGAGATTGTAAAAGTAAAACTTTTTGAGATTCTCCATAGAGTAGCTAATATTAATATCCCAAATTGCATCAAAGTTTATTTCAAACCAAGAGATGATCGCTCTGATCTCAGAGGTGTGTTTATGTCTGAACTAATGTGAAATCATGATGTTTCTGTTGTTGGTGTGAAATTATGGAATGAGTTAGATTATGACTTGAAGAATCTTTACCAAAGTTTAAAGGATGTGTAAGGTGTCTAATATTCACTGAGTGTGAACAGTCTGTGTAGACATGAATGATTTTTCATTGTGGTTATTTTTTGTTGGGGGAAAACAAAAGAAATGTATATTAGTTATTTATTTAGGTGGAAAATAGGGCAGGGTAAAATAAGCATTGCTTCTGCCTCTTCCTGTTTTGGTTGTAAATTCAAGTCTTGTTGTTTGTTTGAAAAGAAAACTGATTTTATGTTAATGTTACAAACCAAAAGAAAGACAGAAAGAAAGAAAGAAAGAAAGAAAGAAAGAAAGATATCACTGCTCTGGAGCGATGATCCGTTAGTAGCTACTGACACATGAGATACAGCTGTCTGTTAGCTAAGGTTGACTAGCTGTGGCGGCCATCTTGAATGTGATTGACCTTAATGTTGATGAGCGTCCACTAAAGACCTCTGAGGTTTGATTAGAATACATCCAGTGGCTCGGGACAGACTTTACTAAGACAACATCACCGTCTGTCTTTTGGACCTGCTGTCACTCCGAGTCTGTTTTGACTGATCAGCTGATTGGTTGTTCAGACATGTTAAAGAGCTCAGAAACGGCACATTCTTTGTGGCAAGCCAAGCTAGCAACAACACAGGTATTATGTAAAAGTGTCTCAAGCAGACGCTGGACAAACAAAGAAGAGCTTTGACTGTTGTTGGCAGGGACTAAACCTTCAGAGCACACTGATAATAAAACATGACATGGCCTTATTTTACTGATACACACAGAACTATTGACATTTCTTGAACCAAGTGTGAATGAGATGATATGAAATATATATAGAGTTCAAGTTTTTAGAAGACTGCAATTAACAATGTAAGCAGCAGGTGGCAGAGTGGAGCTGTTTATTAAAAAGGAACGTTTAATAAAACAGTGAAAAGCTGCGTGGGATTTTAAAATAACATGAACCTTTTATAAGGATAGAATTTAAAAACACTGCTAGCTGCTAAGGATCAGATTAAAAATGGGGTCGGGTCAGAAATGTCGGGATGATAAAATGTGTCAACGTGGAAAAAGGAGGAGAAGATTTGAGGAGCAAAGTTCTTTGAAACCATGGAAACCAGACCCATGAGCCGACCGCGGTTAAAGGTGGTGGTTTGGGGGGACGAGGGCTCTAGCGCTCTGCTGGAGCCGTCCAGGACGGTCGGACTCTTTTTCCTGGTTCTGTGGTAAAACGTGAGCCTACAGCAGTTTTCCTGCAGACCCCAGACCAGCTGTGGTTTTTCCTTTATTCACTTCATTTTCTCACTTCTAAGACGTTGTTCTGAGCCTCATCTGGATGAAATGACCATGTGTGACGACTCTTAAAAGCTCAGATGTCCAAGCAGGCAGTGAGGACACATCCAGGAGGCTGATGCTTAGAAATCATTAGAGCTGGACTCCACAGAGTGAGTGTGAATTATCACTAAAACAACACGCAGCATAGCATCCTTCAGAAAGCCTGACTACATAAAAACATGAAAATTAGAAGACAAACATTTTTTAAATCTTATTTGTCAATTATGCTTTTTGTGCAACATTGGAGCGATGTTTGAAATCAAAGTACACATTTGATGAATCACAGCTCTATTTGATAGCATCACCTACGCAGATCAAATGTGACCTCATTAGAATAAAAGGGTCAAATCCTTTAAGTTCAAGGTGTCCGTCCTGCTTTTTATTGATGAGACCCTCAGAGACACCATGTGTGAAGCAGATCTGTTAGGATTTATCCATCAGAGCAGGAAGTGGAGGTCTGCGGAGGCTGCAGGCACCTCACTCTCACGTCACATGTTCCCAGAGAGCCAACGAGCCGCCATGCGCACGGGAACTAGTCTCAAAGCCTTCTCCGTTTAGTCTCCGTGAGTCAGAACGTCTGAGAGACGGCTTTGGGACCAAATATTTAAAAAAGGAGTGAAGATTTCAAACTGAGACACATTTAGAAGAGTTTCTCAGTGAACTGCAACAAGAAAAGAAGCAGGACTGCTCCAACTACAACCATGACCCAACCAGAAATAAAACGTGTATAGTACTAGAAGTAGAAGAGGTCAAAATGTTAGTCTATTCTTCACTTATCCAGATGATAAATCCACTAATACAAACCCAGTGCTCCTCAAGACTAAAACCAAGGAGCCGTCTCGTAACGATGAGCTAACTCACATTTCAGGAGCAAAGTGAAGCTGTGAGAGTGTAAGAGATCCTAAAGAGTTCATAAAGTGTGACAAGGAGCTCACCAGTCCATGGTGGCTTTATGTTTCTGAAAGGTAGTCGACAACCCGACTGACACAATAAAACCCTGTTGTGTGTCTGTGTGTGTGCAGCGTGTGTGTACAAGCAGCTGCATGTTGAGCAGCAGAGGCGTCGTCTGTTGTGTGAAACAAGAGAACTTTAATTAGAATCAAACATTCTGGGGAATTTTAAAACATTTTAGGAGCCAAAAGCCTTTTCTATGAACCAGGTCAAGTCTGAAAGTGTTACGCAATAAAGAAAGAGAAAGAAAGGCCACATTTCACTGAACCTCAGGGATCAGAAAACTCCTCAGAAAGTCTAGACTCTGACTGTAAAGTAAAGGTGTGACAGAGAGAGGATCTCTCCAGTCCTGAACCCAGGTGAACTAATCTAATCAGACCTGCATGTGTGTGAAAGAATGTCATTAGCCCCGTGATGACTGAGAGTGATCAGGAGGGGCGCTTAATACTTCAGTGTGTGTGTGTGTGTGTGTGTGTGTCTCAGCCACTACGGGACAGCTTTCATCACCCCTCCATTCAGGATCATTCCTGCATGAGGAAGAGCATCAGCAGCTTTCTCTGACACATGAACTCATTCTGAGACAATCCTGAGAAAACTCCTTACTTCAAGGTAAATGTAGAAACTGCTCCCCCTGGAGGAGAACAGCCACACACTGACTGCTCGTCCTTTACCTTTTCTCTCTTTTTAAATAAATAAATTACAGCGTTTACAATGTTTGTAACAGAGAAAAGAAAAGGAAAAGTGGCGACTGGGTCTGACAGAAATAATAAAATAGACCTGTTTAGTCTGAGTAGATGCTCTATGGATGAGAGGGAGTTCGACAGTCATCCTGTTTCCTCCATTTTCTAAGAATCACTCCAACAGTTGTTGTTTCTCACCCAGCTGTTAGCCTGGTGTCCTGTAGCCCATCCCCGCCTTGTGTAGATCTACAGTTTAGTCCGTGTGTCCTCAGACGGCGCTCTGGTCTCCATGGAGGAGTCTGATTGGTTGAGTGTGGACAGGTGACCTTTATTCAGGTCAGGTGTGATTAATACAGGTAATGAGTGGAGGATAGGAGGGCTTCTACTGTGAGAGACGTAAAATAAAACCATCTTGTCTGGAATACCTGTCCCTGTTAGGGTCTCCATGGCAACATGGCCTCAGGTGAGGGGTCAGACAGAGTGATTCAGACCTGGAGGACCACCCCTGTAATGTGGACACAGGCTGGACCTTCTGGTAGATGTTTACCTCCTCAGGTTACGGTACTCTCTGTCATGAGGTGGGGCTCTACTTCCTGCTCATTGTGTTGACACTGACAGGAGAGAGAAAACTGAGCTTTATGAGAAGTTTCTGGAGAACTGACTGTACTGCACACATCTGCATCACCTGCATGTAAACCAGAACTGAAACCAGGACCCCAAACAGCTGGAATAAGAGCTGTCAACAGGATAAAACCCTCAACTGTTCTAAAGACAGATCGGTTCTTTATTTCTTTGACTGCTGAGTCAGAATCAGTTATTTAGAGAAACTTCACATCAGAACCTTCAGCTTTTGGTCTGATTCCATTCTGGACTTTAGTTCAGCCCGTTCTACTTTCTGTGGCGCTGCAGGAACAGAAATCTTCTTTTTTAGTGATAGAGCGCCCTCTGCTGGCTACAAATCTACATCAATGCAGGTAAAACAGCTTCAACAAGCATTTCAATTAGGAACAGTTATTCATCCCGCCCCCCCCCCCCACCCCCCTAAAAAGATCTTTGAAGTGAATATTTTTCAATGTTCCAGTTTAAAGAAAATCTCTTCAAACTTTGTTGTCAGGAAGAACAAACCCACCTAATGTCCTGTTAGGTATCAAGAACAGTACAAGTCACTCCTCATCTTTAAAACCTCTTCTAGTCTACACCTTTAACACACACCGGTACTCAGGGCTTGGATTTAGAAACATATCACCATTTTTAGAATTATGTGAGAAATAAAGGCTGATCATTACTCCTGATGCTGGGAAATAATAATAATAATAATAATAATAATAATAATAATAATAATAATAATAATAATAATAATAATAATAATAATAATAATAATAATAATAATAGAGGCGACTGTGGTGCAGTGGCAAGAGAGCTCGCCTCCCATGTCAGAGAGCGCGGGTTCAAACCCCGGCCTGGCCATGTGTTGAAGTATCCTTGGGCAAGATGCTGAACCTCCCGCCGCCTCCTGGGCACCAATGGCTGCTCTCTGCTCCCCAAGGGACAGCTTAAAGGCAGAGGACGAATCCCACTACGTTGAACTGAGGTATAAACACTAGTGGCCCCAAATCCCCCTTTCCTCATCCTGTCAGTTCTCAGAACTGGTCCGTAGTACAGACTCTAATAAAGTGTTGTAGAAATCAAACCAGACCTTTAAAATCTCAACAAACACTCCTGAAGAGTCAAACCAACACTGTGCTAGTGTTAGTCTGACTGGAAAAGGGTCAATCATGATGACATCAGCGTTTCTATTTGCATGTTAGTGCATTAAACACAGCAGCACATTTACAGACTTTTATTCTATTCTATAGAAATCCTAACCAGCACATCTAAAGCGCTGGAGTTACTTCCTGTGTGACTGATGACATCATCAGAAGAAGCTGCTGAAACACCTGCTCTGATGTCATAGTTGTGCGTTTCCATATCAGGTTGTGGTTCTAACCCCGTCATGATGTTCTGTTGTTTCACTCGGGAACCATTCCAGCCTCAACTCTTCTCTAGGAGTTGGACTTCCACAGAAAGTCAGTTTTGTTGGAAACCTCTGAAGAAAAACGGAGGTCAAAGAGGAGGTTAAATACGAGTAAACAAGGACTTCCTCCCTCAGGGGGAATCTGCACCTGGACTTCTCATTACTGCTCCGCTCGGCTCGGCCACAGGGAGCACACCAGAGCAGTGCACGTCTCCACCAGAGCAGTGCACGTCTCCATCAGAGCAGTGCACGTCTCCATCAGAGCAGTGCACGTCTCCATCAGAGCAGTGCACGTCTCCATCAGAGCAGTGCACGTCTCCATCAGAGCAGTGCACGTCTCCATCAGAGCAGTGCACGTCTCCACCAGAGCAGTGCACGTCTCCATCAGAGCAGTGCACGTCTCCATCAGAGCAGTGCACGTCTCCATCAGAGCAGTGCACGTCTCCATCAGAGCAGTGCACGTCTCCATCAGAGCAGTGCACGTCTCCACCAGAGCAGTGCACGTCTCCACCAGAGCAGTGCACGTCTCCACCAGAGCAGTGCACGTCTCCACCAGAGCAGTGCACGTCTCCACCAGAGCAGTGCACGTCTCCATCATGCTGCTCATGATGTCTGGTCTCACCTGTACCTGGTGGTGTAATCCTGGGCTGCTCCGAGTTTTTTACGACCCACTGACTCTTTGACCCCCCTCCGTCCATCCCCCCTAACAGCACTGATACAAACGGTTTCGTTTCCTTTCATCTCATCCTGATTCATCTCATCTCGAGCTTTTATTACCGTGTCAGGGTAAAGCGACTGATGTGATCGTGTCTCTAAAGACAAAGACTTTGGGCTACAGAATAAAAACAACAGCTTCATTTCTTCCTGTTTCCCAGAGGTCTTCACCTGGGCCCCTGAAGCCCCCGTGGAGCTCGGCCATACGGCGGGGAGCAACACAAAGCAAAGGTCGAGCAGAAAGAGGAAGGGACGGCAGGGGACTTTAAATCTCTCACAGCCCGAGGAGCGGTGGTCTCCCCAGGTTGGGCAGCGTGAGGAGTGAGCAGCTCAGAGCCTGTGTTCAGGGGGAGAGTGGCCTCTCTTCTGTTTGTTTTTCAAGAAGAAACATCTGAACATCTGTGGCGTTCCTCGGAGCAACACGCTGGGTTAGAGTGGACAGGAACACATGTTAGCTGTGGAGCACCTTAATGAGGAGAAATACACACAAACCTCTCAACATCTGAAAAATAATATCAAATATGACTCAGGAATAACTTCACGGTGTGTCTGATCAGAGCTGGACGCTCACATTTGTTTAGCGTTGCTGCATACTGAACCCAGAAATCCAAAGCTCAAAGGACTTCCCAAACAAACATTGCACAAGAACTAGCTCATTGGACTTGGCGAGAAGCGCTGGGCACTGTGACAGAACTTGTTTTCTCAATAAATATACTCACTTTGTATTTAGGAAGGCATTATTCTGGAGAAAAACAGACCTAAACGGAGCCTTGTCACCACCAGGGGGCACTGCTACGCCGCTCACAGAGCACTGAACCCAACAGGCTGCTGCCACGACGACTCAACTGGTTTCTATCGCTCGCCTGAGGGAGATCAGCGTCCTTTTTTTTTTTGACCGAGTCCAACTTCTCCATTTCAGATAATACAGAGGGGTTGTGGCCCAGATGTGAGGCCCCAACCCTGAAAAGAAAACATTCACTTTCCCTCTTTCTCTGCTCTCTGTGTTTTCACGTCTAATTTCGGTCTCCTCAGCGTTTAGTGGGACTGCTTTGCTTTCTTTCTCTGCTAATTTTCATGTTCTCAGAACCACAGAAACAGAAGTTAGAGTTTGATTTCTGTTTCTGAGGTTCTCGCAGAGCAAAAAACAGGAAACTATAAACTGCAACATGAAACGTGAGCAGATGAACAGAAATCCTGACAGATTTTACCTGCATGCCTGGGTTTGTTCACCAGCAGTCTTCTAAACTTTCCTTCAAAATAAAACACTGATCCAGTGCTTGGGTCTGACCAGTACTTTTCTCTAAACCACATCTGGAGCCTCACAGACGTTCAGCCTGTAAAATGTCACTAAACCAGAGGGTGGATGTGTTCTCAGACTGTGTAATCAGCACTAATAGAGGATCACACTGGACATTTGAGGCAGACAGAGGCGTTAGACGCAGGACCAGCCCTTTGAAACACAAGATGAAGGAGTTGTGAAGGAAATGTCAGGCTGGGAGCACCATGATGGAGGCAGGTCAGGAGACGCCATGGTGGGCGCTCACCATTTGCTAGGGTTCTGATGGACCTCAAAGAGAAGAGAAACAACACTGTGCAGTGTCAAACTGCTCAGAACTTCTGTATTCTTGCTGTTAAGGAGCCAGACTTTAGGTAGTCTTTTAAACTGGTCTGATCAACAGCTCTTTCTCTTGGACTTGGTCTTAATTCTGACTGTGGGTGAAAAAGAAAAAAGTGGAGTTCAGAACAAACTTCCACCAGCAGATAAACCCGATCTAAAAGTCCTGAATCAGGAAGAAGAAGTCAGTCGAGACAGATTTCAGATTCTAATAAAGGAAGAGAACAAACGGCTGCTGGTAGCTGAGAGTCTGAAGGTCTGGTTCTGTGTTCAGGCGTTGACACAACTCTGGTTCTTTCTCTGAGTTTAGCAGCGTTTTTACACCTGAATGATTCACAGGTCAGAGGTTGGTCCCTCAACAAGAACATCCTGAAAATGATCAGGTCAAGAAAAGAACTGAAGCTTTCTGAAATGTTCTAGATGTTTCTAAAGGTCTGTGTAGACTCCATAGAACCGAGGAGCTCCACCTACCAGGCTGTGACAAAAGACACCTTCATCCTGTGTGGAGTTGATGATGAATGTGTGAGATGAGAAGTTCTGAACCAGAACACATGCAACAAACCTGGTTCTAACCCTAACCCTGTCTGCTTGTTGTGGGGAACGTACAGGTCTTCACTAAGGTCTGCTACGGTCCTTGTTCCAGGACCAGGGCTGTGTTTTTTCATCCCTGACCTAAATAAAATCATGATGTCACTCTACGGAAAAAACCTGCAACATTTTTAGAATTTATCCTCAGATGTCAGAAACTAAAAATCCTCACAAATCTGAAAAATGAAAATGCTGCTAGAAATGTTCAGTCAGAGACTCCCGTGAGATTTACTACGGTCAAACCTACGACCTACAGCAACGGGAGCAACCTGTGGCTCCGGAGCAACCTGTGGCTCTGGAGCAACAGGAGCAACCTGTGACTCCGGAGCAACCTGTGGCTGTGGAGCAACCTGTGGCTCTGGAGCAACCTGTGGCTGTGGAGCAACCTGTGGCTCTGGAGCAACCTGTGGCTGTGGAGCAACCTGTGGCTCTGGAGCAACCTGTGGCTCTGGAGCAACCTGTGGCTCTGGAGCCACAGGAGCAACCTGTGGCTGTGGAGCAACTTGTGGCTCTGGAGCAACCTGTGGCTCTGGAGCAACCTGTGGCTCTGGAGCAACAGGAGCAATCTGTGGCTGTGGAGCAACGGGAGCAACCTGTGGCTCTGGAGCAACAGGAGCAACCTGTGGCTGTGGAGCAACCTGTGGCTGTGGAGCAACCTGTGGCTGTGGAGCAACCTGTGGCTCTGGAGCAACCTGTGGCTGTGGAGCAACCTGTGGCTGTGGAGCAACCTGTGGCTCTGGAGCAACCGGAGCAACCTGTGGCTCTGGAGCAACCTGTGGCTGTGGAGCAACCTGTGGCTCTGGAGCAACAGGAGCAACCTGTGGCTGTGGAGCAACCTGTGGCTCTGGAGCAACCTGTGGCTGTGGAGCAACCTGTGGCTCTGGAGCAACCTGTGGCTGTGGAGCAACCTGTGGCTCTGGAGCAACAGGAGCAACCTGTGACTCCGGAGCAACCTGTGGCTGTGGAGCAACCTGTGGCTCTGGAGCCACAGGAGCAACCTGTGGCTCCAGAGCAACTTGTGGCTCTGGAGCAATCTGTGGCTATGGAGCAACCTGTGGCTCTGGAGCAACAGGAGCAACCTGTGGCTCCGGAGCAACCTGTGGCTCTGGAGCAACCTGTGGCTCTGGAGCAACCTGTGGCTCTGGAGCAACCTGTGGCTCCGGAGCAACCTGTGGCTCTGGAGCAATCTGTGGCTCTGGAGCAACGGGAGCAACCTGTGGCTGTGGAGCAACGGGAGCAATCTGTGGCTCTGGAGCAACAGGAGCAACCTGTGGCTTTGGAGCAATCTGTGGCTCTGGAGCAACCTGTGGCTCTGGAGCAACGGGAGCAATCTGTGGCTCTGGAGCAACGGGAGCAACCTGTGGCTCTGGAGCAACAGGAGCAACCTGTGGCTGTGGAGCAACCTGTGGCTCTGGAGCAACCTGTGGCTGTGGAGCAACCTGTGGCTCTGGAGCAACAGGAGCAACCTGTGGCTCCGGAGCAACCTGTGGCTCTGGAGCAACAGGAGCAACCTGTGGCTCTGGAGCAACGGGAGCAACCTGTGGCTCTGGAGCAACCTGTGGCTCCGGAGCAACCTGTGGCTCCGGAGCAACCTGTGGCTCTGGAGCAACCTGTGGCTCCGGAGCAACCTGTGGCTCTGGAGCAATCTGTGGCTCTGGAGCAACAGGAGCAACCTGTGGCTTTGGAGCAATCTGTGGCTCTGGAGCAACCTGTGGCTCTGGAGCAACCTGTGGCTCTGGAGCAATCTGTGGCTCTGGAGCAACCTGTGGCTCTGGAGCAACAGGAGCAACCTGTGGCTCTGGAGCAACCTGTGGCTCTGGAGCAATCTGTGGCTCTGGAGCAACCTGTGGCTCTGGAGCAACTGGAGCAACCTGTGGCTCTGGAACAACCTGTGGCTCTGGAGCAACCTGTGGCTCTGGAGCAACCTGTGGCTCTGGAGCAACCTGTGGCTCTGGGAGACACTGCTGCAGATCAGTGACTCTTGCTCAAAAGGATCAGACTTGTGCATTAGAATGTTAGATGACCTGTCTAAGGTGGATCAGCTGACTGACACCTGAACGATGACGCTACTCTACATAAACAGCATCAACTGATGTCTCACATCTGTGTGACGCTTTTCAAAGTCGTGTCATAAAACGAGCAAACTGAGAACATCCAACCCAAAAGATCAAGTGTCATAAATGATCTTCATTATTGTTCTATTGCTTCACATCTAATCTGACATTTTAAACTCTATAAATGTTCCAATGGGCTGAAATAAAACTACAGAAATCCTCCAGAGTCAAAGGTTTTCACATCAGAGTCCCAGATACATCAAACGCTCTCCACGGCTGCCAGATCAGCCCGATGGCGAACGCTCAATCCCACACACTAGGAAGCATGATAATGTGATAATGTGCATGGCAGCCCAGTCTGCCCTGAGTGCAGCCTGGCTTCTCCCCAGCTCCATCCCACAACAGCACGCTAACGAAGAGCTGGAGGGTTATCATCACTGAACACGGCGCAAGGCAAAACATCATCTGCTGCTTCACTTCCTGAGAAGACAGTCCAACACCAACCTGTCCTGGTTGTAGATGAAAGAACCATCAAGTAGCAACGTGCACAGTCTCTGTCCAACAGCTATCAATAGATACAGAGAAAACTGGGTCATTAGAAGAAGAGCTCACTGTCAGAACCAGCTTTTATATTCAGCGCTCCTTTAGAGGAAACAATGTATTTTAGCAGCACGCTGCCTGAAGTGTTGCTGCAGAAACTCCTTTAACATGCTAGAGTTCTACATCGGTTTAAAGCTCAGAGGGACAAAACGCAGGCTGTTTATGCATTTTAGTAAGAAACATCACTTTGACCAAAACACACCAACTCAAAGCAGCACTGTGAACCTTGAAACGCTAAAGTCTGGAGCGTTGTACGATGTCATTGACCCGTTTTATAAATCTCTGTTTCAGGGTGCACAGAGTTCTGTGTAAAAGTACACCTTCTGAATGAGTGAGTACTTCCTGCTGCAGCCAGGACGGGGGTTCAGACCCAATAACATCACATTCCCTCTTGCTTTCTTTCTCTTTCCCAACTCCTAAAAAAATATTTTTACAGTCAAGAGCGAGACTTTCACTTCAGATCCAGGCTCGAGCTAAAACCTACCAGAACTCCGTTAGCCAAACTTTATTGGTGCGTGCATCAAATTAATGAGCACCTAAACATCTCCTCCATGACATCACTGACTGGAGTCTCAGAGGACGGACGGACGGACGGACGGACGGACGGACGGACGGACGGACGGACGGACGGACGGACGGACGGACGGACGGACGGACGGACGGACGGACGGACGGACGGACACACACACACACACACACACACACACACACACACACACACACACACACACACACACACACACACACACACACACCT
>SSNR01000363.1:545018-602501 GCA_006937965.1 Callopanchax toddi | reverse complement strand
AAGTGGAGGAAGTGGTTTCCGGTTTTTCAAATTCACTTTGAAATTCACATAACTTCTATGTAAACAAATCACATACATTTTAAATAACAGAATCTTGTTCGTTTTACAGCTTTTTTTATTTAAACCATGCTAGTAAGTATTACCTAATTAAATTTAATATGTATTAAATTTAATTAAATTATGTAGATTATAATTAATTTTAATGCATACATTTGAAAAATAGAAGTTTTTCAATAAAATCTAATAGATAAAAATGCATAAAAGGTAACTCTGGCATGAATCATTTCTGTGAGTGCAGCCGTGCGCTCAGGCAGGAACGCCGTCCGCCTTTTTACTTTCTCTTTTTTTTTTTTTTTGCACCTTTCACTGTTCTTTCTGAAGCTGTCATTTCTTTAGCTGTAAAACTTTATACTCACACCCAATTTTGTGGTCTGATTGAGTTCGGTGTCCGGATCCCGTCAATTCCACGCTGACGGATGAAGTAGGCCTCCTCCGATCCCCCGGCGTAGGAGAATTTTGGGATCCGGGTCACGGCACCACGATGTTAGAGATTTTACTCTTAGAAACCCCGAGATCTAAAGAACAGAATCAGACCAGACAGTTAGTTTAAGTTTTTTGAGCATTGTGGATGAGAGACCACCCGTCTGCTGGTTAGGCATCGGAGTGGAACTCTGCCGGGATCTTTTCTCAGCCCATATTTATTCAGGATACAGGTTGCACAACATCACATGATTGCATTCATGACAAAAAGATAAGAATCTGCTGCTGCTGGTTTATTATTCAAAGGTAGCTAACTAATAACTTTTTCCGTTGATGTTGCTGATTCAAAACAAAGTTCTGCTGATTCCTCACAAGAATGGAATGTCTTTTGATTGTTCAAAACCTTTAGTCCGTGCATCGAAAGCTGATGCTGAAAATTAAAAGGTTACAAGCAGGAAACATTTGTAAGCAGACATGAATCATAATAATTAAAAACTCCTTCAAAAGGTTATAATCATTATAACTTCAATTGTTCCCTATCAGACACTGTAGTGTAGTGGTTAGTGATACTGACCTCAGAGTAAGAGGGTCTGGGTTTGATCCCTGGCCCAGACCAAATTTTCATTATATGTTTAAATGTTAATGATAAAGGACAGGCATGACAACATGCACAATACCTCAGTCAGAAATAAAAAGTCAGGGAAACACATGATTCAGGTAAATAAACAGTCGGGAAACGCCGGGGGGCCGAACACACGTGGGTCACGGTCCGCCAGTTGGGGACCCCTGCTTTAGACTGTCTTTTTATTATTTGACAAATCTAAGTAAATGCAGATGACTTCATCTTTCTTTTTACTGATAAATTAAACAAATAGGAGCTGCTGATCATATGTATTGATTAACTGATCAGATGTATTGATTAGCAGTTAGCAGGTAAAGTTCATGACAAGGCAATTAGAAAAATACTTAACGAGGCTTGTTTGGAAGGGATATCCTCTAAAACGGGTGGGGAATCCTGGTCCTCGAGGGACACAGTCCTGCATATTTTAGTGGTTTCTTCTCTTCAATACACCTGATCTAAATTAGTGGGTGATTAGGAGCTTTTTGGTTGCCTTGAAGGCACACTGATGAGGATAATTCAACATTTAAATCAGGTGTGTTGAAGAGAGGATACCTCTAAAACATGCAGGACTGTGGCCCTTGAGGACCAGGATTCCCCACCCCTGCTCTAAAACAACATGGCAGCACAATGAATGAACCGAAAGACTGGAGCAGATCAGACCAAAGTAGTAATGTTTATCCACAATGCACGGCATCAGGCTTTGAGTTCAAACAGCTCGTACCAATCCTAAGTGGTTTTTGATTTTATGTTTTTAGAGTCTGGACTTCTGATCTAGTTTTTAAAGATGTTGTTCTTCTCATCTGAGGAGCTTTCTCAATTCAGAACAAAAAGTGTGAGGTCCCGAGCTTTTTATTGAAAGGAATGTTGTGACTGCCTGCACACACCTCCTAGCAGCTGTTAGCACGGTGGTGGAGGGCTGATGGTTTAGGCTCTTTGCAGTCATTGATTCTACTATGAACTCTGTAGATCAAAGTATTGAACAAAAAGACTATTATTTCCACCTACTGCTGCTATAAGCATCCTTAATTTGTGGTTATGTTTTCATGCAGTGTTTCTGAATTTTGACATTGTAAAACATTTTGTACAATTATTGTTCCTAAGTTGTTGTCATTACCTTCTTTAGGACTTGGAAAGGACCTGATGATGCTTTCATACACAGCATCAAAGAGATGGAAAGTTTTTAGTCTTTCATCTGACTGTGTTTTCTCCCAAGTTTTTCTTTTCTGGTGTCATCATCATTTCTTCTTCCTGTATCACATTAACTCTTTCTCTCTGTGGACTTTTATAGCTCTCTGTGACATGCATCCAATGAGAGCGCTTTTTCTGATTCCTCGAAACCCTCCACCAAAGCTGAAATCAAAGAAATGGTGAGCCTGTGAACACACTCTCAGGAACACACACAACAGAATGTAAGTAAATAAAATTTATTCATGGAACACGTTTCAGAAGAATAAAAATTTAAATAAGATTAAATAGACTTTTAAAACAAATAAAAACCATAAAGACAAATTAGAAAATATTAAAAACACATAATGATCAAACCACAACTAAAGATGGTTAAACCCATGTAGACAGCTGGGTTTAGGTCTTCTGAAAACAGGACTTTTTGCTGGACAATCAGACAAAAGGCTTGATTTTTTAACTTCAAAACTGTAAGGTCAGTGTGTAAATGACTGTTATCATAAAAATGATTAACTTCAGGTCAGTCGTCCTCTGTTTAATACAACGACCTCGTGTGTTGCTGTCGTTTTGAATATCCATTAGACTTTGATGATCCGCCTCTTTTTCTTATTCTTCTCTCACTTCCTTCTCCTCCATTCATAATGGATAAGTTCTTCTGACTGAACTCTGGCTTGACTCCGACTGCTGTCTTTCATTTAGTATTAATGTCACCAGAAACTCTTTTTCACAGGATTAATAGCTCCAACGGGTCTGAGGTGCAGCACTTTCCCCATCTTTTTACCTCAGGGCCTCCCTGAGGCAGCAGAATGATCAGCATCATGTATTCCTTCTGTTTTATAATGTTGTTGGTTGATAGTGACTTTAAACTTCATCATAAAACATCAACTCTTCACGTAAGGAATCATTTTCTTTGGATTTATTGTGAGAAGTGATTAACTGACCGTTGTAGGTGACAAACAAATGTAATAACGTTATGGCAGCTTCTTGAATACTACTACCCACTACTACAACTACTAATGCTAATTTGATAATATGGTCATGTATTCATACTTATAAAAGTACTCTGATATTGTGGAAGTGATAATATTTAACATAGTGACGCTCAGCTCTCAGTTGAGCTGCAGCGAGAGACAACAGCAGCTAACGGTAGCTAACTCTGGAATAGAGGGAATCAAAGTACTTGTGTAGTTGTAGTAGTAGTTATGTAGCAGTACAACAGACAGGCTGTCCAAACCCAGACATTTAGTTCAATAAAATACCAGTAACAAACCCATTAGTGATGCCTGATAGATTTCCAAAGCGTTAGCATGTTTGTTTAGCTGTGTTTTGCTAACAGCTACACAGAAGAAACCAGTAGAGCTGATTAAAGCTTCTACACCAACCTTTACTTCAGAATAACACAGAGGATTAAGGCTAATTCACACCGCCTCCGGAATGGATTGCTGTCCGGTTTTCATACTGCTCCTGCAAAGACAAAAAAAAATTGAGTCCAATCAGAGCATTCATACCCAGCGCGGCTGCTGTGTGGCTGCAGAGCTCTGTTATCTTTCTGCATCAAGACTGTTTTTTTCTGGACACTGCATCCAGATTTTCATGAAGTTAAAGAAATGACATGCACCAGACAGAAAGTGAGACGCAATCCAGCAAGGTGCATCTGGTATTTTTCAAAATAAAACCTTTAGCTACATTGCTAAACTTAACACGATTTGGATATTTAAAAGACAAAGAAACAACATAAGACTTAATTAAACATATCATTAAACTATATAAAAATGGAGTGTAGAACAAGCCAAGTGAATAAATAATCCTGAACAAAAGTCCGAGTACACAGTACCAGAACTTTTGAATTGCACCCCTCTGCATTTTGGGGCTTTTTTTTAATGTAAGGTGTGTATCAGGACTTTTTTTTTTGCTTACGTCGATATAATTTTTATCTTTCCCAGTGGCAGTAGTTGCCTTGTAGTAGAGCAGAGCATGCTGGGAGGTGCAGAGAAGCAGGGGGACGCAGGGAAACACTGAGAGATGGGAGAACTCATCTGGATGTAAACGGATATTATCCCAGATTTTGACTCCAGGAGGGGTGCAGAATTTGGTGAAACACTAGATGAGAGAGCGGAAAGCAGAGGGAAATAATTTTTAAAGATATTGACATATTTAAAGATTAAAAATTTGAGAAAAATCCTAAAGTAACATAGGTTTGTTAAGACCAGGCCTGATACTGAGAATAAACACGTTTTACAGAAGGAACCAGTAATAAGCTGATTTAAATCTTAGTTTAAAATGGACTCATTACTTCTTTATGTTTTAAAGGAGCTTTTATTTTATGCCCATATTTTTTTATGTCCACATTAACATCAGGAGGCCTCAAGTTAATAAAAGTGGCTTCGTGATACTTTTTCTTATTATTCAACCTTTTTTTTTCACCCAAGATAACTAACTAAAGAGATGAGTCAGGACTCACTCTAAATCAAACTCTCTCATTCAAGATGGCTACCATGACTAACTGTTGTTAGCAAACACAAAAGTGTCTTCAGTTCACTCAGTTCTATAGTTATTGAGCTACAACTTGATGTGATAGTAGCAGAGTCATTAACAACACAAACATGACAGCTCTTACGGTCAGATTGTGTAGCTTTTTTCCATGATTTGACTGAAACAGATATAACTCCATCATTTCTCAGCACTGATTTTTATTAAAACACTTTTGTTTTTCCATCATTTATTATTTTTACCCTTTTTTTTGCAGGTCGAAGCGTTTCTTGTCATTTGTTGACAGCTGTCTGATTAAAAACCACCTACACCGGTCGACTACGGATGCTCTGCTGAGACATGCCTTCATCAGAGACCTGGCTAACGAGAGACAGGTCCGCATCATGCTCAAAGACCACCTGGACCGAACCAGGAAGAAGAGAGAGAAAGGTGAGAAGACCCAACGGGAGGTGAAGTAGAAGACAGATTTATTTCATTCCTCTCAGACGAATCCTAGAGCTGAGACGGCGTACCAGCTGCACTGTTACACGCTGACCATCTGCTTCTCTCAGACTGCTCATTCAGAGGGTTCTGTTCAGGGAAATGTTTCAATTGGCTGCCAGCGTCACCCACAATTTACACAGCTCCACTCATATATGTTACACCATTCATTTTGGTAAAACTTCACATTCCACATTCTTACACGATTACCACAGAGCTCTGTTCTCAGAAAGTTTAAAAGGATGAATCAGTGATTTAGGAGAAGCAGACAAAAGGAAACGCATTAGGAATACGAAGCATGGAGGGGAGGTGAGAAGATGTAAATATAATTTATCTTCATCCTTTTTCTGGATGAGCTCTGAATGTGTGAAGCCAACATCGAAGTAGAGGACAGCTGAGGGTGGAGGCGACGAGACGTATATTTATGACTTTGATCTACTTTTGTTCTCTCGTTGACGTTTATGAGAAATCATCGTTGTAAGATTTCTTTTTGTTAATTTGCTGAACTGAAAGCTGAAAGTGAAGCAGACATAGATGGTGATAGCAGCGAGGACACAAACAGCAGAGAGAGAGAGAAGCTGAGAGGAAGGAAGGAGGAAACACAATGACCATCTGGTTCTAATCTCTGAGCTTCCAAAAACACACCAAATGGCTGGAGCCTTTCTGCGTGTGTGTGCGTGTGCGTGTGTGTGTCCCTGACAAAAAGAGCCAGAGTGTTTGTGGGAAAATCTCAGATCTGCAGAAAAAATAAAAGAACACCAATGATAGGATGCATAAAGAAAGTGTCATTTTTAAAGTATCCCCAGGGTCCCGTTCAGAGATGCTCTATGTTTAGTAAGATGTATTACTCAACCTTAAACCCTACAACTGCTTTTCTCTCCTGTAGTTTTGACTCAGAAACACAACATGAAGCTAAACATTGCATGTCAGCACAGCAGGGGCTTGTTGTCGTTCAGTCCTCTGTCTCTCTGACCAAACACACCTGCGTTGTGTTATGTTTTACATTGTTCATGGCAACAAGTCCAGTTTGGCCGAGTTTCCTTCAAACCATATGTTGGCCAAATGTTTTATATGAGTCTGACCTCATTGTTTTAACCAGTGGCTGCAATACAAACAGAACCACAAAACACTTCCTGTTCCTCTACTCTACAGGATAAAGTCCCCTGACGTCCACTTTCTCGGAGTTTCAACTTCCTTCGACCTCTGAGATTGCGGACCTTATTCACAGCTCCAAATCTTCTACCTGTCATCTTGATCCCATCCCTACTGTTTTGCTTAAGACCTCCGTTTCATTATTGCTTCCACTTATTGTTTCTATTATTCATTCCTCTCTTTCTACTGGCATAGTTCATCAGTCACTGAAGTCTGCTGTAGTTTGCCCTATATTGAAGAAGCCTGGGGCTGATCCAACTGACCTAAATAATTTCCGTCCCATCTCTAATCTTCCTTTTCTTTCTAAAATCCTGGAGAAATCTGTAGTTTCACAGCTTCGTGCTCATCTAGCTAACAATAACTTATTTGAGCAATTCCAGTCAGGTTTCCGCCCCCATCATAGTACTGAAACTGCCCTGATTAAAATAACCAATGATTTGTTGATGGCAGCTGATTCCGGACTAGTCTCCATCCTGGTTCTTTTAGATCTGAGTGCTGCATTCGACACAATCTCTCACTCCACCTTGTTGGCCAGGCTGGCGTCTCTGGGGGTCTCTGGCACTGTGCTTCAGTGGTTTCAGTCATACCTCTCTGATAGGACTCATTTCATTAAGCTTAAGACTTTCACTTCTTCTATGTCTCTTGTTTCTGCGGGGGTTCCTCAAGGTTCTGTACTTGGCCCTCTTCTTTTTATTGTGTATCTGCTTCCCCTTGGGGTCATCTTCAGGAAATACAATCTCATGTTTAATTGTTACGCTGATGATACTCAGCTTTATGTTTCCACCTCTCCGTCTGCTCTTCTTCCACCAGCTGCGCTCATTGACTGTTTGACTGAACTCAGGTCTTGGTTCTCTAAGAACTTCCTCAAACTGAACCCTAGGAAAACTGAGGTGCTCCTCATGGGTACAAAATCTGCCCTGGGGAAGACTGGCAGCTTCTCCTTAACCTGTGAGAATACCTCAGTTTCCTGTTCGGCTCAGGTTAAGAGCCTTGGTGTTCTGTTGGACAGCACGCTGTCTTTTCAGGCTCATATTAACTCAATCACCCGATCAGCCTTTTTCCATCTCCGTAATATTAATCGTCTCCGTCCCTCTCTCTCTGAATATGCTGCAGCTGTCTTAGTAAACAGTCTGGTCACATCACGACTGGACTACTGTAATTCTCTTCTCTTCGGACTACCACAGAAATCTCTACACAAACTTCAGTTAATTCAGAACGCTGCGGCTCGTATGGTCACAAGAACACCTGTTACTGATCACATTACTCCTGTTCTTCAGCAGCTTCATTGGCTGCCGATAAAATTTAGGATAATTTATAAACTGCTTCTTCTCACATTCAAGGCTCTGCATGACCTCACTCCTTCCTACATCTCCCAACTCATCCGAGTTTCTGTACCTTCTCGATCCCTCCGCTCCTCAGTGTCTATAAATCTGCACATTCCTCCAGCTAGACTCACCACAATGGGAAAACGAGCCTTCAGCAGATCTGCCCCATCACTCTGGAACTCTCTCCCAGCTGACCTTAAAATCATCACTTCTCTCTCACTTTTTAAATCTAGGCTGAAAACACATCTATTTAAAGTCGCCTACTAGTGCTGTCATCGCGTTAATGTGCTGCTGTTTCCTCGAAGGATACATCTAACTGCTGTTAAAGAGCTGACATGTTATTAATCGGAATCACATATAATCAGTGTCTTTCCAATTGACACGTATTTTTCAGTGTGAGATTTATGGTTGTCTTTTATTGATTGTTTTTAACTTGATGGTCTTATTCTTTTACTGTGTGTTTCTATGTTCGATGTTTTTAACTTGTTAGTTTTATTGTGTTTTATTGTCAACTTGTATTGTGCGGTGACCTTGAGTGACAGAAAGGTGCCTGAAATAAAATTTATTGTTATTATTATTATTATTATAAAGTCCAAAACATGAAGCTGGAGGGGTTAGTAACATAACCAGGGTTAATATCTATACTGGGGTATAGGAGGAGTTCTAACTTGCTTTAAATGGTTGGCCTGGTCATTCTGAAGTGTGTATCTGTTGCAAAATTATAAGTAACTGACTTTACCTGTAATAGATGGCTTCCTGAGCAGCCTCTGTTTAGAAAAATAAAGTTCTTGTGAGGTAAAGTGCTGCCGTCTTAGTTAAAACTGCTCCAGTTCACAGCAGTCCATACAAATAATATATCAAACCTTTACACAACTATTAATTTTACATTTCACAATTATTCACATTGAATGATGTGATCATTTAAAGTGTAAAAAACATAAACCAACCCTTTTAACCCCAAAGTCGTTTTCTGTGTAATACGCATTAATATGCAACACATATTACTGTTTGTTACTGTATTTTTCTTGTTGACAGCTGTATTTTTCATTTTGCATTACTACTGCCAGTTTGTTAATTTTTTGCTGCTGTAACATTTAAATGTTCCCATGCTGGGGATCAATAGAGTGATATAGCATCTTAATTTATCTTTAATATCACCAGCGGCAGCAAAATGTAGCATCTGGGTGTCAAATCAGGCAGAAATCGCTTTAAATTTCTGCTGAAATAGCCATGAGAGGCAAAAGTGACAGTGGTGTAATGGTTTTATAAAATGTTGCTGTGAAATTCTGAAGGTTTGAGCTCTTTTAAGATTGCAGCTAAAGACTTTAGAGTTAAATTCATTTAGATCAGAGCTACTCAGCAGGCACAGAGTCCGGATCCAGCCCACACTGGGTCCACTGAGCTGTTATTCTGTCACTAAATCTACGTTGCCATCGTGAGTTGGAGCGGTATCCCTCACACAGCTCGTCATCACAGGATGAGGAGCTGCAACCGCTTTTGGACCAGCAACCCTCTCATATGGCAGCAAGAGTTTAGCTGCATAACCCCCCTGCTCCCTGAACCCCCCTGGGGCTGGGGGTGGGGGGTGGGGGTGGGGGGGGTGTTCAGGAAGCTATCTGCATCAGGTAAAATCAAAATAATTTCACCTTTTTAGCAGAAACTAACTTCAAAATGTCCAAATGATTTATTTCCTGGTTGAGTAGATATGTACTGGATGTGTTTCTGTTGGGACTAAAACCACTAAGTGATGCTGCTCTGAAGCTAAAGGTTTCATACTGATTGTCGTCTGAAGGAGAAATATGTCATGTTAGGGGTAAGTTTCCTAACCCACATGCAGAATTGACTCGCTGGAGACAAGAATAAGGTTAAAGTTATTTTATTTAAAAAGGAGGTGTTGACGCTGAGAGCGGAACCGAGTTCAGGGGGACCGACTGGATCTGTGGAGACAGGGAAGCAATTAGACTTGGATGAGGAAAGGACTTGAAGATAGAGAGGAGATGTGTAATGTTCTTACTGCACAGGAGTATTTTTTCAGGTGTTGGGGAGCAGGTAGTCCTGGTGGTGAATGAGTCAGATGAAGAGTTGTTGAGCGGAGTCTGGGAGAGCGGGCAGGCAGACTGGTTATAATTGAGGGACTGGAGGGAATGGTTTGAGGTGAGTCTGTGGAGGTGATGGTGAATGGAGTCTGGGTTTGACGTGAAGTCAAAAAACAAAAGACCTGGGATGCACAGAAGATTTAAGGAGAGCAAAAAACAGATAAGAAAAAAAAAATCACAGGAACAGTCAAAGACTAAGTAATAATTTCTAGAAGAATGTGTTTCTATGTGGGGACTTTAACATTGATTTAGGAAACCGAGGTGAGTCAGTGACAGTAAATGACTTTGTGAATTCAATGAGTAGTTTGGGGTTAAACCCCTTGATAAATAAACCAACAAGAATTACTGCGCTAAGTGCAACGATAATTGATAACATTTTTACAAATGTGTTAGAGGGAGTGAGTGGAAGTGGGATCCTGATGATTGATGTTAGTGACCACTTGCCAATTTTTACAGTATATAAACAGAACCAGTACTATGCCAAGTGTCTCACCAGAAATACAAGTAAGGGATAGATCACAAAAAGCCCTAGAGGCCTTTAAAAGAGACCTGGAACAACAAAGCTGGGACGAGGTGTATGTAAAAGATGTGAACGTAGCCTATGATTCATTCATGTGTTTGCTGTGTAAATTATACAAAAGAAACTGTAAATTAAGGAAAATGGCTAAGATAAATGTGGTTAGTAAACCGTGGATAACTAGAGGACTCCAAAATGCCTGCAAAAAAAAAAAATCACTTGTACAGAAGATTTTTAAAATTAAGAACAGTAGAAGCTGAAAATAGGTACAAAATATATAAAAATAAATTAACATCTATAATAAGAGAACATAAAAAGAATACTATAGTGGCTTACTGAATCAAAATAGTAATAATATAAAGGCAACATGGGGGATAATAAATAGGGTAGTAAAGAAAGACAAAAGAAATTCTACAATTCCAAATTATTTTGTTAAAGAAAATGCAGACATTTCAGAAAACAAGCAAATGGTGAATGAGTTCAACACTTTTTTTTGCAAATAGGCACAAGTTTGGCAAGGAATATTCCTGATACAAATAAAAATGCAGGTGATAACATAATTGATAATGTAAACAGTATGGTTTTGGATAAGGTTGAAAAAAATGAAATAATTCAGATTGTAAAAAAATGTACAAGTAAAAGATCAGTGGATTGTGATGGCTTGGACATATCATTAGTGAAGGAAATAATAGATTATATTATAGAACCTTTGACTTACATATGTAATTTATCCTTTTCAACAGGAATATTTCCTGAAAAGATGAAAATGGCCAAAGTAATCCCACTTTATAAAAACGGAAATAAACATATCTTTACAAATTACAGACCAATTTCCCTCCTATCACAATTTTCAAAAATATTGGAAAAATTATTTGCTGCCAAGCTAGATAAATTTCTTGACAGACATAATCTTTTGAGCAGTAGTCAGTATGGATTTAGGGCAAATCATTCAACATAAATGGCATTAATGGAATTTATGGAATTTATCTCTTCTGAAACTGACAGGAAGAGTTATGCAGTGAGTATTTTTGTGGATCTTAAGAAAGCATTTGACACCATAGATCATAACATTCTTTGTAAAAAAAAAAACTCAGTAAGTATGGTATCAGATGAGTAGCTGGATCACAAGTTATTTAAGAAATAGGCAACAATATGTTCATATAAATAATGTCAAATCAGACACGTATAACATCAGCTGTGGGGTTCCTCAGGGGTCCGTACTAGGTCCTAAATTGTTTAATCTATACATTAATGATATTACAAATGTATCTAAAATATTGAATTGTATTATATTTGCAGATGACACAACTTTTTTCATGCAAGTGAAAATGTAGAACATATGAGAGATGTAATTCAAACAGAACTACAAAAATTTAAACAGTGGTTTAATGTAAACAAACTATCTCTAAATCTTGATAAAACTCATTTTATGGTATTTGGTCCAAGAGGAGCAAATATTGATATGTCATTAGTTATAGAAGATATTGCTATTGAAAGAGTGAGGGAAATTAAGTTTTTAGGGGTTGTTATTGATGAAAATGTTACTTGGAAGCCACATATTAATGGTGTAAAAACTAAAATAGCAAAAACAATTGGTATATTGCATAAGGTAAAGGATTCTCTGAATAAAAATGCTTTATTTCTTTTATATAATTCCTTGAATGTTCCATATCTGACTTACTGTATTGAGATCTGGGGAACAACATATAAAACACATACGCAACCAGTTTTTCTTCTACAATGAGCTGTAAGAATCATTACTCAAAGTAGTTATAGAGCTCCAACCGGTCCATTATTTGCTAAGTTGAGAATATTAAAGTTTGAAAATTTAGTTGATCATAATATATTAAAATTGGTTTACAAAGCTCACATAAAATCTTTACCAAAAAATATCCAAATGAAATTTGAAAAAAGGCAAAGTTGTTATAACTTAAAAGGAAGTGAGATATTTCTAAAGCCTAGATGTAGAACTAAAGTGTTGGAGAGATGTGTTTCCGTGTATGGAGTCAGGTTATGGAACAATCTGGAATATGAAACGAAAGAGGTAAAATCTATTAAAATGTTTAAAAAGAATGTTAAAAAAATGTTAAAAAATTATATGCAATAATCTTGATTGTACTTAATTAATTTTTCTTTTCCTGTATTGCTCGGCAAAGAATTGTAGTTAATAGATTAAATTAGTATCTGAAGTTTTTGTTTGAAAATGGTTGGCAGCTGTCTTTGAGTCATTTTTATTAGTGAACATTTTATTTTTATGGTTATTGATTTATTTGCTGTGTAAATGGGGCAGAACATAAGATTTTCTTCTTTCTGCTCCTTTTCATTTAAGTATTATAAGTTGTATTTGTTTGATAACGTCATGTTTATTTTATAAA
The DNA here is from genome assembly GCA_006937965.1 of Callopanchax toddi. NCBI lineage: Eukaryota > Metazoa > Chordata > Actinopteri > Cyprinodontiformes > Nothobranchiidae > Callopanchax > Callopanchax toddi. The sequence continues at coordinate 589,782 of SSNR01000363.1, read as the reverse complement.
TAAATAAGCTCAAAGAACTACTCAGGAGGCTTGACTCTACCACAAAAAGTTGTTCATCAGGTGACGTTTGGTCACAGCTGCTCCTTAAATCCCTGCAGCCTGATGAGAAGATTGGCAGCAGGTGTGGAGCTGCAGCAGCAAAGATCCATTCAGCAGAGCGAGGTCTCACTCAAAGAAAACATGCCCACACACCAGGACATGACAAAATCACGTTTGTGTTGAATATCCTTTTAGTCTGATGCTGATAAAGTTGCTGCTATGATAAAGGGACAAACAGGAGACATGATTGAATGTGTAGCCAAACAGGCACATCAGAATTCTGTCCACCTTAAGCCTTGCTCAGGACCACAGCTCATTACAGGCTGTGGGGCAGCTGGGCAATTTTACACTTTCTAATCTACTTTCACACTCAAACATCGCAGCTGGTGTCAGCGTGGACTCAGTAGCATGTCCTCCTCTACATCAGGACTCAAACCTCTGTCTATTTGTCTCCTGTCTTTTAGAGGGCCCAGAGTACGAGTACAGTGGCAGTGAGGATGAAGATGATGAGGTCACAGAGGAGGAAGGTGAACCCAGGTAACTTAAAGTGATAATATGCAGTTTTGCTTGTTTTGGGCTCCCTCTGGTGTCCGTTTTAAATCACTGCATTACACAAGTTAGCATATTGTTTCAGCTTCCAAACGTCTAAATCTACCTGTTGAAATGTCTCCTCAGCCTTCATAGTTTTCTACAGGAGCGGTTATTTACTCCTTCAAAGAAATCAGCTGTGTTCAAGCAGGGAGAGATTGAAAAAAATCAGGAATCATGAGATAAAAACTCTCCAGCGCTAGCATAACAGCTAGCCACTTTGGATTAGCCAAACCCTCGTGAGACACGTGACTTCCTGGGTACCGTGACGGCGATGGAGATTTTGCAATCGTGGTATTCTGGATCTAATCACCAGATAACCCTGTTAAGGGTCATATTAGCACAGACTGGTTCAAGAAAAAGATTTAAAAATATGAAAAAGTTGCATATTATCTTTTTAAAAGAATATTATAAACAACCTGTGGAGGTGAAGGAAGGAGTTGTAGAGAAATCAGTGCCTTTATGTTCATCACCCACATTGTCCCACATCACATCTTCAAAAAAATCCCCAATACAAATTATTTGAAACATTTTCCCACAGTTTATCTCTAAATCTAACATGCTAATAAATCACTCCGAGGCACGCATATGGACACAGACTTCTGTCCATGGACAGATTGCTCTTAATGTTCCAGGATGTCCAACAACAGATGGTACTTCAGACTGAGTTTGCTCCCAGGATGATTTAAATAGTGTATTTTTGTAACTCCGCCCCCTGCATCTTCACCCTAAATCAAACATTGACTCCACTATTTCCCCTTTTAGCTTTGTGTTTTGGTTTGTGCTTTTCAGCTCCATAGTAAACGTTCCAGGTGAGTGGACGTTGAGACGGGAGTTTCTGCGTTTACAGACAGAGGACTGTGAAGGAGGCAGAGAGGGAGGTCGAGGAGGAGGAGGAGCAGGTCAAAGACCAATGGCAGGTTTATTCATATTGATTTTAATCATAAATGTGCTGCTTATGTTTTTCTCAGATTTGTCACTTTTATTGTTTAGGCAGCATTGATGGTAAATTAAAAATCTGATCAAATTAATGGCTGATACATTAGAATTTTTTTTGTAGTTTTTAAGAACTATTGGATGAATATCTTGATTATAAACCAACCCTGGGGCTAAATTGTTAGAATTTAAAAGCTCAGCTGCATTTGGCACAAGAGAAATTGATTAAATGTGTTTTCGATATTTTTATGCTCGCTAAGCCTCAGACCTGAGTGTGAGCTGCATCAGCAGCTTTTTCTTTCAAATCATAGAACAAGGAGACCCAATCCTTCCTCTTGGTGACAAAGTCAGAGTTAATAAACTTTGTTGGAGCATACAGTACCTGCTGCCACAAGCTCAACAAGTCTTCTGCATCTAGTTTGTGGAGGCAAAAGTACAATTGCATCACATATTTAAGAAAAAATACTCACAGTTTCTTCCTGACTTGAACTTTATCTGTGAAGTCTCACAGAGTTTAACCAATTATACAAACAGAAATCAACAAATAACAACAACCAACAGCTGGATTATCTCAACTGCTGCTAACGTTGCTGTCTTAATGAATCTGGGTTTAGAAACTTCCTTTAGTTTGAAGCTTTCTTTAGAAGAAGTTTTCTAAAGCTCATTTCCTGAATCAGATTTTTATTTAGCTTTTGTGTGTGTTTTGTGAGCAGTTGGTATCTTATCAGTAGCAGACAGTGGTCAGCACGCTGATTCAGGAAGCAGGAAGGATCTTTGACAACGAGCTAAACTGACTGCTGTTCAGAACAGAAGAGCTCCGTTTTCTACAGTCAGAAGATAATAAAAACAAACTCTAAATCCCCATTATGTTTTTACATAAGCCAGCTCTATTGGTCATCTTTCTGTCTAGCTGTGTTTTAATGATGAATGACTTTTCAAAGAAAAGTGTCAAAGAGCTGGTGATGGTCCAGAGTTTGTTATTGGAAAAAGAATGGGGAAGGTGAGATCTCTCCTGAACCAGATGAACCAGCTTGAAGCTCTGATGAGGATCCACTCAGAATATTATGTTTCACTGAGACGTGGTTCAGGATCAGATCCCGACTCCGTCTCTCTGCCCGGCTTTCAGACGATACCAGCAGAAAAAGCAAAGGGACAGTATGCTTACAAACAATCAGATTCTGGATGAACTCTCATCCTGTGTCACTCTTAGTTTGTGTTTAGTTTGTCTGTTTTTGTGTTTAGGTTTTAGATGTACCTGCTTAGCATCAGGTTAGGATCTAAACTGATGTTTTTTGTCCAGGCGCTACAGCAGCACAGGCAGCAGCTGGCTGAGCAGGAGCGATACAAGCAGCAGATTCTGGCTGACAGACAGAGGAGGATCCAACAACAACAGGAGCAACGGCAAAAGCTCGAAGATGTGAGTTCAGTTCATGCTCTTACTTAGTCACCATTCACAAGATTTGAATAGGTCAGTGAAGAAAAGTGATCAGAGTACACAATGACTGTGAAACATGTCATCAGGAAACCACAGTTTGTTATATTAGTAATAATCATTTACACACCACAGAAGCAGAAACTGGCAGATCGTTGCTTTCAGTGGGCGGAGCTTCAGGAAGTATTTGTGGGGGAGGAGTCTGATCTCCGTGGCAACAGAATATTAGCAGATGATAAAAACAGGAGGAGTGACAGGGGCCTTTAGGTTTTAAATAAAAAGTTCATTTTTCAAAGAACTGCTTTAGATTTTCTAATATTTAATAAAAACTAACAGGAGTAAATGAGTGGCTCATTTATTGTCAGAACCATAGTTTTTAAACAGATGCTGTGTGCTTGTAGACCTAGGGTTTGAAGAGAGTAAAATATTACTTTCTCATCCTTTATGTAATTTAACAGGTACATAAAATCTGTATCTGCACAGCCTCAGTTCACTTCTAGAAAAAATGCATTGTAGCCGATGTGTGTGTGTCTGTGTGTGTGTGTGTGTGTCAGAGCGCTAGCTGTTCGTATCACACTCAGATTGCAGTCATTAAGTTCAACATGGGTAATGGATCTATGGGATGCTTCATTAGGTTTGAATGCTTAAAGAGCAAATTGAAAGGTTTTTTTTTTAATTCAGATAAAATTCTGTCCAAAAATACTATTTGAAATGTTTATTGAGGTTATTTTGTTTTACAATACATTTTTAAACCATTTTTCTAGTCAAAAGTGCCCCTTTTTGCAAAGCTTCTAAAAACGCTTTAAAAAAAAAAAATGTGGACCTGTGACGTCACCAGAGGGAGCTCCCAGCTAGGTGGTGCTGCTTACAGTGTTGTCAGATGTAGATAAATAAAGTATTTGTAGGATAATTTAACACTCTGTACGATCAATAATCCCATAAATATGATCATTTGAGCCCTTTGTTGTGTGGAGTTTGTGTAACAGATGCTTCTTTTAATCGTTGTGTTAGATTTTTTAAAGCTAAACTACTTTAACATCTCAGACTGGCACCGCTCTAGTCTGCCAGCTGCCTGCTCGCTGTCGGCGATGAGTTGTTAGTTTTAGGTTAGAGCGCTCTTTAATCGAGTCGGTGTGAATTCATTTTAATCAAAAATGCTAAATTATTATGTTTGTGAATGCCAATCGCCAGTCTGTCAGGACACTGAGGCATGGTGACTTTGGCGACGAAAAACCCCGGCGGTCCTGGTCTAATCCAGGACTGGATGTGATGGAGTCCCACATACCGACGAAAAACATTCAGTGCGACTCTAAACAGGCGCCGTTACATCGATCTATTCAAATTAACACCGGAATCGCTGTTAGCACGCAACAGCTAACGACAGCTAACGGGGAGATTTGAGTCTCGTTTCCATGGCAGGGTACGGTTCGTGGTGGGTTGTTGTAGTGCGGTACCGATCCGCAATTTCATGAGAGCGTTTCCTTCAGCTGTCGGACCCTCACCTGGCAGGCGGGGTATGCCGTCGCCTCATACCAGCGCTGTAACTTTGCGGGACTCTCCAGCGGGGCATTCCGGAGGGGGTTTCCAGCCTGGCCCGACATTTTTTTTTTTTAGTCAAAGTTTATTTCATTCAAATAAAATAAATAAAACAAAAATATATATATATAAACAATAAGATATACATAACAAAAAATCATATTTGAACAAAAAAGGAGCAGAATGAAGAAAATAAATCTTATAATTTCTGCCCTCACTTAACAAAAAGATTCTATAAAATTTTCAAACTTAGATTCATTATGAATCCTGTCTTATCCTCATTTCCAGACTCGATCATGATCATTGGTTTAATGTACTTTTTCATACTTTTTCATACACTCATTTTGGTACATTTTTGAAAATATTAAATGACATTGATTTCTTTGTTTCCCTATTAAGATTATTCCATAATTTAACACCATTTACAGATATACTCCATTCCTTAATTTTTATTCTAAATCTTGGTTTTGTAAACACATCAGTTTCTTTCAACATGTAACCACAAGTTCTTTTCTCAAACATCTTCTGAATTTTTGTTGGCAGAGTACTTAAACTAGCTTTGTACATTGTTTGTAGAATTTTCCAGTTTACTAAATCATGAAATTTCAGTATTTTGTATTTGATGAACAGTGGGTTTGATGGATCTCTATAGCCACTATGATTGATGATTCTCAGAGCTCTTTTCTGTAGAATAAATAAAGGTTGTGTATAACTTTTGTATGTTGCTCCCCAGATTTCTATACAATAAGTCAAGTATGGAACAATCAGTGAGTTGTACAACGCCAACAAACCAGAATTAGTCAGTAAAAACTTGACTCTATGTAATACTCCTATGGATTTTGCAATTTTCTCTTTTATATAATCAATATGTGACTTCCAGGTCAAGTCTTCATCAAAAATAACTCCTAAAAATTTAGTTTCTGTTACTCTTTGAATTTCAATCCCATCTATTTGCAAAGATACAGCACTGTTTTTGTCCCTAAACAATATGAAGTTAGTTTTATTAAGACATTGCTGAAACGTTCAGCTACATCCCGTGAAACTTCTTCATAAACTCTTTCATTCATTAACAATCCATCTATCTTGTCCTGAACGCAGCTCAATGTTTGGAGCTCTGATTATCAAAAACCTGGTGCTAAACGCTGGCATTTTATCCAGACCCAAGTGAGGAGGTGGGTCACGGTCTACTGCTCGTCACAAGCAGTGATCAGTGGATCAGTTTTCTAGTAAGTAAGTAAGTAAGTAAACTTTATTTATATAGCACCTTTCACAGAGAAAAATCACAAAGTGCTTCACAGAAAACAGAATCAAACATGATAAAACAAATAAAATACTTACTTACTTACTGATCAGTGGATCAGTTTTCTTTATAGAGAACAAACGGTCTCCCTGAACTGTCGTCACTTCCGGTTTGGTGAAAAAATAGACAATTCTCACAAAAACGAATCCAAACGCCTAAATAAGCTGAATTTGTGTAAATTTTTATTCAGAAAAAGTTTCTATTATATTTCTCTAAACATTTGTTTAAGGGAGTATTTAAGCTGCAACTTGCTCTTTAATTCAATTCGTCTTTAATTGTGTGATGGCTCAGTGACTGTGTGATGTGGGGGCTTGTACTTTATTCTCAGATATCAAACTGCTCTGGTCTGGTGGTTTTGATCATTTTTGTGCATCAGTTCTTTTGCTGTTTTAACAGAAGTCCTCTGAGCTCTACGTCACAATGATTCATATTATTTTTCAAACTTTTCTTTGGGCACCTTTGTTATCTGGGCTCATCACTCAGAGGCAGGCACACGTGCGGGGGGGAGGGGGGGGTTGAACACCTGCTCCTTTTCTCTTTGATGTTCAAAGTGCCCTTTTTTCCAGGGCATTCTTTTGGGGGCATATGTGTATGAAGGCCCGTCTGTGCCCCTCAATGATAAAATGTAACTATCAGTAACAATTCCAGCCTAATAAAATGATCTGGCTGCTGTCAGTCACATGATGACCAATAATCAATGCTCGTCCATGAGGGCACAGCGCGCCGGTTACCGGGAGCGAGCTGCAATGACCACACACATTTTTTTCCGCCTGATCAGCGGGGCTGTAGTAGAAACAGACTGATGTAACAAACTCCGGAAAGTATGGGGGATGTGGGGGTTTAACTTTTTCTAGTCAGATGGTTAAACAGTCCCCTTTTCCGCAGTTTTGCTCAAAAAGCGCTATTCTCTCTGCACCCTCCGCTGCTGTTTGCCCCTCTCTCTCCTGTTGCTCCTGAGACCAGCTGATGATAGTTTCCCGTTCCAAGTTTCTCCTGTCAGGTTCAGCTCGCGCTGGTCCGGTACATACCGACACAGAAGCTGCTAATTTGATGCTATTCTAATGTTCTACTCGCTCAAAAACAACTAAGCTGTTCTAATTCCTGTTCCTTTATTACGGAGCAGCTGTAGTCTAACCTAAATGGAGCAAAAGATTCAACGAGAAGCAGAAACGTCTCCTCTCTCCTCTCTCTCCACTTTGGACACACACGGCCTGCCCCCGTTGTCATAACAACCAGCTGACGGACAGCTCAACGTGTTGCATTTAATTGCATCAAGTAAATAGTACTACCATCACTAAACGTCTATGTATAAAACAAAATAACAACATTAAGTGAATATTTAGTCCAGTATAATCTAGTTTCTTTGGACCTGTTAGCAGGTGCTTGTCTCTCAGTCAGAATCAGGTCTCTGTTCAGCTTTGAATTCTCTTCATGGCACTCAGTAGAACTGAGATGACCAGATGTTCACAATGGAACTGTGGCACAGCTGTAGAGAACCAGTCTTTTATGGGAGACCGAGGTTCAAATCCCAGTCTGAGCAGGTGATAAAATTATATTTTTGTATGTGCCCCTTTTTTAACTTTCAGCACCCGCCCCTTCAAAGGTCTCTGCACGGCCCAGGTCAGAGGAAACACAAGTTTGCTCTGCAGACTTTGCTGCCGAGGTTTTATAATCAGATTAAGCAGCTGTTTCATCCTAATCTATCGGCGCTGAATGTGACCCATCAGGTTTGAGCTGAACAAACACAATTTAGAGGCAGTGGTGCAATCACTGCAAAGGTTTACATCTGGTGCATTTAATTATCAAATGTAAATGATAAAAAAAAAAGTTTTAAGTTTCTTTCAGGAGAAATTAAAAATGAGGTTAAATGAATTATTTAGAGTGAAGGGAGCTGACTAAAAGCTCCTTGCCATCTAGGATGTGCTGAATATTTTAGCTGCCACCTCTCAGAATTCTCCATGAAACCTTAAGATAGCCTAATTAAATTAAGCCTGTGTATGTGTGTGTGTGTGTGTGTTTTATATATTTCTGTTTTTGATTGTTCAACAAAACAGCACAAACGTGGAACTCACTGATGTTTTACTTTAATTGAATGAAAGACTGTTAAAAGTTTTAGAAAAAACGATTTAAAGTTACAGATGTGTAAACCACGTGTTCATCTGCTCAGCCATGTGTGTGTGTGTTTAAACCAGGACCAGCCTGGCAGACTGCAGAGTGCTGATGTGTCAGTAAGGCCTCTGGACTCCACAGCAGAGCAGGTAACAAACATTTACTTCTGGTTTTCTAATTATTTATAAGGTTTTCCTCCATTTTTATTTTGGTACAATCAGGTGGAATTTCTTCTAAACTGTGCCAAATATAATAATAATAATAATAATAATAATAATAATAACAATAATAATAATAATAATAATTAGGGCTGCACACTATACCGAAAATTTATTGTCATAGCGATAACAGGACATGCGATAATCCTATCGCAAAAGACATCAAAAACGGCAATAAATGCTGGGTTAAAATGTTTCCATATGTTCTATAAATCAACTCTTTGTAAGCTAATACTGAAGTTTTTGACCAATCAAAGGTAGCCCTTCCCATATGTGACCAAACAGATGGCTCCTTACATAACATGTTTGATGCTATTGGAGTTCACTTTGCTTCGCGTCGCAATGACTGAGATCAAAACAAGTGAGGAAAATGTCAGCGACGACCTCGTGGTTAAAACAATATCAGGTCTCTCATTTGGAGACACTTTGGTTACAAGAGAGACGAAGTTCTACAAACACGTCCTCTGCAGAACAACTGCGGGGGGGGGGGGTACGTGCAGTGTGTGCTTGATTTGTGTGTGTTAGTGTGTGCTCCTGCGTCTCTGTGTGTGCTTGTGTGTGTGCTTGTGAGTGTGTGTGTGCTTGTGTGTTTGCAAGAATAAGGAGTTGTGGAAAATGGATTACAAGAGGAGTGATATTTTTACTCTAAAATGGATTATGACCATTAAGGTAAGACTAAATCTATGATTCTGACTTCATCACGTTGTTTTTCCTCTTCTTCAGCAGCTGGTTCAGTGAGTTTTGTCTGTAGTGATGAAACACAAACTGTTGGAAAGGAAATAATTTGGGCTTTAATTTAAATGGTGGCTTGTGTGGATAGGAATCCTTTTGCATTGTAGCTGCTGTGTTTTTCTCTCTCTGTGTGTATTTAGTCTTTTTACTTTTTATTTTCATTTAGCTGCTTAATGTTGGAATTGTGTCCTTTTGAGGTAGAAAACAATGTTTTTATAGATCAGATGAGCTTTGTCTCATTAAGTGGACATGCAGAATGAATATATTAGTAAAGTTTTAGCAGGTCTTTGGAATGAATTTGTTGCTGGATGTGCTGCGGTGCCCGGTACCTGGACTACTCGGGGGAAACGGGTTTGTTTATATATCGCATGTGTTATCGTCATCGCAATATCACATATCACAGTTTTTCCTAATATTGTGCAGCCCTAATACTACTACTACTACTAATAATAATAATAAAATGCTGCTGATATTTTGTTGTTGTTTTTTTTAACTATTTTCCTGACATCTATTTAACCTCCTACCTTGCTGAGTCTTATTAGTCATGATCTGCTGACTTGGTCTTATTTGTATGAACGTTAATACAGTGTCATGTGCTCAAAGCGTTTACATCAGTGATGTATCCTGTAGCATTTGGGACTTTCTGCCTTTTTTTTTTTACATTTCCTGAGTTATTTTTATTGGATATGTGCTGATTTTCTAGATGAGCTTGTAGCTGTGTACAGCTGAATGGATGATCTGCTTTAATCTGATAACTAAGAGGAGTTTGGCTGAGGAAAGCATCGCTCACTGTTACTGCCAGTGTCACTGAAGTAGACAGATAGAAGATAAACTGAACTGTGTGGGTGGAGATGGTAAAGGTCAATAGTTAAAGAGCAAATTGCTATTTTCTTTTAATTCAGATAAAATGCTGTCCAAAAATACTATTTGAAACATTTATCAAGGGTATTTTGTTTTGCAATACATTATTTTAAACTATTTTTATTGTCAAAAGTGCCCCTTTTCATCAAAGCTTCTAAAAACACTTTTAAAAAATCTCGACTTGTAACATAACGACGAGTAGTCTCTAAACCCTAGCTAGGTGGCCCTGCAGACAGTGTTGCAAGATGTACGATAATTATCATATTTGTAGGATAATTTAACACTATGTACGATCAATAATCCCATAAATACGATAATTTGAGCCCTTTGATGTGTGGAATCTGTGTAAGAGATTCTTGTTTTAATCATTGTGTTAGACTTTATAAAGCTAAAACTATTTTAACATTTCCAATCTGGCAATACTGCAGTCTGCCGTCTCTCTCTCGACTGTGGCGAGTTGGTAGTTATCGGGCAGAGCGTCTGTGTAATTGAGTCAGTGTGTTCTTTTTCTATAAAATTTTAAATTATTGTTTGTGGAGGCTGTACAATTACCAGCCTGTGAGGACATCGAGTCCACGAGTTAGAACGGGACAATCTTCCTTACCTGGCTGCTGGACTTTTCTTCTGCTTTGGCTACAAAAAACACGGTCCATCGTTGGTGTCGCCCACTTCATACTGGAGGGTTAAAATCACAGCGATGTGATGGAGTTCAACATAGGATACTTAAGCAAACATCAGGCACAACTCTAAACAGGCGCTGTACCTTCGACTCATTCAACTTCCCACCGAGAAGTTGTTAGCAGCAGCTAACAGAAGCTAATGAAGGTAGCTTCGACCCGGCCGGTAGCGGGCAGGAGACCAGACCAGACCGGATCCATCAGGGGCTCAGCTATACGCTAACAAGAGCTGTGTATTGTAAGTTTGTCTAATATCTGCTAATTACCAACTTTATTAAGTAATTGTAAACATTTAAAGATTTATCTTTGTCAGAGCCGGCATTAAAATCTATATTTTTATCTCGAGAGAACAGGTCACACAGTCGTTACGTCACTTCTGGTCTGGCAGAAAAATAGAAAATTTAAACAAAAATGACTCCAAAAGCCTAAATAAGTTTTATAATTGTGTAGCGTGATCAATATACGCTCTTGACCTCTGATCTCTGACCTACGTGATCATCTAAAATAATAATCCATCTTCTTCCCAATAACACGGATTATAATGACTCTTTTATTATGTTTTAACCTGAATCAACATTCCTCCAAGGTCACGGTCGTACCGGAAGAAGCCACCGGACTTTAATAATAATAATAATAAAGACTTTAGGTGTCTCCTCCTAAAAATGACACCTTAATCTGTTACAGAAATGTCTTAAATGATTAATGCACTTTCTCTTACAGCATTGTGAATGTTTGATCCAGCTTCAGTATTATTGATACTTTGCTAAAAGGTTAAATCAGTATTACTACTTATTTCTACTTTGCTAAGGATAAATAAGTAAACTCCACCCCTCACACGGGGTGACGTCTGCTTTAGAGCCTGAGTCACGTGTCTTGTTAGAGTCCCCTGATTGGTCCACGTACACTGACAGCTCTCAGCTGTCTGCCTCTCAGAGAAGAACGGGAGTTCTTCTCTCGCCTCAGAGGAGACAACACTTCCCACCGTCAACTCGCTACACGGTGGGTTATCGATGCCGACTGCCACCGGTGACGGGTCCAGCCCCGTCGCAGTCGAAGAAGCTGCTTAACCCTGAGAGCAGGAACCATCAGCCTGCCTCTCTAATCCAACCAGAATGGGTAAGGCAGCCCACTACCAGCTCACGAGTCATGGGTTCCACTAACTTGTATCCACGGACGCCTCCGCTTGGCCCAGGCGGGTCCCAACACACCTGTCAGGCCCAGATCGACCGAGAGGGATCTCCGCTTTCTCGTCGACCTCCATCTGCCGGAAACGATCCAGGAACAAGGTCCAGTAATCCTCCATGAACTGGTAAAGCAGGCTACTTGATAAAGCTAACCCTATAACACTAGGTCGCTCATCCAAGTAACCTCTACACCTTATCCCTGATAACTAAACCCTTAAGCTAACTCCTTAGTCTTAATATCACACGAGACTCAAGTTCTAAACTCAGAAGATCAATTTAATAACATCTATCACTTAGTGAATGCTATCAACTTGCTACCTCAAATGCTAATCTGTTTACAAATGTTCGTCAGCTTTTATAATAAATATTGAATATATTTATTCCTGACTCAGCTTCCATTCGTCAAATAACAGGTACATAATTACTCACTGCGATTAACAGAACCTAGGATTACCTGCTTTTATCACAACCAGCTGTTCAAACCCAGGTTTCCGGAGCACACAGACTCCCGTTTAATTCCTCGGTGGCCGTACGTGAATTAGCAGAAGGTGAGTAACAAACATAGCGTTTATATACACTATATGTGGCAAAACGACCACTTATTACCACTACAATTGTGTACATTTTTATTCAGAACAAGTTTCTATTATACTTCTCTAAACATTTGTTTAAGGGAGTCTCTAATCTGCAACTTACTCTTTAAGGGTGCCAATGCATAAGCATTAAGTTAAACTTAATGTTATGTTTATTATTCTAGTTTTCATTAGGGCTGCATGATATTAGGAAAAACTGTGATATGCGATAAACGTGCTTAAAGGCATACTCAGTAGCCAGGTAAACAATGTAGCTTTTAACGTTTTTTTATAAAACCTCTTAACAACGTTCCAACATAGTATAGACATAAATATATTGTGGAGATTAAAAGAAACCCAAAAGAAATCAATAAAGTGGTTGTCCCGCAGTTCTCTAAAAACTTCAGCCAATCCTATCGTTCGGACCGAACGATAGGATTGGACAATCCAGCTGTCTGTCTGCCGCATTTCTGCACTGCTTGGAATCAACAATAATCCGCCCGGACACATTTTCCGTCTGAACATCCCGGAAGTGAAAGGAGGACAGAATTAGCCGGTGGTCAGTGCGCTCCATAGTTGGCTCAGAGCTCGGTCCTGGAGGCGAGTCCTGCTGACTCACAGAGCTCCGTTCCCTCCTGCAGCACCAGATCTGGTGCTGCAGGAGACACCCCACGTCAGGAAGCTGAGATAATTCTTCAAATTGGTATTAAAAGACAATAATTTCAATATTAATGACAGAGATGGAAAGAGCTCACGTGCTCATGGAGAGGAAAGCTGCGCGTCACGCAGCTGAAGAGGAGCAGCGTGCCATGGTGCAGTGGATCAGACAGGTGGAGGGAGGAGGAGCTGACAGCAGGTAGACTCTTTAGTAATGATCAGATCATTGTCAGTAATAAGTTTGTTCTTTTTGGGCATAAAATGGACCAGAGTGTCAAAACAATGTCGGCTTTTCTGTGTCTGAATAGCTGTAGAAAAAAACACACTATTTTTCTCAAAACGTTATTTCAACCACAAACTAATTAATGGGGATCTCGTGCACAATAATATGTTTAATTATTTAGATATATATAGATAAATATATTTCTATTGGTATTGTAAATATATATATCTATAAATAATATAGTTCTATATGGATGGATGATGTCTACAATGGTGCCTTCAAGTTTTTGTATTTTGTTCAGCCTAGAAAAGTCAGTAAAACCTGTTTTTGTCCAAATGAAGGAGATTTATGGTTCATTTTCTACAGATCAAGTAGCCGTTAGCCCTCATCATCACTACAATGTGAAATTTATAGTCAATCCATGTGATCGGTATCGGTGATCGGCAGCAAAAAACGCTATTGGAGCATCCTTAATTATTATACATAATAATGAAGTTTAGATTTAAAGGTTGTCATAGATATCAGAGTATAAATCTCAGGGTGTTTAGTAGGGTGAGTCCAGTCTCATGCTGCTGCAGAGCTGAAGACAGTAGAGGTGTGGAGATGATGAGCTGAATATCTTCACTAGACCTCCTGTGACATTTATTATGAACCAGGTGTAGAAGAGAGGACAGGTAGAGAGGTGTCTTGTCTTGAATTGTCTTTTAGACAAATAGAATCCAGTGATGGAGTCTGTAGGTATGAGGGGAGGACACATTGGGAAGAATTAGTGACTAAACTGATGACTGAGTGAATCTGAATTTCTTTCATGATAATTTGATTTAGAACTGGCTTTGTTCTTTTGTCATTTCTGAACAATAAAACTATAGATATCTCTCTCTGTATGTGAGTATATATATATATATATATATATATATATATATATATATATATATATATATATATATATATATATATATACACACACAGAGATGTATATTTATATACCGGTATATAATCTCGAACTAATAAGGAGGGTACCGGCACTTATTTTTTTCCACTTAAAGCACTGGCTAGCAGAAAACTAAAATTGTTTGGAGGTGAAAAGAGGAAAAGCTGGGGGAACATTTCTACGGCTGAAGTTAGACTCTGCATTGGTATCGTCGCAAAACGGAGTCCCATGTCCGCGAGAGGCTGGCGTTACAGATTATACTCGACGGAAGGGGTGAGTGCTCCGAGTCGTGTTTCTGTAAACTAGCTAGCGAGACCTCGTTTGTTTACCTGGCAACTGAGTATGGCTTTAATATTGCGATGACAATAACACATGCGATATATAAACAAACCCGTTTCCCCCGAGTAGTCCAGGTACCGGGCACCGCAGCACATCCAGCAACAAATTCATTCCAAAGACCTGCTAAAACTTTACTAATATATTCATGCTGCATGTCCACTTAATGAGACATGATTCAGGATTTTAATAAAAGTAATCATGAATGTTCAGTTTATTTAGGTTAATGAGTGATGAAGCATTTTAACTCAAAAAGAATGAGGCACCAATGTATCATTCCATAATCTTGAACAGGCTGTGAGCTGTAAAATGTTTTGCAATTCAGAACCCGAATTTCCCACTCTGTCCTACGGATGTGACATCAACCGACGCTTAATGCTCGCTCTGGAGTAGAGGATGACACGGGAGTGGATTTTCCTTGCTCTCCCATCCGACTCCCATTGAAAAAAAATGCTCTTGTCCCAATCCCAGAGAGCGGAGAAAAATAAAATTCCCTCCCGTCCCAATCCCGATAACATCATTCCCAGTCCCAGCAGGTGTTTTTAAGGTTTCTTAAAAAAAAACACGTAACCTGACTGCACATCCAAACTACTGAGTGACCTGTGACTTAACTGCTTTTGTCACTTGAAGTGTTTTAAAAGAAGAGATCTTTGGTAGATTTTCTCATCCAGAGTACTATCATCCATACTGGGAGGTCTTTCTGCCACCAGAGATGAGATCCTTGTGCTGATCTCTCATCCTGATCAAGTTCTCAGCAGCCTCATCAGAACCTAGAATGAAGGATATTAATTATTACTGGGGATCATCAAAACCTATACTTCACGCTGGTTCCTGACCAAATGTCTCGTCTTTTAACATTTTCAGAAATAAGATTAAAGATGTAATTGGATTGTACTCTAAACATATCTTGACCCTGTATTCTGGTTGTTTTGATGTTTTCTATAGAGGGAAGACACAGAACAATCGTTCAGTTAAAATACTGACATTATGATCACATGATCTATATAACAATTACTAGCAAGACAACGGTACCTGAACTATTGAATAATATTTAATCACTGCTGCGTAAAGGTCTCTTTTGCAGATATAAATCTAACAAGTAGTAAGCTTTATATTTGAGTTAGCATGCTAACAGTAGCATATTACGGTGGCTAGGTAAAACGGCTTCCTTCTACGATGTATTCAGAAAAACATTTATTCACATACAGATCTATTAAACCAATAAAACAACATGGTTAGACTTTAAATAGATGAATAAACTATCTAAAAATTACTTACATGTATCCGCTGCTGCCGACGTGCGGCCATCTAAGGTTTACGTCCTGACCCACAAAGCATTATGGTCTATAGCTACCGATGGAGTGACCATCAGATGTACACTACTTTTATCGTACCACGTGACGTTTCTAGGGCCCCAGGGGCAAAAAAATGTAGTGAACGTTACGAACAACACTACAAAATGGCTGACTCACTATATAGTGCCCCATATAGGGACGAATGGACATTTCGAACACAGCCATAGACATTTTGTCTGAGTTTTAGATTAGGGTAATATGGATGTTGGAATGTTGATCAATAGCTGCTTTGGTACCTTTTAAAACTAATTTATAAATGTTATCATTTGTGGTTTATTCATACAGTGTGTGTCAGCCACTCTGGAGGAGTTAAACATTTGAAACATTTCCATAAACCTGAAGTGATTTTGAGTGTTGTGTCTTTAGTGAAACCAGAGTGAAGATCCATAGAGAGAACAGCGTCATAGGCCAGGGTTTCCCCTACATGTCATTGATCATGGCGCACCGCCACGGTTAATTGAAAGCCACCACACTTTCAGGATGAAGTTGTTTTTTTTTTAAATATACTGTATATGTTAAAACAATGTAAAGCATATGAAAAATATATAGCCTATATTTGCGCACTCAGGGCTCTGGACTGCGACCATTTTGGTCACAAATGCGACCTAATTTCCCAAAGATGCAACCGAAAGGCGTTACCATCTCAGCGAATACACTTATGACGTCAAACCTGGCACAAATGCTCGTTCGCATTTTTAAGTTTCTGTTTCTAGAAATTCTGTTTTTTTTTTTTATAACCAGGGAACAGAGTTTTCATTTTTGGCCTACATGACAGGAGCAGGGGGACCTATTAGAAACTATGAAAACCTAAAAAAAATGGATTCTGACAAAACCACCCCTTTAAATATATTTATTTCTCAATATATAACAAGAAGTAACAAAAATCATGATAAATAACACACAACTGTTTGTATTTTATTGTAGCGTTGTTATTCTGCCCTCGTGGTTGACTAGGCAGATAGATAACCCTCATCTTCATTTACAAAAAATCACACCGATGATCCTTCCTCCAGATTTATTTGGTTGGATGCAGCATGGATTTATCAATAAATGAACAATGAATGGTAAAACTGTGAACAAGAAACAAAATGATGAGCTGATGTGTGTAAACATCTTACAATCAGAAAATACAATAACCTATAAACATCATGAATAATAATTTCTTGACAGCAAGTGATGTACAACTGAAGGAGCTAACAGTTAATGCCAGCTGACAGTTAGCGCTAGCTAACAGCTAACTAAAGATCTCACCAATATGAAACGCATTCCTAAATAGATCGCCTGTAAACTGCCTCAATAACTCTCATAGCAGCCAGTTTAACACACACATGGGTAAATAGGAACATTTCCAACAACTTACAGACTGTGCTGGCACCAAACACAGCATTAGTAGGTGTAGAAGTGAACAGCTCCGTTTTACTGTTAAACAGGAAGTCGCGGCGCAGTCACTTCCGGTGAGACTTTCAAAATAAAACGGACAATGTAAAAAAGTCCCATAAAAACAAACAATGGCTCGATAAACCCTGAGTGGTTGGACAAAAAGATGCAGGGTGGCTCTTAAGGAGCCAGAACAGTTGTACAAAATTCTTCAATATGAAAACCTTTAACCAACTGCTGAGTGTTTTATAAATGATGCAAAAACTCTAACCAGCTCCTTGTCCTCCTAACTTTGTCCTCTGGAATTACGATTCTACTACTATATGACATGTGATTTATTCTCTCAGATTATTTCCTCTCCTACCTGCTGCTCATTTTTTCTTTCCCCTCCCCTCCTCACCTCTCTTGTCTTTATGTGACCTTTTAGAACTGAAGCTACAGGAGGTTTAATGTCCCCTAAAAAGGCTCCTCTACAGAAGCAGCAGACAGAGACGTGTTTCCAAATAAAATAACAATTTATTAAACTAATCTAAAACAGTGGACAAATACATACACTAAATATCTCTGTCTTTTCGGCAAATCACAATAAAGAACCGCACGGTGGGGGGGAGACTCAGTGGATGAGCCAATAACGTACAGTCCAGAGTTCAGCTCCCCTCACGCCCCAGCTGCTGCTAGACTTGCTGGTCCGCTGACCCGGTCCACGGGCTGACCCAGCCACCATGATCCAGCTGGATCGCCTACTCTGAGTGGCAGCAGCACTCGGTCCCGTTCTAATGATCCAACGCGGGCACACACACACACACACACACACACACGCATGCAGCGACAGCAACACACACACTCAGCTGTTCCTCTCTGACACATTGCGCACTCCGTTCAGCTGCGGTACAGGTGAGCCCCTCCTGAGTCGGAGGCTCCGACGCACGCAGCGACAGCAACACGCATACAATTGTAGCACGTCCGAAACACGCACACAACATGCCTAAAGCCTGGGACACACAGAAGACGGATGCGTTGCGCCACAGAATCGCCGTGGTCTAGGGGGTACACAGGATGCGCTATGCAGCCTATTCAAGGCTGAACGCTTCTTGGAAAATCGCCGTATTAAAGACGTAAATGCCGCGCCGCTGCGCTTGAGATAGAACCGGAACCTATCTTAGCGCCTCCGCACGGACCGGCGTTTGCGTTGCGTTCTCCGTGTAGCCACTCTCAGTAACTATAATGTTTTTGTTCTTTTTAAACAGCGCGGGCGCGACGCATTCGTCTTCTGTGTGTCCCAGGCTTAACGCGTGCAGTGACGCGCGCGCAGCATCAGTGACAGCTTATCAGGCTGAATCGCTGTCTCACAAGTTCTCATTAATAACGGACAGGTACCGAAACAAGGCACCGTTTAAGATCACGTGAGTCGGCCCAAGTTCGGTTCTATGGAATTCGGTCGGTGCCTTAAAAAGTACCGTATACGATACCCATCCCTAGCTGTGGTCCAGATATTCCTTGTGTGCTGCAGTCAAAGAGGTGAGTAATGAATGCTAGGCTAGTCACATGAACAGATGTTGTTTGAATGAGGATATAAAATAAAAAGAATAATCAACTTTTCATCAAGTTAAGAGCTGAGAGTCTGAAAACAATTCTCTAACATGGAGCCATCAACCTTCCAGGTTAGGTCAGGCTCTGGTCCAGGTTAGGTCAGACTCTGGTCCAGGTTAGGTCAGACTCTGGTCCAGGTTAGGTCAGACTCTGGTCCAGGTTAGGTCAGACTCTGGTCCAGGTTAGGTCAGACTCTGGTCCAGGTTAGATCAGGCTCTGGTCCAGGTTAGGTCAGGCTCTGGTCCAGGTTAGGTCAGGCTCTGGTCCAGGTTAGGTCAGGTTCTGGTGCAGGTTAGGTCAGGCTCTGGTCCAGGGTAGGTCAGAATCTGGTCCAGGTTAGGTCAGGCTCTGGTCCAGGTTAGATCAGGCTCTGGTCCAGGTTAGATCAGGCTCTGGTCCAGGTTAGATCAGGCTCTGGTCCAGGTTAGATCAGGCTCTGGTCCAGGTTAGGTCAGGCTCTGGTCCAGGTTAGATCAGGCTCTGGTCCAGGTTAGATCAGGCTCTGGTCCAGGTTAGGTCAGGCTCTGGTCCAGGTTAGGTCAGGCTCTGGTCCAGGTTAGGTCAGGCTCTGGTCCAGGTTAGATCAGGCTCTGGTCCAGGTTAGATCAGGCTCTGGTCCAGGTTAGATCAGGCTATGGTCCAGGTTAGGTCAGGCTCTGGTCCAGGTTAGATCAGACTTTGGTCCAGGTTAGGTCAGGCTCTGGTCCAGGTTAGATCAGACTCTGGTCCAGGTTAGGTCAGGCTCTGGTCCAGGTTAGATCAGGCTCTGGTCCAGGTTAGATCAGGCTCTGGTCCAGGTTAGATCAGGCTCTGGTCCAGGTTAGATCAGGCTCTGGTCCAGGTTAGATCAGACTTTTGTCCAGGTTAGATCAGGCTCTGGTCCAGGTTAGATCAGGCTCTGGTCCAGGTTAGATCAGACTTTGGTCCAGGTTAGATCAGGCTCTGGTCCAGGTTAGATCAGGCTCTGGTCCAGGTTAGATCAGGCTCTGGTCCAGGTTAGATCAGGCTCTGGTCCAGTCTCTTCGGCTGGACCAAGTCTCCCGTCAGAACCTTCGTGTTTGTCCCTGTCAGCACCGGGGAAGCTGCATAACCATAGGCGTCACTTCTCTCCAGGACCTCGCTAACAACTTTAACACACGTGTATCCATTATCAGAGAGTTAGAAATCGTTAAAGTGAAAGTTAATCTCGGGAGCGCGTGCATGCAGCTCCTAGAGCGCGCAGCTCCAGTTGTTTCTCAGCGCGACTCAATGGTTTCAGCTTCAATTTCAGTCAATCACTAAAAACCACATTTATCTGACAGGACTTCAGCAGAGTTTTGCTGTCCTTTAACCTGACAGCTGTTTTCAGAGACTCATCTTGTTGTAAATAGTTTTATGGTTGAAACCTGCTGATATGTTCAGCTGACTGATCCAACTCCTCCATGGCTCAAAGTTACTGTCAATAAAGGATTTTTATTATTTTTTTTACAGGTGACAAGATTAAAGCATTAATATATTTTTCTCCACATAATTAATTATTTTCCATATTTTCCACATCACAACATTGCAGATTCAGTTCTTAGCAATAAGTTAAATACCCCCAAATAGTAGTTTCACTGCAAAGAAGCCAGCATGCTGTGATGCGAATAATGACATTATACAGAACTATTACAAATAAACATAAGTGGTTATTTTTTGTGATAAACACATTATTTTTTCCACACAATGATGATTATATGAATCAGTAACAACTTACAGACTGTGTCGATGCTGGGCAGGTTGAAGCATTGTTATTTAGTCTGTTAATGTTACAGAAATTACTGTGAGATTACTATTATAGCCTTTTTAAAGGAACTAAAGAAAACCTTCCACTAAAGACCTTGAAATCAGATGTTTTGATGCTGACTGAATTATGGGATGTCTCATAAGGGGCAGTTTGTTTATGTAGCTTTAAGAACACAAACCAAAAATTCCAGTGATTTTCAAAGAATTCACCAGAGAGGTCAATGAAACAAAATCTCCTGATAATTTTAATTAATAAACGTGATACGATAACCTTAAACACAATACAATATCAAACCTAGTGTTGATGATGGAGAACAGCAGCCAATATCTCAAATATATTATACTATATATTTAAAAAAATGTTCTCCCTTCACATCAGGGAGGGCGGAGCCCCAGCGCCCCCTATGGAGCCGCCACCGGGCCCAACTTGATATTTTTTCATGGGGCCCAAAATCCCTGGCGGCCCCCCTGATCATGAGGCTGAGAGGATGATCAACTTTAACTTCTGATTTGATTTCAGACAAACCTAGTCACTGAGGCCATCCTTGGTTTACATTTTTATAATAACCTCATACCCTTGATTTAATACATTTTAAATATAATTACTGACTTTGATTCATTCATTTACACAACTTTACACCGTTTACAGAAATACTCACTTCCTTCGCTTCGGTGTAATGCTTTCCTACTATATTGATGACCCCCCACCCCCCTGGACAGCTCACCACCACGGTGAAACAAATTTCTAGGGGAAACCCTGTAGGCTGTACTGTACGGGTAGTGTCCAGTCTTCTAGCCAGCGTTTATCACAGCGTGCCACCACTTTTGTTTTAAATGGGCTCTGTGCACGCAGCTATATGACGTCATTTCCGGTAGAAGGTCAGGATGGACGTAAACTTCCGGTAGCCGCTGGAAGCACATACTGTGCTTGCTAGTTTCCTTTCGGGAGCTTGTAAATCTTTCTTTTTTTCGTAAATCTTTCTTCTTTTTTTTGTGCGTGGCCTTCTATGTCAAGCTTTCATGTGTTCATGTCCTAAACATGACATGTACACTGACAAAATTTATGTTTCAACAACATACTGATAGCAGGTCTAACCACCACTGCTGTGTGCCATTCTGTACAGCATCAACACGATCAACTTCCCACCTCCCATCTTTATCACGGAGACCAGAAGTCTCGTACCATCCTCACGCCAAACACGGAACTGATGCGTGCACAGAGGCTATTCGTCCTCCTCATAGCTGTCCTCTGTCTGCTGATCTCAGCGTGCCATCTTCCGCATTCCCTCACATGTTTCCTCTATTCATTCATTCCAGCCTGCCTCGCTCACAGCAGGGACCTCTTTTACTTGTAGTGTCTCTCAACTCGTTGCAGGCTCCCCACAAAAATGTGCCTCTCTAATCATAGCAGGGGGTTTCACACACCGACATTGCCAAAACATGTTTGTATTTGCAGTCCCTCCCCGGCCACACAAACACTTTTCTAGTCCTTACTGCCTCCTCCAGTTCCCTCTTTGTTTCTTCATGTCTTTTCTCTGTCCTGTTGTGATGCTGCGTTGGTTTGTGCTCTGAAACACAGGACTGAAGAAACATGAGAGCTGCAGCCTGATTATATCAAATGATCACAGCTCACGTCCTTATTACTGTAAAATGTCTTACCTGATGAACAGTAAACATGATGGAGTTTTCTCTCATTTAGAAGTTATTTCTGTGAAATCAGGCATCGTACTGTATACTCAGGAATCAATGCTGATGACTCAGGTTCAGTTTAGGGAAACATGTTGAGTATTTGACTTCTTATTTTGTTGTCATTCTAAAGAAGTATTTGTTTTAAGGTGGTGTCCTCTGTATGACAGTAGAGACAGAAACCTTCCCTCACTGATTCAACATGAAGCCCTTAGGGGTCTTTCTGTTCTCATGACCCTAATGAACCATGAATTTAGCAACATAATGATGCAACACAATCAAAAATCAGCCATGATACAATTTATTGCTTTTATTTGAAAGTCATTTCCCTTATCTCCATATCTCCTTTTTGGAGACGGTAGAGAATCAGAACCTCCAGATGCTCCCACATGTCCAACCCTTCCTGCCAGCAGCTGTAACTGTTTTCTGTCTTGTGAATAGTTTTAGTTTCCCTGCTTTTACTTTGTCTTGTCTAGTCACCCAAACACACACATTGTACAGATAAAATATGCTGTCATATGCAGTTTTCAAGGACTAAATTTCATCACACAAACATCTAATCTATAACGTGTATCTGAGGGAACCTTTGCTTTGAAACTACAGTGTGACTTATAGCAATACATTTTCAAATGAATGACAAAATGTTAAATCAATGTAATCTTCTATTGAGAAAATATGGAGTTATAGCTGCTTTGACCAAAGTTTGCATTTGAACAAAGTTTGCATACAGTGTCTCAGGATGTGAACCAGATGCTCAGAGAGCGTGTTGGTGATGCTGCTAACACGCCTGTTCTCAGCTCAATGTCTGTCATGTTGACCAAGTTGACATTTACATTGTATACTGTGATCATGTGACAGGTCTGGTCTTCGTCAGTCTGTATGTGTGCTTTTCATGTTTGCTGCCTAGAGAGCTGTTCCTTCCAACCTGCTGCTTCAGCACAAGGCCCAGCAGCTTCAGCCTCAGCCTGTGGCCCAGCATCAGCAGCCCTCAGCAGGCAGGAGGTCCCACCGCACCCTTCCCAAAGACCAAACCCAGCTTCTGTCACTGCAGCACGACCACAGAGAGCGGAACAAGGTCCGGCAGAGGGAAACGCCTGTGGCAACTGTCCAGAAGCAAACAGCTTTTAGTGGGCACAGAGCTGCTGCTGCTGCTTCACCCAGCCAGCCTGCAAACACCAAGCACTCAGTGGTAAACCCTGCTTTACTCCAGTCCTTTATCACCTCTGAAACCAGAGTTTGAGGGGTTTCTGTTAGGGATGCACCGAAATGAAAATTCATGGCCAAAACCAAAAATGAGAAAACCCAGGCTGAAAACTGAAACAACGAATAAATGATTAACTAAATTATTAGAATAATTTCATTTATGGCTATGATGTGTACTAACCTCACTAAAATCAAGGTGTTGCAATAAATAACTAGAAAGGTTGCATTTCTTGCAAAAATGCAATGTTTGAATACTGAGAGCTGAATGATACAGCTGAAATTGCACAAAACCAGCTGAATATAACTGAAATGAGCTGAAATTTAGCCTAACTGTAAATATTTGCAGAAAATTTTTAATTGCTTAAGTTTAATGAAGCTTAAAGTGATAATATGCAGTTTTGCTTGTTTTGGGCTCCCTCTGGTGTCCATTTTAAATCACTGCATTACACAAGTTAGCATATTGTTTCAGCTTCTAAACGCCTAAATCTAACTGTTGAAATGTCTCCTCAGCCTTCATAGTTTTCTACAGGAGCGGTTATTTACTCCTTCAAAGAAATCAGCTGTGTTCAAGCAGGGAGAGATTGAAAAAAAAATCAGGAATCATGAGCTAAAAACTCTCCAGCACTAGCATAACAGCTAGCCACTTTGGGTTAGCCTAACCCTCGTGAGACACGTGACTTCCTGGGTACCGTGACAGAGACGGAGATTTTGCAATCGTGGTATTGCGGCTGTGATCACCAGATGGGGCTAAGTGACTTTTCATTAACTCTGTAAAGCAGGGGTGCCCAAACTTTTTCCCTCAGAGGGCCAAAATGAAAATCTATCAGAGAGCCGCGGGCCGAATGTAGTATTTACGCAAAATACAAATACTAATGATGAAGTATAGAACACTACTTTTATTCATTTTTGCAGTTATTTAACCATCCTTTCTGTTGAAAGAGCATTAATCAAAATATAACATATAAGTCACATATAGGCATTTAGAACAAACTGTCTTTGTTATTTGTAATCATATGTAGTGCTAGCAGTTCCCTGGTGTTTTTCTTTCGGGCATCACCTTTGCATTGTGAAAATCCTGCGTGCATTGTCTCGTAGTGGCAATGAATATTATACTCCTTGAGTACAGCAACGGACTGGTTACAAATAAGGCAGACCGCTTTACCATTGATATCTGTAAAAAAATAGTCTTCCTCCCAGCATTTTTAAAAATGTCTTTTGTCTGTGTGCCACTGACGACAATGCTCCATGTTGATGATAGCTGCTTAGGCCAGTAGCCAGAGGGGTTACCCACAAGCTTTGATCCGGTCTGATCCAGCAGCAAAGGCTCATGGGGGATACAATCATTGACAAAATATAACTGTTTGTGGTTTTATAAAGTGTGCAAATGTACACGTGTGCATAAATCTACTCAAAATGTCCCTTGTAGTTACTTGTATTTCAATTTTGATTTTAAATTGTGACATTTCTAAAACTTTGTTGGCACCATGAGTGAGGGCTGTATGCAGCCCAATATAGAGTCACTGGGCCTGTTCACGTAATGCTGAATTGGCTGAGGGAAAGAGTGGGTTTCTGGATTACTGGTGAATGTTCACCCAGCATCCAGGGTACCCCACAGAGGGCCAGGAGGGCCAAATTAAATAATTGGCGGGCCAACTTTGGCCCGCGGGCCCCACTTTGGGCACCCCTGCTGTAAAGGGTCATATTAGCACATACTGGCTCAAGGAAAATATTTAAAAATGTGGAAAAAGTTGCATTTTATCACTTTAAAATTGTGGAAGAAATTTGAAGGATTTGCAGTGGTTTCAATGAGAGTGCAAGAGTTGGAAATTGCGTAATATTTCAAAAAGCATAAATTGTATAATTGCTTAAAGTCATTTGCAGAAAAAGCATAAGTAGCAGAATAGTTTAAGACCAAAATTGCATAAATAGCATAAGAATTGCAGAAGTAGTAGTGTTTGCAGAAAAGGTGTAAGAATTTGCAGAAATGCATTGACGTCAATGGGGAAAAATGAGTACAAATACTAGAAAATTTCAAAAAGTACTACTTGTACAAAAAGTCATGACCGGAATGTCCCGAATGACCTGAACATTTTGATGTATAATTAATTGAAATTGGCTGAAAATTGCGGAATTTGTTTTATATTGTTGAAAATTTCTGAATTGTTGAAATGTCATTGTAGACAATAGCAGAAAATGAGTAATTTAGATGAATAGATTGCTTAAACCTTTGAAAAAAAGCTGAAGAACAGGGTAAAAGCTTAATCTAAGCTGAAATGTGTAAATACAGCTAAATCAGTGATAGCTCATTCATCATCAGTGATTCAAAAACATCTGAATAAAAGTTGAAGTTGGCGAAGAAAATGCTAAAACTTCTAAAATAGTTGAAACCTGGATCTAAAGTTTCACCTAAGCTTTGAAATGACAGCAAAATCAAACAGGGCCAGGAAGAGACTAAACAGTTGATCCTGGCTACAACCTGATTTTAATCAAGATGAACTTAAGTTGAATTAAAGTTGAAACATCATAAAAGCAGAATATTTTATTAAAAGTTGAAGTTTAAGCAGAATGTTTAAGCTTAAAACAGCAAATAAAGATATGAAGCTTAATTTAAGCTGATTTGTGTAACGAGTGCAATCCAGAGAGAAAAACAGGTTAATCAAATGATGAAGTTGACTAAAGAGCAGCAAAATGTTGGTTTAGTTGAACTATAAAAAGACAGTGAAATTAGTTAAGGCCAGACAGAGATGAAACAGTTGAAACTGGCTGGAACCTGATGTAATGCAGCTGAACTGAAGCTAAAATAAATTTGAAATGCCATAAATTGCACAATCTTAAAAGAAAAAACTTGTTAAAGCAGAAAAGTTCAAGAGTATAAAATATCTGAATTATTGAACTTGAATAGTTGATTATTTGATAAGGTGTAATTTAGCTGAACATATTGCTTAATTATCCAAAAGATTAGAAAAAATATAGTACACCAGCTGAAAAAGTAAAAATTTTAGCAAATCCTTAAAAAAGAAATGATATTTAGTAGAATATAAGCTAAACAGTAAAAGATAACGAAAGACATTAAAGTATTGCAGAATGGTAGTAGGTTAGTTAAACAATAACTGGGTAAGTCCAAGGCAAAAAAAATTGTTGAATAGACTGACAGAGAAACAACTCTATCAAAAGTTGACATTGAAAAAAGATACAACCTATAAAAAAGTCTAAAGACCAAAGCTAAAGTTCATTCTTAGCTAAACTGTTTAAAGACAGGTTAATTAGTGAGGGACAAACAGAGAACAACTGGATGAAAAGTTTAAAGGGCCCATGGCATGGTTTTCCATGTTTTCTGACTTATCTATCACGTTGCAACATTGAGTTCTCACCTTAAACCTGCCAGAAAGAGCAAAAAACAGCGTCCATCTGTCTCCTAGTACAGCCAGTGAGAAGCTCTTAAGGAATTCAGACTCCTCCACCAGTAGGTTTCAAGTCGTTTTTTTCACTCCAGCCCGCTATGAGGTCATAGTGATCTGGACTTGCTTATATGGTAAATTCTCCGCCCACATACACGTTCACGATACCTGGAGCGAGGAGAACGCCAGTGCTGCTGCCGCCATTGCCAATAGACCGTGTAGTGTTTAAATTTCACTTTCGTTTCTCTTTCATGCGACGGCACTGCCCCCTACTGCAGTAGAAGTGTCAGGCTGCCAAATAAGGAGAAACCCAGGAGAACCGGAAGGCGGCGCATTCTTCTGATCTCTGAGTTGCTCCTTAGGAAATAATTACATCGTATTTTGAGTTATAATGGGTGCAACGCTAATCTAGAGGCATCAAAAATTAAATCTGTCTAACATAAATTGATTTAAATACCGTGTCATGGGCACTTTAAGGTTCTATCTGTAAGTATCTCTAATCATGAAGCTCTCAAACATCAAGAAGTGCAGGCAGCTTAATTCATTTAAAATTGTTTTTTGGCGTAGTATCTGTTGAATTGCAATGTGATTAGAAAAAGATCGTCCAAGATTTCAACATGGTTCCTCAATATGTTTGAGTCCAAAGTCCCCTGATTATTTTAAAACAAGAATGAAGTTTCTATGCCAACGTCTGTCAACACAGCAGGTTCTAAAACATTAGTATGTTTTAGCAGAAATTCAAAGGTTTAACCCGTTAACGCAATTTTTGACACAGTCTTTTGTGAATAACTTCCCCATAGTTTATCAAAACACTATAACATTTTCAACCAAACATCACATGAAGGAGCCGATCGATTTGATATATAATTTGTCTGTGTTGAACCTTTCAGTCACGTGCAAAATGTGCAAAAACTCAATGTCATGCTAATGAGCTATCATTAGCATGCTAACATGATAATGTTGGGGATGACTTGCTAAAAATGTAAAAATTTAGTCATTATCATACTAACATGCAAAAGCTAGCTTTAGCATGTTAGCATAAAAACATGCTAACATGGCAGTACACTAGAAAACATGTTAGCATACTAATGCTAATTGCCCTCAAGGATGAGTCATTGGCTCCATCCCTCTGAATATGCTGCTTGGTTATATCAGGTCCTGGTCCTCACACTGGTTTTGGATATCCTCCTGGGCTTTGGGAGAAATGGAACATGAAACCTCCATTAGATTGAATGAGGCCTGCTTAGGCCAATCAGAAGGCTCCATTGCTCTGCACTGCTTGGCACATGTAGCTACATGTTTTATGTATGAGGTCTAAACTTGATTCTGGACCTTGGTCTGGTCTGGGCTCTTGGCCAAATGGTCGTACGTAATCGATTCCACAGATTTTTTTTTACCTGTGAGGTGTTGTAGAGGAAGGCTTTGATCATCAGGTCGGTGTAGGAGAGAATAGCCCAGGCATAGATGGCGCAGCTGCTCGGGTCTGCGTGTCAGATAAGCTGCCGCTGGAAGTCACTGAGCCGGAGGGGAGTATGTGGAGAGCGGGAAGCCGCCGCTGTCCTGCAGTGTTGTTTTTGGCAGCCATCTGAGTTTTAGTCTTAGTCTTTTGGACTAAAATGCTGATTAGTTTTAGTCCCATTTAGTCATGTCTGTATGCGTTAGTTTTAGTCCAGTTTTAGTTGCCGAAAACACAAAAAGGTTTTAGTCTAGTTTTAGTCGGTTTTAGTTTAAAAAAACGTATTAAACATTTAACAAAGGAATTTATGTCAATAAGTTGGAAGTTAGAATCACCTGCTGTCTGTCCAAACATCCCTACATGCTGTTTGTTTAGTTTAAAACCTGTGAACTCCCATTCTGTGCTGCACACTAAAAGCTGAGTGTGTAAACACGATATGAGAGGTATAATATATTAATATATGATATATACAGTGGAGGAAATAATTATTTGACCCCTTGCTGATTTTGTAAGTTTGTCCAATGACAAAGAAATGAAAAGTCTCAGAACAGTATCATTTTAATGGTAGGTTTATTTTAACAGTGGCAGATAGCACATCAAAAGGAAAATCGAAAAAATAACTTTAAATAAAAGATAGAAACTCATTTGCATTTCATTGAGTGAAATAAGTATTTGAACCCCTACCAACCATGAACAGTACTGGCTCCCACAGAGTGGTTAGACACTTCTACTCAATTAGTCACCCTCATTAAAGACACCTGTCTTAACTAGTCACCTGTATAAAGGACACCTGTCCACAGAATCAATCAATCAAGCAGACTCCAAACTCTCCAACATGGGAAAGACCAAAGAGCTGTCCAAGGATGTCAGAGACAAAATTGTAGACCTGCACAAGGCTGGAATGGGCTACAAAACCATTAGCAAGAAGCTGGGAGAGAAGGTGACAACTGTTGCTGCAATTGTACGAAAATGGAAGGAGCACAAAATGACCATCGATCGACCTCGGTCTGGGGCTCCACGCAAGATCTCACCTCGTGGGGTGTCAATGATTCTGAGAAAGGTGAGAAATCATCCTAGAACTACATGGGAGGAGTTAGTTAATGACCTCAAATTAGCTGGGACCACAGTCACCAAGAAAACCATTGGAAACACATTACACCACAATGGATTAAAATCCTGCAGAGCTCGCAAGGTCCCCCTGCTTAAGAAGGCACATGTGCAGGCCCGTCTGAAGTTTGCCAATGAACACCTGAATGATTCAGAGAGTGACTGGGAGAAGGTGCTGTGGTCTGATGAGACCAAAATTGAGCTCTTTGGCATTAACTCAACTCGCTGTGTTTGGAGGAAGAAAAATGCTGCCTATGACCCCAAAACACCATCCCCACCGTCAAGCATGGAGGTGGAAACATTTTGCTTTGGGGTGTTTTTCTGCTAAGGGCACAGGACAACTTCACCGCATTAACGGGAAAATGGACGGAGCCATGTATCGTCAAATCCTGAGCGACAACCTCCTTCCCTCTGCCAGGAAACTGAAGATGGGTCGTGGATGGGTGTTCCAGCACGACAATGACCCAAAACATACAGCAAAGGCAACAAAGGCGTGGCTCAATAGAAGCACATTCAGGTCATGGAGTGGCCTAGTCAGTCTCCGGACCTTAATCCTACAGAAAACCTATGGAGGGAGCTGAAGGTCAGAGTTGCACAGAGACAGCCTCGAAACCTTAAGGATTTGGAGATGATCTGCAAAGAGGAGTGGACCAAAATTCCTCCTAACATGTGCGCAAACTTGGTCATCAATTACAAGAAACGTTTGACCTCTGTGCTTGCAAATAAGGGTTTTTCCACTAAGTATTAAGTATTTTTTGTTAGAGGGTTCAAATACTTATTTCACTCAATGAAATGCAAATGAGTTTCTATCTTTTATTTAAAGTTATTTTTTCGATTTTCCTTTTGATGTGCTATCTGCCACTGTTAAAATAAACCTACCATTAAAATGATACTGTTCTGAGACTTTTCATTTCTTTGTCATTGGACAAACTTACAAAATCAGCAAAGGGTCAAATAATTATTTCCTCCACTGTATAATAGTACAGTATAAATATAATCAGATACAAATAACAATAAAAACAAACACAATGTGGTCACAACAGAAGTTATAAGAGTTTCACACCATCTGACCCACAATAGGCCCTGTTGTCTTAAATCAACAACAACCTGATGTAGCTACACTGACCTAAACAAGATCAAAAACATAACCTAATATTCAAAATTAAGTTGCTCTCTACTGACACCATGACCAACTAGAACTGCAAGCAGTTATCAACGGGTTCCAAGCCCCACCCACCAGGTCCGCCCCTTGCCCCGCCAACCCCTGTGCACTCTCCACCCTGCGTCCCGTCAGCACATTGACCAAGTTGTGAATCTGTGGTACAAAGCTTACCCCTGAAAGGTGTTATCCATTAACAGGCCTGCACATAACCAGGCCACAGGTCCACAAGAGAACCAAACTTCAGTCGTGCGTACCAGAACCGACTGCCTGAATGCGCCTTTGCGGACCAACGCTGCCCTGTCCCGTTGGGGAGCTCCTCGATCTGACGAGCTTCTCGTCCTGCTGCAGCGCAGCAACTGGGTGCTCACATGGCCTCTGAAACTAGTAGACGCACATGACAGGACCTCCAAGTTACACAAGTTACACAAGTATCTCCAATGCGCGTGGCACTGCACCAGATTCTGATTCTGATTTAAGACCACCACTCGCACAGAGAACACACACACCTTGACCACTCAACACCCCTGTCCCCACCAGTCACCTTAACAGCCCAGGTAAACAAAGCCCCCTGGAGATTCAGGCCTCAAAGAGATTCAGTGATAACCCAGTGACACACACACACACACACACACACACACACACACACACACACACACACACACACACACACACACACTGCAGCCTCTCACCCCACTCTCTCTTACTAGGTCTCTACAAAGCCAATGTATTCCCATATGAAAAAAATTGTATAAAATCCATATTTCATCAATAAATTAGCAAAATATTCTCAGATGGTCATGCCAACCTGTGTAATCATTTACTATTACCTCTATGTACCTAGACACAAATGTATGTCAATAGAAAATTGTTAGTTGTAATTTTTTGTACCTAAATTACCAATTAATAATTAATATAAAAGCCATATTTAATCATAAAATTACCAAAATATTATCAGATGGTCATGACAACCAGTTTAATCATGTACTATTACCTGTATGTCCCTAGACACAAATGTATGTTAATAGAAAATTGTTATTTGTAATTTTTTGTGTCTAAATGACCAATTAAAAATTTATATAAAATCCATATTTCATCATAAAATTACCACAATATTCTCAGATGTTCATGTCTCCATGGGGTATAATGTCATCCTAATTCCATGGTCTTGGGTATTATGCTCTTTCAAACAAAAATGACAGACACCATTTTCACTGTATCTAGTCTAATACAAAAATCTATTAAAAATTTAAAGTTTATTATGAAATTCCCCAAATATTCTCACATCACCATGTCTGCATGTGGAATGAGAGATTATCTGTATTATAACTCTAGACTCAATGCCGTTTGTACAAAAAAATGTTTAACCTTCATTTTAACAATATGTAGAAACTCGCAAATTTTCAAGAATTCATAAAAAATTCAGAATTATATATACAAATCTCTAAATAATCACCGGGAATCCCTATCATGTCCTACAACTGCCCCATTTTCTTCATGCACCATAATTAAAAACTTTTTTCAAAATAAAATCATATTCGTCTATGTTGCTTAGCACTTAGAGTTTTTACATTATTAAACACAAGGGGGCACTTTAAAATGAATCATTTTTATTGGTGTTCATCACCTATGTATAAAGAATATTTATGCTAAATTTCAAGATGATTCACAAAGCAGCCTTGGAGCTAGCCTCTGCTAGCCTCATTTGCTAACGTCGTAAATGGTAACAAGAAACTTTAATTCGGGACCACGTTTTTTAGTCTACACTGTTAGGGTGCAACCACAGAATATATCTTGAGTGATCCAGCACTCTATATCCCAAGGCTGATTTTTAGAGAATTTTCAAAAATGTGTAAAGTCAGACTTGCTTTTTTGCGCAAAAGCCACGCCCACTTTGGCCAATCATTACCATATTGATAACATGGGCTGTGTTCGAATTCAGGGGTAGGATGCTTATGAGGACATGTACTTGCTGGTCTACCTAGGTTGGGTCCTTGCTCGACCGCTAAGACAGGAAATAAACGGCTCTGAATTCAGACGGTCTAGCCTCATACTTATCCCTGCCCCTCAGTCCAGTCGCTTAGCAACTGTGACAGCGCCGACAGACAGGCTAAAGCTAATAAAATGGATCTAAAGAAACACTTGAAGCTCTTTTATGGTGACTTATTTCCTAAACTTTCATTTAAAACATTCAAGCTAGCTTTCATTGATTTCTTGTCTTAAATAACATGAAAAATAAGATATTCAACCTTTTTTGGAGATTTTTATTATTAAACTTCATATAGAGATAAGCAAAAAATTCCTAAACACAAGCTTTTTATAATCTTTTGAGAAACTGACATTTAAAACTGGACTGCTCTCTGGTTTTTTCTGCTACTGCTGCAAAATTGAACCAGTAGAATCCAACTGTGTCCTGTGTTTTAAATTCAATAAAGTTGAGGAAAAAAAAGTAGACTCCAACAGCCGGCACGCAAAGCATCCTGGGATAGCCTTGGCCAGCGAGGATACACCAGACCCATCCTCGAAATTGGGGTGGAGCGAGGACGCATTTGAGGACGCATGGATGAGTATCCTTCGAATTCGGACAGCGCTCGTCGCAGCGCTGTGACGTCATCGGCCTCGAAATGCGTCCTCATAAGCATCCTACCCCTGAATTCGAACACAGCCACAGTCTCAGGGCTTTATCCTGAAGGTATACACCAAGTTTTATTAAAATCCACTCAGCCATTTTGACAGTATAAACTTTGTCACTTTATAGCGCCCCCTAGAGCTAGAATATTCTGAAAATTTGGAAATACACTTTAATTGACCTTACGCATAAAGTCTATGAAAATGATGTAAAAATATGAAACCATTCCGAAGATAAGTTGAAAAAACTTTTTATTTTTCAAAATAAAAGTTTGCTTGCTTATTACTCGTAAACAAAATGGATTTTCAAAAAACTGTTCACAAACTTTAGTCAGCTGCTGCAGCCCTTTTACCAGGCAAAGTTTCATCTTGTTTCCTTTGAATTCTGAGAGGAGTTTACAAAAGTAGGTTTTGTATTTAATATAACATGTCTACTAATTAGCATATTTGTGCACCTTTTTTTCAATCATCTGATTAAGACCTATTAAACAAACAGTCAGGAGAAAAGATTTTGTGTCTATACCTAGTAATTGTGGAGAAAACCACAAAAGGAATTTTTGGTCATAATAGCGCCACCTAGTGGTCAAATGTTGTAAATGTTTCTATATACCTTGGAAGCGGAAGTCTACATATGCTCTGTAATTTTCTCAATAGAATCTGTTGTTTTCACTGAGTTCAAAGGTCAAAAGTGAGATAGCATATAAGCCACGCCCACTTCATTATCATATTCAAGATTTAGTCCCAGGGTGTGGATATAAACATCTGTATCAAGTTTCATGTACATCGGTAAATCCGTGTTGCAGATAAAAACGTTTTGACCCTTTAGCGCCACCTATCGCCAAAACTTTGTCAAACTCCTTTGTTATGGTCAGGCACTCATTCTTTATTAGGATCTAAAACTATGTCATGTTATCTTGTAAGATACTGAAGATATAACTATTTAAACTTTGTGCTAGCTAGCGCTAAAATGTTTGGCGTTGCGTAGCTTGCACGATTTTCCAAAATCGTAGGAAAGATGCTACACACCAAGTTTCACGTTGATTTGGCCTTTATTGTGAAAAGAGTAAGCAAAAAAAGGTTTTGTCATTTTTGCGCTATAGCAAAAAATCTATTTAGGCGGAAATGGCGTGGCCAATACAAAAGTGGTTCAAAATCATCCAAAGATCGAGTGGCTCTAAAGGTTTTGAGGGTGGGACTTATAGTTTGCGATTTATAAACCAAAATGCGTTGCCTTGCGCAATAGCGCCCCCTAGGTATTTGGGGGTATGAAATTCTGAATCTGAGTAGCGGTAGGGATTTTCTACCAGACTGTCATATCAGATTTTTGTCAGCACGTTCTGTATTTTCTGGCCAAATCATTTTACCGTTGAAGAAGAAAAAGAATAATAAGAATGAAAAAATCCGTACAAAAACAATAGGTTTCCATGCTCCGCTGGAGCCACGCGCTTCGCCTGCCTCCGCAGGCTTGGAACCCTAATGAACACAGTCAGATAATTAATGTTACAATTCAGACAACAAACACTAACCAAGCAAGTCATGACAATCAGCTCAACTAATGAAGTCAATTAACAACAAAATAAAGTCAAATCCACTGATGTCCCATCAAAATAAACTAAAATTATGATTCCAGACCACTCACTAAACTCCCATAGGCAGCTAGGGAAAGTAAAGAAAAACAGCCAAAACAGGATAAACTACAGAACGAAAGCATTCAATCAACACTATAAGTGTAGAACTAACGTTTGGCTCAACGACAACAAAGACACGTCACTGTTTCATGAATAAAATCACTTATCGATCAGGACGAGCTATTCAGTTTAGCTTCAGCTCACAGGGAAAATCAGCACTGCGATCTATGTCAAACAGAAGAAACAAACAGACCAAAATGACTCACCATTTAGTTGATTAAATAAAGACATATTTGGAATCAATCGGCCAAGTTTCCACAAGCTGACAAGCAGTTTTCTTCTCAATAAGTATCCATTTGATGAGAGAGCGTTCTCAGCGCTAGCCATTCTAGCTTCTTAAGCTCCGCCAGGTCGCACCGCCGCGCCAGAAAGTAAACAGTCCACCCTCCACAATAAAAGCTGTGTTTGGCTCGGGAGTAGAGCTTAAGATGTCACAGCAAACACAGTTTATCCAAATACTGTTTCACATCTCCACTCGCTAACGTTTTCATCTCATCTCATCTTGCTGACGAATACTCCCAGACGTCTCGTCCCCTTTTCGTCCTCAAAGAGCCGCAGTTAGGCTGCCTTCATCTATTACGTCATCGAAAATAGGTGCGTTAATGAATTCATTTCATTATCGTCTTGGCTGACGAAAACAACACTGCTGTCCTGTCCGGGGTATGGGAACAACACGGCAGCGGTCCTCCATCGCCACACCATTGGCCGTGGGGGGGGGGGGTCGACCTGTCCGCTTCATAATCATCCTCCTCTCTCTGGTTTGTCGTCTTTACCTTCTGGCTTCACCGTGCTCTAGTCAGCTCACGGAGACATTCAGGTCTTGTCATGTTCGGGCTGAATTATTTATATATTTATTTATCTGTGAGGTGGTGTTGAGGAAATCTTTCAGAACATTATTTTCTACTATATTTCAACATCTGGTTAATAATCAGACTGGTTAAACTGTGAAACACTTGCTGAAATGATCCCTCCTCGGCAGGAGGTCCTCCCCCTAGCGTTTTAGACCGGTTACTATGCTGTAAAGCAGAAAGTTACCTCATCCTGGAGGCACGGGCCAGGCCTCAAAACTTTCTAGTGCAGTATCTGGCCAGTAGAGGGGTGCAGAGTGCTGTCAAACATGAAACTGGTCAAGTTTCTAACTAAATAATCATTGAGATCAATTTTAATGTTCTAACTTAAAGTGTTAAAAACTGCTCAGTGCTGCTTTAATATGTGCTGATCTGATCCTGTTGAGGCTTTTATTTTTCAGGTTAATGCTGTCTGTTTGTTCAGGGTGACACCAGGTAGTTCCTGTTCTCTGTTAATCAAAACATCAATAAATAGAAACACATGTCGTTCCCAGAATCCTGTGTGTTTAAACAGCCTGTAAATAAGATAAGTACCATCCAGAGTACTATAAAGGGGTAAAAAGCAGAGCTGATGTAAAAACACAAGATTTAAACTCTAATCTAAAAGCTTTTGATGAGATCATCAGGTAAAATGTTAATGGTTAGTCACCTCTGTTTGACTCTACTAGCCTTTGGGGGATGGGGGGTTCTCACAGTATTCACTGCTTGTCAAGACTACTGTTAGACTTCCTGTAATTACTTCTAACTAGTGTTGTCAAAAGACCCGGTTCTTCAGTACCACGTCGGTTCTAAAACAATTTAAATGTTACGTTTCCAGGATTTATGAGGTACCGGTAGTACCGACCAGTGGGTCGACCCGGTTCGTCATTTTGACAAATTAAAATCACACACCTGTGTCTGTGAGAGCGTGTGTGCACGCGTGCAATCAGACCGCACTGTCAGACATGTGACCTACCTGTTTTAAACACACACACTTCGGCGCCATTTTGAGTGTATGAGTTGCATTGTTATCAAGTCTTCTACTGATCTGGCAGGGCAGCCCTTCACACAATACGAGTGTAACATTTTCACGAGTGTATCATTTTCTGCAGGTTAATAAGCTCACAACACACACAGTGACTGTTTTGTCTTCTGTTGTTTACACTCATCCATCCCGTGATGCAACGCGCCATACGTCATCTGACAAAGAGTGATTGGCGAATCGCTACAGCAGCATGTCGGATGCGAGCAGCCATTTCTCGTGAGCGCTGATGGACACCGGCTGGGGCCTCATTATAAACCTGCTCACGCAAAAACTGGTCTGAAAGTTGTGCAAGTTTTCAGACTTGGAGGCCTGCACACACACACACACACACACACAATGTGTGCGCGCACACACAAGACCAACTGTCACTCTCCACCCGCATCTCTGAACCGAATAAAAACGAGAATTCGAACAAAAATGTCTCACATTTAGGAGTTAAATCACAGTCTGTTCATGTCTTCAAAAAGTATAACTGCACTTATTGATGCAATATTGTGATCAGCTGTGTAGTTATGAGACATACAGTATGAATACTAATTCAGAGGCACTCGCGTGTAATGCGCAGCGCTCCGGACTCCTGACGCAACGCTCCACCCCGAAATAAGAAAATCTGGTTTATAGATCAGTCTGGATTTATGATCTGAACTGACACATATGAATGCTGCCGTCAGAGGCACTAGTGCATAATGGATGCGCTCATTGCGCTGCGCTCCAGACTCAGATGGGGAGAGGTTTTAGAGTTGTACAGATGAAGACTTGCTGGTTTATTCTCTAGATCAGTTTGGATTTATGAGCTGAACTGGACCTAGTTCAACTAACACCAGAACCATTCGATCCTCTGCAGCTTCATTAAACACTCAGGTTCTCTGAACTGCAGTGGAGGATAAAACAGTCGAGGAACAATTACAATATTTTTTAAAAGGAATGAAATAATGCTGCTGAAAATGTAATTTTTATAATTTTAAAATGAATAACTGACGGGTAAAAATAGATTATGACCGTTTTTACTTACTTAGTAACTTACTTAGTACTTTGAACTTGCCGATTTTGGCCCACAGTGTGACGCACGCTCTGTTAATCAGGGTGACCGTGGCGCAGTGGCAAGAGAGATCACCTCCCATGTCAGAGTGCGTGGGTTCAAACCCCAGCCCAGTCATTTGTCAAAGTATCCTTGAGCAAGATACTGAACCCCCCAACAACTGCCTCCTGGGCACCATCCTGAGTTGGCAGCCCACTGCTCCTCGAACAGTGAGGATGGGTCAAATGCAGAGATGAATTTCCCCAAGGGGATCAATAAAGGATAAATTATTATTATAAAAATCTGAACAGAAACTCCATCAAAACGATTCTAAGAAGCCTTTCTCTTTGTTTTAGTTTAGCTTCCTAAGTACAGGAGGAAATCAAGTCCTGTTTTGTCTGTTTTAGATGGAGCTGCAGGAATCTCAGCTTGCCAGGGTGCTTTTATCTGCTGGTCTGCCCAGTCAGATGCACTCGAGGCTGGGCTCTGGAAGCAGCTCCAGTCCTTGTACTCCAGCCATGCAGAGAGCTCAATTCAGCCAGGTATACACATCGCATGACACACACCTGTTTCTTTAAATGTTTAGCTAAATGAACATCACATATGACTCATTTTCCCCCCAGAATGCCAATCTCCTGTCCAGCCGAGGCTCCCCTCACAGCAACTCTATGTCAGATATGGTCCTCTCCCCTTTATCCCCCTTTTCTCCTCTGTCCCTGATGGACGATGCCTTCTGGGGCTCAACTGAGACGCCCCCTAAAGTGAGTTCTGTCTGTTCTGTTCGCCCTCTAAACCAGTGTTTCTCAACCTTTTTTGACTTGAGCTGGGGCGCCATAAAGAGGGGAAAGGTTAGGAAGATTCTAAGGGCCCATGACTTTTAGGGGGCCCAAAAAAGTCTCTAATTTAAAAAAAATAAAAATAAATTTAAGTTTAAAAATCACAAGTACTTTAATACTCAGTATTTTGTTTAAAAAAATTAAGACATTAAACAAACCTTTTGTCTTCATAAAATGTATCAGAGGTCTCTACTTTATTTCTAAAAAATTATTTGAACCCCCCCTCATATTGGCATGTAATGGCACAGTCCTGCCCGAGTGACATCTCCTCTTTGGCTGAAGGCAACACGGATCTGACCGACTCTCCAGTCAGAAACTCTGTGGTGTTTGACCCTGTCAGCAATGGGGAAGCTGCATAACCATCGGCGTCACTTCTCTCCAGGACCTCGCTAACAACTTTAACACACATGCATCCATTATCAGAGAGTTAGAAGGTGTTTTTGCCATAAAGTGAATGTTCGTCACGGGAGCACACGCATGCAGCTCCTAGAGTGCTTCAGCTGTTTCTCAGAGCGACAGGTTTCAGCTTAAATTTCGGTCAATGTAACACTAAAAAACACATTTATCTGTCAGGACTTCAGCAGAGTTTTGCTTTCCTTTAAACTTACAGCTGTTTTCAGAGACTAATCATGTTTTAAATAGTTTTATGGTAGAAACTTGCTGATATGTTCACCTGACTGATCCAAATCCTCTATGGCTTTACAATGACTCAAAGTTACTATCAATAAAGGATTTGTTGGTTTTTTTACAGGTGACAAGTTTAAAGCATTAATATATTTTTCTTCACATAATTTATTAAATACTTTATTTTTGTAGTGGTTATAAAAGCTAACGTTTTATTACTCACCTTCTGCTAATTTATCCAGTTTTCCCTAGGGTTTAGACAAGAGGCTCTGTGCTCTGGAGACCTGGTTTAAACAACTGTATCTGATAAAAGCAGGAATATCTAGGTTCTTTAATTGCAGGGAGTTGTTATATGTACCGTGTTTGTTGAATGGAAGCTGAGTCAAGAATAAATATTTTCAATATTTATTAGAAAAGCTGATGAACATTTGCAAACAGTTAACATTTGAGGTAGAAATTTGGTTAGCATATCAAACAGTGTAAGATATTCTAAAATTGATCTTCTGAGTTTAAAACCTGAGTCTTGTGATGATATGAGACTAGGGAGTTAACTTAAAGGGGTTTAGTTACCAAGGATGAAGTGGAGAGGTTACTTTGGGTGAAGCGGCCTATGGTGTAGCGTTTATCTTAGCAAAGTAGCCTAGATGTTACCAGACAGTGGATTTCTTACTGATAGTCGTTCCTGGATCGCGTCCGGCTGGTGGAGTTCGACGAGGAAGCGGAAGATTCCCCCTTGGTCGATCTGGAGCCCTGACAGGTGGATGACCCGCCTGGGCAGGTGGAGAGCGTCCCATGGATACGACGTTAGCAGATCCATGACTGGTTCAGCTGAGCGGTGGCATTCTTCCCCATTCTGGTTGAGAAAGAGGCAGACGGGTGTTGTCTGTGCCTCAGGAGTAAGAAGCTTTCATCAACCGATAACGGGGCTCGTTACCCGTCACTGGGGTGGTCGGCACCGAGAAACAACCCTGTGTAGCAAGTTGACAGTGTTGTCTTAACTCCTCCGAGGCTGGAAGAGGACTGTTTACTTCCTTAGTGGGGCAGACAGTTGAGAGGAGTCGTCAGAAGACGTGGGCCAATCAAAAGACTTTAAACAAGACGCATGACTCAGGTCTTAACGCCGTAGTTCACCTTACTGGAGGAAGTATTAAAAATGATACTTATTTATCCTTGGCAAAGTATAAATAAGTAATAATACTGAATTAACCTTTTAGCAAAGTAACAATAATACTGCAGCTGGATCAAACATTCACAACGCTGTAAGAGAAAGTGCATTCATCATTTTAAGACATTTCTGTTACAGATTAAAGTGTCATTTTAGGAAAAGACACCAAGAGTCTGTATTATTATTATTATTATTATTATTATTATTATTATAACTAAAGAGAGTCCGGTGGATTCTTCCGGCACGACCGAAACCTTGGAGGAATGTTGATTCAGGTTAAAACATAATAAAAGAGTCATTATAATCCGAGTTATTGGGAAGAAGATGGATTATTGTTTTGTGATGATCACCGGGTCAGAGGTTATAGCATATTTGATGATGCTACATTTTCCACATCACAACAGTGCAGATTAAATTCTTAGCAATAAGTTAAATACCCCCAAATAGTTTCAGTTTTCAAATAGTTTCTGAGCCATTTTCTCAGACCACAAGTACCCCCTTAGTCAAAAGTGTTGATGATTCTTCAAAAATAGAACATACAACTGATTATTAAATAAAAATCATTTTATTGAATCTCCTTAACTTAAACATTTAATTCTCTAACATTTGATTCGTTTCACTATTTATATATAACTCAGAAACAACCATGAAAGCAAATAAGCAATCTGAAAATAAGTTCAAGCAGTGCATGTTTTCCCAGATCAGGATATTCCTTTGCCACATCACATCTAAACTCAGTCAATGTCTTCTCAGTAAATGCTATTTTCAGCCCACGGTCAGATGATAAATCCATCAGATGTTCCTGCAGCCTTGCAGGAAGGTTGCTGCTGCTGTCACTCACAATGAATGGGTCACTTACCCAGTCCAGTCTCTCTGACTTTTCTTCAATGTCCTGAAAATACTGGCTAAAATCAGTGCTGAGTTTGGACAGATGTGCTTTCACCGGTTTAACCACAGGACCCCGGGGAACATCAGTGGTGGCAAGATTAGCATCAAGTAATGGGAAACAGCTCAAATCTCCCTCATCACATTTCCTTTCCATAGTTTCAGCTTAGTGAATCCGTTCACTTTGTCATAAATTTTCAGGATGTGTGACTCCTTCCCCTGAAGTGACAGGTTGAGCTCATTAAGTTTGGTAAACACATCAGCAAGATATTTTATTCACCTTTTTAATCTTTTAAAAACCACGTGTCTGCTTTTATCTCCGGCCCCACTCCCACCATTGGCAGAGGAATCGGTCGTTTTAGCAGACTTTTATCCGTGAACACCTGGCTCTCCTCCACCACCGTGATGCACAACTTTGGTTTTATTGATAATTTTAACATTTTCTGGGGCAGGGGCCACCTGTTTGGGGTGGACGGGCTCCACCTTAACAGACAGGGCACCCGGATGCTGGCGATGAGTCTCACATGCCCAGGTCCTGCCCTGTCTACCACACTGGCCCCAGCTGCCCCCGCTGCCCCCGCCCTCTCCGCCCCCACCCCTACCATCTCATCTTGATGCCCAGCAGGTTCCTGCCCCTATGAATTCAGTCTTGATATTAACAGTAATT
This sequence comes from Callopanchax toddi, assembly GCA_006937965.1. Classification (NCBI taxonomy): domain Eukaryota; kingdom Metazoa; phylum Chordata; class Actinopteri; order Cyprinodontiformes; family Nothobranchiidae; genus Callopanchax; species Callopanchax toddi. The sequence goes on along the minus strand of SSNR01000363.1, from coordinate 547,973 downwards.
CTCATATTGGACTTGGACCTTGTCAGATCTCACTTATACCCGTCGTCATCAGCAGAGAGCGGACTAAAAATCATAACCCCAACAGATGCAATCCTAATAATCTTAAACAGTTCCCAAAAGTCCCACTTCACTGAAATCAAACAGTCGCTCCACCTCCAGTCACCATTGATATGGCTCTTTTAAATGTTCGCTCTCTGCTGAACAAAACTTTTTTAATCAACGACCTGATTTTAGATAATCACCTGGATTGTTTATTCGTAACAGAAACGTGGCTGAGTGCAGATGCAGCGGTTGTTCTCACAGAGGCCTCCCCACCTCATTTTAAGTTTAATTTTTCCACAAGAAAAGATATGGTTATCGCAAGAGGGGAGGCGGTACAGCTTTTATAAGTTCATCAACACTTTCTGCCAAACCTATTTTATTTGATCATTTTAGTACATTTGAATATTCTGCTACTGTCTTTAACACTCCTCAGATTTTATGTGTCACTGTTTATAGGCCTCCTTTAAAGAGCACACTTTTTATTCAGGAATTTTCAGAGTTTTTAATCATTTTTGCACAACTCCTTTGAAAAGATCATTTTAGCTGGGGATTTTAATCTACATGTGGATAACCTTTTAGATCCCTTATCAGTGGAGTTTTTAAATATTTTGAGTTTTATGGATTTTAGTCAACATGTCATGCAGCCGACTCACAACAGAGGACACACTCTGAACCTGGTCATTATGTATGGTCTACCCACCACCTGTGTGTCCTCTGTTGTTGACTTGGCTGTCTCTGACCACTACTGTGTGTTTTTCAACATCACTAGTTTTATCCAACAGGAGGTCTCTGTGGGAACTGTCAGGAAGTGTCATCTAACCCCTGAAGTGGCTGCTGGTTTTCTAGAAGTTTTTGGAAAGATTCCTCCTATTGTTTTACCTGCCCCCTGTGATTTTATCATCAATGATTTTAACAGTAGGCTTCAGTCCACTCTCGACCTGCTCGCTCCACTAAAAGTTAAAACATTACACTCAAAACATGCAGCACCGTGGAGAAACGAAGAACTCAAAAAACTGAAGAGAAGTTGCAGGGCGGCAGAGAGGAAATGGAGAAAAAATAAAATCATGATAAACATCATGATCAATAAAATCATGATCAAATCGTGATCAGGTCTGGTAGAGATCAGGTCTGGTAGTGATCAGGTCTGGTGGAGATCAGGTCTGGTAGTAGTCTGGTTAAGAACAATTCATTCATGGTTTAAAGGCACTAGGTGGAGTATTTCAGTAAGAGAGCAGTTTTTGAATCCAACGTCCCAACGGCTCCTCCTCCCTAACACCTTGACGTGCACAAGATGCGCGTGCACACGGCGCATTACTTCAGTTCGTCTGTAAGCTGGACATAAACTGAAACTCCTGCTCAAAAACTATGAATACATTGTAGGGTTTAATCACTCAGTTCACAAATCATATTCTCACATAGTAAGAGGCTGCCCTCTCTGTCCCTGCTGTGTTTGATTCGTGGCTTTAGAACGGCAGCTGTAGTTCTGAAGCTACAGGAACTGGAAATAAGAAAACGCTCGGTCCAGAATGAGTCCTCCACCAAAATTAATGTGTATTCTTGGCAAGCCTTGCCATTCTTTTAGGAGTAATGTTTAAAAATAAATCTCTCAGCATCTGGGGAATGGAAGACTTTTTAGTAGGAATGAGCTCTGACTGTCTCCTCCATTACGGCTGAAACTACAGAGAAAGATACGGAGCGTCCTGTACTGCTACAGGTTTGCTTGAAGCACGTGCACGTTGACAAAAAGCCGACAATGCAGAAATTTGAATTTTATTGGCTGAAAAAGCTCGGTGGCCAGAAAAAATGCAAAGGGGTCTATAGGGGTTTGTCCACGTCAGGAGATGTTTTTCAGTCTGTTTGACTTTAATCAGGGTTCGTACAGTCATGAAAAACCTGGAAAAGTCATGGAATTTGAAAATCAAACATCCAGGCCCTGGAAAAGTTTTAGAATTTTATAGGTCCTGGAAAAGTTTTGGAATTTTACTAAATCTTTGTTCAAACTTAGAATTAATGCAAAAATACGAATCAATTGAATAAAAGTCGCGGACTCGTACATTTTTTGTCAGGCAGCTGAGGTGACACACCTGTCCCCCAGAGGTCCTTAAATGTAGCTCACGGTGAGCCAAAGCGGTTCAGTCGGCGAAAGCAAACTGAAATGAGGATCTCAAAATGCCAGGGAAATGTAGCTTTAACAAGGCTTGGTATTTCATGGACAAATTTTGAAGCTGGCTGCAAAAGGATGCCAACTCAATACATGCTAAGTGTAAGCTATGCAGTAAAACTTTTGATGTTTCGAACATGGCTAGTAAACGTCACGATATTTCTCATTGAGATAAGTTCAATCTCGCGAGCCCTCATGACCGGATTATGTAATTATTTGCATTTGGGCACGCGAGTGAAAACATTGCTCCTAAAGCGAAAGTGAAACTTACTCAGCTGATGAGGCTGCCGTTCATATCATTGTAAATGCAGCGCTCAGAAAATCAGCTGCCCTGGTAGAGACACACTGCCTGGAGCATGGAAATAGTGAAAGAACAGCTGGGAGCATGATGTGTGTCTCAGAGCAGAAAGACATGGATTCCTACCCTATTACACCTACTACCTGAATGAAAGGACAGACAGACACGAGGAGGAGAGAGGAGAGGAGAAAAGGAGACAGAGAGGTGTGTGCATCTGAAAACAATCTATATGAAACTCTGTATTATCACTGTTAAACACAGTTTTATTATAGAAAAGAAAAGCTTTTCTTAAATGTGCATTTATTTTCTATTAATGACCAAATCCTTTAAGGATTTAGTGAAGTTTAACTGAACTGATTCTATTTTTCAACAAGAAGAGAGAAAAGAAAACAGACAGAATAACAGAGAGCTGAGAGAAGTAAAGGACTGAAAGATCACTGAGAGACACATGGAC
>SSNR01000363.1:530897-545008 GCA_006937965.1 Callopanchax toddi | reverse complement strand
GGGGGGGGGGGGGGGGGGGACATGTCCTCTGCACTTTTTAAAGTCAGTTTAGAGCCCTGTAGTTTTTACTGTCTAAAAACATAGTTAATTGTGTTTACATCAAACTTTCAAACTGTTTTATCTGTCTGTGTTCTTAGTTTTTTCAAATTAAATGATTGTTCAATTTTATCTGCCTCAGCATCACATTATTAATAAGGTATTTCAATTCACTGTACTCTTTCAAAGAACCTAAATATACCTTCAATAAATATTAGCTATTATCAGGGTTAAATGACAGTTTATCAATTTTCATTATAATCCAAAAATAAGCTTTAATGTTTATATGAAGAGGGTGTAGTTAAAATAACTAAGTTATTTCCAAATGCTACAGATGGAAAAACAGATAAATGTGACTTTTTAATTTAATACATTTTTTTCTGTTGTACCAAACCACTATTTAGTATTAATACTCGTATCGGTACTCTGTATCGGGAAGTTCTCAATTGTAAGTACTCGTTGTACTCGTACTCGTTTAGGAAAAATCTGGTATCGGAGCATCCCTAGTAGGGATGAGCCGGATATCCGTTTCAGACGAGTATCGGTACGGATAATGCATATTTTCCGAATACGAGCATCATCCGAGTGAAACATGTTATTATCTGTGCTCGGGCTGAAGGAAAATCCTGATTGGGTAACTGTCTGACTGTCCTCTGTTCGCGCTCTCTGCCCGGCAATCACACAGAGCGCCTAAGGAGACGCGCACCTGGACCAGGGCCAGGTGTAGTGTGCGCCGCGCGTATCTGAGCAGACGCGCGGTGCCCATGAGAAGATACTGCAGCCCGCGACAAGCTCGGGACCTGCAGGGCCTCCTGAAATGGACCAAACTAGTGTGTGGTTCGGAGTTGGTTCGGCTTGGAGGAGGAGGAGGAGGCGGGGGGACAGGCGATCGCTGCGGCTCTGCGTCAACCAGACTGGCTCTGGTGAACCCGAGCGTTTCCTGGTGGACTAGCGTTGGTCCAGACTTTTTAAAACTCATACTTTGATCTGACCGGTCCATAATACCAGATCAGCGGGCCCACGGACACTGGGCATCACACAGGATCTTTCATCCTGCGTGATGTGCATTTGGAAAAAAAGAAAGGTCGGTGTAAAAACCCGTCAGCTTAACTCGATTTTTGACAGTCTGAGAGGCTCATTGTTTTTTTTTTCTCCAGTCACTCCTCCTCTCTGAGGACTGACTGAGGGACGAAGGTCCCCTTATCTGATCACGCGTCCGTCCTGTAAACTCTGCCGGGCTCGCGCCTCTCATTATAATAAAGTGAACGGGAGCGCGTGTCACAGCTGTGTTTCCCAGCATAAACTGACAGCTTAAAATGCAACAAATCAAACATCAACACTAAAAACACATGTATCTGTCAGTGACTTTATCAGAGGGTTACAGTTGTTTTCAGAGACTCATATTAAATACTACTGTAAATACCCCAAAAGTAGTTTTACTAAAACATGATGACAGAGTCCTGCATGCTGTAAAATAAACAGTAGAAAAATAAAGTCATTTTGAGGCAGATTTAATCCATTACAGATAAACTGGATGCTACAATCACTTTTTGACAGGTGAAACAATCAGTTTGAAGTTGACGTAAAAATACAGTTGATGCTTTAATCAGGTCACCTGTAAACTAAATCTAATCCTTTATTGTCAGGTGGACAGATGAGAGTTTACAGTAAAACTATTAAAACAGGGTGAGCCTTAGTAAACAGCTGCAGTCCTGACAGATACATTTGCTTTAGTGTTAAAAATGTTTGATTGGACCAAATTCAACCTGATAATTTTATCAAACATCAATGAGCTCAGATTTCAAATGGTCTGGTGAGTGTTGGGTGGGTTTGTGCAAATTGCCCTGTGGTGATTTTTTCCAATGATAAAGTGTACCTTGGCTCCAAACAGGTTGAAAAACCCAGCCTTTAATATTGTGATCAAAAACATTGAATCTCAATTCTGAGGCTGCTCTGTAAATAGTTTTCAAATAAACAATACATATAGCTAATTCTGATCAATCCATATCAATTTCAGACCTAAAATAATGTACCCATGTAAGCCATGCCCACTTCAGGGCAAACCACACCCACTTCCGGGGCAAGCCCCGCCCGCTTCCGGTTTAGGCACCGCCCACTCCGAGTACAGATACGGATACAGATAATTTAGATGGTTGAACAGATACAGATAATGCTGTACTCGCTCATCCCTAATCCCTAGTTTAAACTCATAGTTTAAGCGAATAAAGGTCATTATTAATATCTTGATATTATTATGAAACATGACACATGATTAAATCATCAATTTGAGACATTTGATGCATTTAATATTTAAAATAATTCATTTTAAATATTATCATTAATTATGATTTAACTGTTATTTTCTTAAGTAATGAATGTTGATTAAATACACATTTAGGAAAAATAATCAATGTTATTCATTTGTCATTAAGTCTGTAAAAAGGAGAAAATGATTTTATTAAAGAGGAGAAAAGTCTTGAGTTTCTTCCAGACATCAGTAGCTTCAGAGTGGTAGAAATGTTTAGTCTAGGGCAAAGGTGGTAAGGATGAGCTTTGCAAAGGTGAAGAAAAACAAAGCCTTGTTTTGGACTCCCAAGGACATGTTGCTTCTGGAGCAGAGCATGGACGTCTGGTCTGTTCAATGACCAGGTCAGTTTGATGACCTTGTGATCACTGCACCTGACTTGTGATGGCAACATGAATTTAGTGAAAAAATTACATCTGGAGATCATGAGAACCCCTGCTATAGATGGTAGACCAGAATGCAAGGGATCATAATGGTAAAAGCAACTGTATGCGCGCATTATTTTTAGCGCTCATACACATCAGTTATATACTGCTTATATGCACCCCTCACTATAGGTGAAGGTTGAAATGAAGGTCAACTGGTAAATTGAGAACTGTTTAGCTCCCTCTTCACCACAGCAGACTGGTATTGTTATGCATAGCCCCAGTCTGCTTGTCTGTCCTTTCTTCCATCACTCGTGAACAAGATCCCGAGACACTTAAACCCCTCAACAGCAGGACCTCCCGCCTGACCTGGAGTTGGGCCTTTTCTTGTTGAGCTTTCTGAGAGTTTCATTAAAATCCATCCAGCAGTTCATGAGATTGTAGAATAGTGCTAGGGTTAGTGTAGGTTAGTTAGTCTGTGAATTTGCTTTTGTCTCTTTCTGCCAGCATTCATGAAGCCGTGGATCCATCACCAGACATGACTCTGTGGAATTCCCTGGATCTGCATCTGTACTATACTTAATGCTGATTTGGCTCTAACTTCCTCTATATCTGTACCACATTTCTACTCAATGAATGAAATGAACCTTTACAATGATTCATGCAGAAATTTCATACATTCCCAGGCTAAAACCTTCCTCCTTTTGGTGACGAAAGATAATACACAATGAAACACATTTTGTGTTTTTCTTGTCAGATAAATATAAAATTACTAGAGGTGGGCATAGATTAATTTTTTTAATCTAGATTAATTTTGAAATTAATCTAGATTAATCTAGATTAAAATGGCTCATTTGAATTCTGCCAAAGGGTTAATAATACCGGTATGTGTGTTCATGAGGCTGAAGAGTCGTGATACTTCAAGTCTAGAGTTTAAGGTTAGTAACAGCTGATCCACTGTTTGGATCAGCTGTTACTAACCTAACAAGAAATACTAAACCTGTCAGAACTTCTGTCAGAAACCTAGACCTGAGTCACAAACCAGAACCCCCAGATGAGCTCTGAGCTCATTTTAACAACCTCTGATGGTTGATCAAGTTATCAGGATGAAACATTTTAACACTAAAACACACTGATCTGTAATCAGAGGTCTGTTTCCTTTAACTTTACAGCTGTTTTCTGAGGCTCACTCTGTTTTAATAGTTTTACTGTAGAAACCTTCTCATCTCCTGACAGTAAAGGATTACATTTAGTTTACAGGTCACCTGATTAAAGCATCAACTCTCTTTTTTACATCAAATAACCATGCTGATTTTTTTTTAGCTGTCAAAAAATGATTGTAGCATCCAGTTTATCTGTAATGGATTAAATCTGCCTTAAAATGACTTCATTTCTCTACTGTTTATTTCACATTATCCCGTAGGGCTGTTTCATCATGTTTTTGTTAAATAAAACCACTTTAGGGGATTTAAACATTAACGAGTCTGAAAACTAAAGACAACCCTCTGATAAAGTCACTGACAGATCAATGTGTTTTAGTGTTGATATTGTTTGATTTGTTGAATGTTCAGCTGTCAGTTATGCTGAGAAACGCAGCACGCGCTGCCACATTCACTTTAACGAGAGGCGCGTGCACAGCTGAGGCTGTCGGCCCAAATAACACGTCGGTTCACCAGGAAACACCTGGAACCCAGACAGCCAGTCCAGACCTGGTTGATGACTTGGTCGAAGTTCTGCGGGAACTCTACCAAGTTGTTGCCGCAGGTTTGTGACTCGGTCAGCGCTCTGCTGCGTCTCCTCCAACCTGGATCAAGTCCGAACCACACGGTCCGGTTCAGGAGGAGGGAGCGTATGCTGAGGTTGGCACGGGCGCGCGGCTCCCGGACACGCCTCTTTCACCTCCTTGGGTCCAGGTGAAAATCCTGGACCGGAACCGGCTCCCGGTGAAGGAGACACGCCTCACGTCTCCCGAACGCGCGCTTTACCTGGAGCCGCGGCTCCCAGTCCGGGTGAAGGATCGGTTCGGATCCGGGAGCCGCTCCAGGTGAAGCGAGCGTTCGGGAGACAGGAGCCGCGCCTCCTTCAGCTAGACCGGGGGAGCGGGTCCTGCTGCAGGTCCGGACTCCGGAAAGATCCGGGCCAGGATCGGAGTCTGCCATTTGCTAATGCCTGTACATCTCCTAGACCCAGCGACCCAATTTAGATTAACGGCGTTATTTTTTTTATCGCGCGATAACAGTTTCGCGTTAACGCAGCGCGTTAACGGCGTTATCGGCCCAGCACTAAAAATTACTGAAAAAAACATTGGCTGGTAAAACTGAGAAATGATCCTTGATACTAACAAGATTTCCACACTTTGTGTAAGGTTGTAACATCCTGTGGATTTTTAATGATTCTTTTGTCTAAGCAGACTTTTAAATTTAATAATTAAATTTCTTGAAATCTTGCTTGGCTACATGTAAAGTTGTTAAGAGCTTTTTATTCAGTTCACTTTGGTAACTGGGCACTTATGTCTTCCAGGTTCCAGAACGCACTACTTCTAAGTTTTACTGTAGAGAGCTGGTGAAGGGACACAATCGGACAGCTTCCAGGTGCAGTACCACTACACACTTCACACATTTATATGCCTCAAAACAGATGCTTTAACAGCAGTTCAGCACAGACAGGATGAACTTTGAGAGTATATTGTTTTTGTGTGCTGGGCGGTTACTGTGCTCTGTACACAACAGTCGCAGTGGCTAAGGCTGGCTTCTTTATGCTATGCTAGCTCTTTCTGTTAGCTGGGTGAAAATGTTACTCTGTATGCCATTGATCTTTACTAGTGTCTTTAAACTCGTTTAGGTTTTACAGTTCATAAATCACAGTTTTGTCTTCACAGTCATGAACTCACTATACCCTGTACTCTAAACAACAGAATAACACATTTAGCCAGCTTTTGTTGTTGCATAGTTAATTATGTCTGTCTGTCTGTCTGTCTGTCCGTCCGTTTTTCCATCCAGTAGGGTAAATAAGTCTTTGATCCCCTGCTGATTTGTGAAGTTTCCCTACTTCCAAAGAATGTTTCTCGTAATTTATCAATTTTCAGTAATTACTAAAATCAGCTCAGCCAGGTTATTTTTATAATTACTCAACTTCACTTCAATCAGAAACTAAACTAGACCTTTCTTTAACATATTTAATCATTTTGATAAATGCTTATTTATGTTGTGTTTGTTTTATTTTGTAAATAAATTAGTTAGGAAAATATTATTATAAATTCATTTTATATAAAACTATATTTTGCCTCTGTGTAAAATTACTAATAAGTGTTGATTCACTGTTTACCCAAAATAACCTATGTTGAGAGTCAATCTGATATTAATGATCAAACAATTTTGATGACTCATCATTTATGAGACATTATATTTTGTTTGATAACTTTAATATTTTATTGACAATTTATTAAGTGTAACATACACCTCTGTTGCATTGACCACCATTTTCTTAAAGGTACTGGCCAGACCAAGCATCAAAATTGTATAAATAGTATGTAGCTACAGTTTACTATTTATATGAGCAATACCAGATATCAGTTTTTCATGTCAATCAGCAAATTTGTCATAAATTTAAATCAATTCAGCCTAAATTCCCGTGTCTCATCTTGAAGAACAGTTTTTCCGCATACGTCACTGATGACGCTCATCGAGGCACCGTCTCTGTAAACAACCAGACCTTCCCGTCGAAAACAATAGGATTAGCTAAGTTCTGTTCACCTTCGTGGTCAGAATGGTGTACAGTATAAATGCCTTCTGCACGGCTGCACAAAAAATCTGAGCCACATGTCCGAGTCCTGCACGAGTTTCCCCAAAACGCCACCACTTTTAAGGCATGGAAACGTTTTGTGAGCAGGACGAGGGCGCACTGGAAATGCAGTTCATCTTCGCGGATCTGTAGCGACCACTTTGATGAAACTTGCTTCTCGAACTACTGGGCTCAGTCAATGGGATACAGTCGGAGGTTGGACCTAAAAATGAAGCTCAGATTCCAACTATATATCCCTCCTGTAAAACTGCAGCATCATCGCCAAAAATCATCCTAAAACAAAGCGTCCTAATTTATAAAAACAGGCCTGAAAGGTGCGTCACTTTCTCCGCAAACTTTGGGATTAAATGCACATTTTGGAGATGGGAAACCTGGCCGCGCAGCTGGTGAGCTTAGTTATAAAATGATTAAGAAGCTATTTCAGACTGTGGGCCGCGCGCGTATACACACACACACACACACACACGCACAATCAATCGTCACCTCACCTCCACCCCCGTTTCTGAACGGAATCAAAAGAATCTGAACAAACGTATGTCGCATTTAGGAATTAGATCACAGTTTGTTCATACAGACGTCTTCAAATATTTATTATAACGGCAGTTATTGGTGCTTTATTTGTGATCAGGTGTGTATCAATTATTGTCTCTATACGAGAATTACGCACAAGAATCCTCGTGCGTAAAGGACGCGCTCCGTCACGTCAAAATGAGGCAGAATCTGGATGATGGCTGGCTGATCAGCTGGTTTAGACTTAGATCAGCCCTATATCTGCTGAACCACCAGACCTGCTCCTGTCTAATGTCTCTTTGGATTAAATGTTTTCATTAAATGATGTTCTTAAAAATGAACTCTGCCCGCGGTGGCTCCGAGCGGGGCTCCGCGTCTCGGTGAGGCTCCAATCCGCCCTACGAGGAGCTAAAAAACGGTCATGCATTCCGTCTAAACATCACTGCTGGCATCAGAAACAAGCCAGCACGGCGTCTTCAGTGACCAGCAGCCTGCAGACACACTTCATTCAGTCTGCTGCCACTGAGCTCATCTCTGAGCGTTCAGCGCTGCAGCGACCTGTCACTCAGAGCGCTTCACCTCCGCAGCGCAACAATCAGTGGAGGATGAAGCGGCCAATGAACAATTAATATATTATTTTGAATGAAAATTAAATGCCATTAAAAATGTAATAAATACAAGGTTGTTTTTATGATTAGGCTAAATGACGGATAAAAATAGATTATGACCGAACTTTTTGGTCGGGGTCTAACTGGCTCAAACATGTACGCCTGATCTCCTAAATCTTTATTTACCTGATATTCACTGTCTTCATCAGAATAAAAGCAGATAATTCTGACTGACTAGCAGAAGTTTCTGATGCTACATCTGACTCTGATCAAGTGTTCTCTGCCATAGTTTGAACCTTTTCCTGTTTGCTCTCCGAAAGCTATGCCTGGTATGACGTAAGTGGCCGGGGCAGGGGCAAACACGGAAATAGTGTCTTTTTTTCTGGAGACGTTTGCAAAAATTGCTTTTTCTTAAAATCCAGCCTTGGGAAAAATGTTGTTTTTTTGCCAAAGGATATTTGAATACTTTTTACACATGTCATTAAAAGTAAAATTCCCTCTGGCCAGTACCTTTAAAGGGTCCATGGCACGATATTTAAATCAATTTATATTAAACAGGTGTAATCTTTGATGCCTCTAGATTAGCGTTGCACCATTATAACTCAAAATACGCTGTAATTATTTCCTAAGGAGCAATTCAGAGATCAGAAGAATGCGCCGCCTTCCGGTTCTGCTGGGTTTCTCCTTATTTGGCAGCCTGACACTTCTGCTGCAGTAGGGGGCAGTGCCGTCGCGTGAAAGTGAAACGAAACTGAAACTAAACACTTGCTAAAAGAAAAGAGAAACACAAGAGGATAACTCTGTGTCTGTGCTACGCGGTCTATGGTCAATGGCGGCAGCAGCACTGGTGTTCTCCTCACTCCAGGTGTCGTGAACTTGCATGTGGGTGGAGAATTAGACCGTATAAGCAAGTCTGGATCACTATGACCTCATAGCGGGTTAGGGGTGAAAAAAACGGTTTGAAACCTACTGGCGGAGGAGGTCTGTAATCTTGAAGAGCTTCTCACTAGCTGTAGGAGACAGATAGACACAGTTTTTTGCACTTTCTGGCATGTTTAAGGTGAGAACTCAACGTTACAACATGATAGATAAGTCAGAAAACATGGAAAACCATGGCATGGGCCCTTTAAATAAAAATGTTCTCCTTGGTCTGTTCTCTTTATATCATGTTATATCTACTTGGTTGTGCCGCTTCCAGTGTTAAAATACCAAGGTAGGGTGTTGTCCAATCAGATTTGAGCTTGTTTGTGTTGTTAGGCAGATTGAAGTCTGCCACTAGGGGGCTCTTGTCCAAGTGCTTCTCTCAGGACCTTCAGAATCAACACAGCAGGCCGCAGTCCACTTGCAGCCAGCAGAGATGTTCAGTTGAGATAGCTAATCAGCTCTCGAGTCTGCGTGGCTGAGGCCAGCTAGCTGGGCTCACGTTAAGTTGAGAAGAACATGTCCTGTGATTGGATAAGGACTTGTTTTGGCCCAAAGCCAGTGATATCTGAACTAAACTTGCTAAAACAGCTACCGACAGCTATCAGTGTTTTTTTTTTCTTAACCCACGATGGCTGAAGGAGGAGAAAGAATCCTGTCCCAGCTGGGAAAAACTGTTTATCCGTCAATTTCAGAAAGAGAAATATGAACTTTACCGTGGGTAACCGCTTCAGAGAGACGCTGGGATTATAAAACTGGTTGATATTGATGGATTTGATGTTTGGAGCAATGATATGGAGAAGATTTGTGTTGGTGAGTGCAAGCATTTTATTTGTGTTTTTATTGTGTTTTTGTCATTTTATTTAATTAATAATCATCTGTAGCGTGTCACTGAGCTGAATCAGCTGCACCGCCGGTCAGACTGCACGTGATACCGCGGCATAACAGAGCCGGACCAGTTCGGTTCTGATCTGATCTGCCCAAAAATGTCCGTTGACCAGCCTATAATAAAGGTGATGTAATGTGTATGTGTCATTTTGTATGGATTCTGGAGCTGTGGTGTCAGATTGATGGTATTATGAGGCGTATTAATTTAGGTTGAACTGAGGAGGAAATCACTGAAGGCCCAGAGGTGAAAGTTACGGCCCACCACTGTATTTTAGTGCCTCTGGTTTAACGTGTGTCTGTTGTTGAACCACATGGAGACCTTCAGCGTCACGGAGAGGAGGTTTTTTTCCGACCCACATCGGTCTCTATAGGAAAATCCTCAGCTGCACCAGAGCGACCTGGGATATTTTTTTAATTGCATCTTTGGGAAATTAGGTCGCATTTGTGACCAAAATGGTCACACTCTAGAGCCCTGAGTGCACAAATATAGGCTATATATTTTTCATAAGCTTAACATTGTTTTAACATATTTAAAAAAAACACATCATGCTGAAGGTGTGGCGGTGCACCACGATCAATTACATGTAGAGGAAACCCTGGGTCGTGTAATCACCCCAAAATACTAGACCCCGATTATAAGACGACCCCACATTTTCATTCTATAAACCAGCTAAACTGAGAGGCAGAATTCTGATGTTTGGTAGGGGTTCACATACTTATGTCATGCAATAAAATGCTAATTGTGATTATTTAAAAATCAGATAGTGTGACTTTTTTAGATTTATTTTTAGATTCTGTCTCTAACAGTTGAGGTGTTTCTAATGAAAATTACAAATCTGTATACTCTGTGGAAGTAGGAAAATTGAAAAACTGGTGGGGATCAAATACTTATTTCACTCACTACACACACACACACACATACATGTATGTAGGTACACATATGTGTGTGTATATGTGTGTGTGTGTGTGTGTGTATATATATATATATATATATATATATATATACACGTATATATCAATACCCACACATATAAAAATGCTTCCAGTGTAAATGTGTAAAATGCTGTTAAAATGACTTCAGGTTGCAAACTATACTCATTTTCTTTCTGTAAAAACTCTTTATTGATAGCATAGGTAAAGTTTTAATACAGTCATGGTAAAATAGCGCAAATAGTTTTTTAACTCTGTATCTGAGCTCCTGGGACTTAAGGAGACACATTAAAATTACTTAATGTCTTTTGTTTTAATGCAGTCTCTGGAGTTATAAAACCTGGGAATGATCACTTAGTTTGACCCAAAAGTTGCTGGGCCTCGCTACATTTGCATGTTAGAATAAACTTGCCTTACATAATTGCCCTCTAGGAGCTCATATTTTTATCAGGTTTAGGCCATATATTCAATATATAATTACCTAGAAATAGACTATTTAAAACCATGAGCTGCTTCTGGACTTTGGGAATAAAATGCACTGGTAGAAACTGGGTTTGCAGCTGAAAACAGTAAATATAAACTACATGAAGTTAGAGATCCTCATTAGCCTGAGGTTTATATCTTATTATCTGTCTTTGGTTCTCATGTTGTGTTTTAGTCCACATAGTTGTCCTTGTATTTATTATAAGGGTCTCAGCTGGCTCTGAGCAGATCAGATTACTTTAACACGGATGATTGCTTCAGATTAGACCAAAATAACAGTGAGGAAATCAGGCCTCTGCAGTGACAGCGTGAAGAATATATTTTAGATTAGGACACAGATATGTAAAACTCCTCCTCTGTCTCTGTGACAGTGTCTGTGTGTGTCTCTGTCTCCATCTAGTGGCAGTCCAGCGTCCCTGACAGAGAGGACTGCATGGACTCAAGGAGGCCCCCCTTCAAACAGGAACCCCCCAGGTCTGTGTCTCCCATAGGAACAATGAAAATAAACCTGTCTGAGCTTTGATGTGATGTTCAGCTTAATGCTCCAGACTTTTCTCTGCTGTGGATCAGGCTGAATGTCCAGAGAGAAACTCAGCTCCCGTTTTTCACGTCCTCTGAACTGGAACATGCTGTTGCAGCTACTTGGGGTAAACAGAAAGGAGGGAGTTTAGTATTTGAAACTGTGTGTGTGCAGCTGGAAGATAAAAACATTTTGATGCCTCATTTTAAGTTTTAACTTCTGTCACTAATCAGATTCTCCTTGAAGCTCCTGGAGCTCCACTGCAGTCAAAAGCTCCTCCTGCAGCTCAGGGAATAATGTGGTGAAGACATTTTAACCCTCGAGCGTCATTTTACTAGCTTCTGAAGTGTCCATTTCTAAGAATTTCTATAAAACATTTCTCATGATGATTATCTTTTTACTTTTTTGGGTTAAAACATTCGATCAACTTCAGTTCAGATTCATTTAAATGTAGGCAAACTGCTGGAATGCAGAGAGAGACAGTGGTTGGTTTTCAGCTCCAGATGAGGGACAGGTGTCCCTCTGAGGGCTTGAGAACTACAGTAGATGGCAGTACTAAACCCAAAATAGAGTTTGCAGAAGACACAGTGGGTATGGGCAGCTTTTGTTCGCAGTAATGTTTTCTAAATTAAAACCTGTATGTTCAGTGAGAATGAAATAGCATGTTGTTATGATTGGTTTCTGACAGCAATAGTAAAACATACTAGTCATAATCAGAAATATGACTAACATCAAAGTGTCTGCTTAGAAAACCCTGCTCTGTGACTTCACAGCACTGGAATGTTTCTGTTGTAAAACATCTGTTAAACACAGGCTGAACAGTTAGAGTAATGCCACCTTTTAAAGTTGATCTAGGATCATCTTTCACCACATGCCTATGTGTCTCTCAGGTTACTTCAAGCTTGAAAGTCCCCTCCTGCAGCACCGCCTGCTGCAGCAGAAGATAACAGACAACACAAGCAGGCACACACAAGTAATCTACTTCTGTCCGTTCCACATCTGTTACCATGACATCAAACTTGATTGAGACTTTCTTATTGTGTATACAGATATTATGTATCTGGTCACTGCAGACAAAACTAAGAACCAGAGCTTTTTGCATTTATTTTAGGATTATTAAAGATCTCCACGCTCATTACAAAACACACTGCAGTAATAGTTAAATCCCACTGTTGTTCTAGATTGATCCAGTTTCATGTTTCCAGCTCTATCAAGTCTGTTCTGACAAACCGTCCTGTTTCCATCCGACACAGGGTTCGGCACAGGTTCGGCTCAACAAGGCAGCAGCATACTCCTCCAGCGACGAGGTCGGCAGCAGCGATGATGAGGACAGAAACAGGTGAAATATTCATCCTTAGTACGTTACTAATAAAGAGTTGGAAAAAGAAAGCTTAATTACCGTAATACATTCTGTTTCCAAACACCACATTTATGCTATAAAATGCAAAAGGAGCCAGTTGAGGAACAAATATGAGAATCTTTGTCAAGGAGATATTCAGAAGGAGCTGCTTGAACTGTGAACGTTTCAGCTGAAGTTACAGCTGCAAACTTTGAGAGGAAAATCATCCTTCTTTTATGTGATTGTTGAAAAGTACAGTCTGAATGGATAGGTCTCCATCCACTAAGGGGCAGCTGGACTATAGGAATGGAGAAGCCTATTTAGGAGGAGAGAGATTTTGATTAGATGATACACACAGCTAGTGAAGCATGACAAATAAAGAAGCTTGACAGTCATTTATGTGTCATTATGTTCCTCTGCTGATCCCAGATTCTATTTAATATCATGTGCAAACAGTTATCATTAAAACTCAAACATTTAAGTACTTACAGGAGGCAGCTAACAGACATTTGAACACAATTACTTCAGGGTTTTTTTCAGTCTTTCAGGGGTTTCATGTTTACGTATCCAAAAGTGTCAGAAGCCAAAAAGTTTCAATAAACATGGTTCATATCTCATCATTAACTCCATTACTAACCATTTCAAACAATATTTGGTGAAATCTTTTTTTAACCCTTTACAGATCATGGTTCATTGAGGACAACTCACTCGTTTTTCATAAAAACTGCATTTTAAAACTTTTTAAATATTTGTTGGAAATACCTACATGTAAAACACAATAGTTTTCAGAACTGTATGAGCTCATTGATGGTTGATAATAATAATAATAATAATAATAATTGATCCTTTATTGATGCCCTTGGGGAAATTCCTCTCTGCATTTGACCCATCCTCATTGTTCGAGGAGCTGTATAAAGCAGTATAAAGTTATCAGATGAATTTGGTCCAATCAACTAAAACAAATTAATCTGTCAGAACTGCAGCTGTTTTCTAAGGCTCACCCTGTTTTAATAGTTTTGCTGTAGAAACCTTCTCATCTCCTGACAGTAAAGGATTATATTTAGTTTACAGGTGACCTGATTAAAGCATGTTATGGAAGTTTCTTATCAAGCAATGAGATATCAGTCTTAAAAGTTTTAAGAAAGTTTATTACTTGTTAACAAGGAGACGTTACACCACAGAGGTCTGAGGAATAAGGTCTGACCACAGCAGTTCTGAGTCTGCTTTTAAAACCCTCCTCTTGTTCCCCCCTCCCCTACCCACCATAAATCCTACCCATCCCAAAAAGAGTGGAATTCTATGTTTTAGCATCTGCCCCTAGGGGGTCTCTTAGAGGTAGAGGAATTTACCCCTCCCTGACAGGAGACGAAGACATCTGTTTACTACCCCCCTGATACGAACAGGA
>SSNR01000363.1:512403-530887 GCA_006937965.1 Callopanchax toddi | reverse complement strand
ATGGCCGCACACGATGTAGACAGGGGCTGCTGAGCAGCAGCCTTTGCTGCAGCATCTGCAGAAGCATTGCCCAGAGAGACAGGGTCACGGGAGGATGTGTGAGCATCACACTTTACCACAGCCACCCTAGCTGGGAGCAGAATGGCTGTGAGTAAGTCAGAAACCTGTGAAGAGTTTAGGATGGGTTTACCGTCAGATTTCAGAAAGTTCCTGTGTTTCCACAGAGCACCAAAATCATGAACTACACCAAAAGCGTAGCGTGAGTCCGTGTAAATGGTAACGGTGTTTCCAGCGGCAAGGCGACAGGCCTCAGTTAAAGCCACAAGTTCTGCAGTCTGTGCAGAATAATGTGGAGGGAGGCGGCCTGAGGAAAGAACAGTTGATGAACTACAAACCGCAAAGCCTACATGATTTGTGCCAGAGGCAGACCTGGAAGAGGAGCCATCCACGAAAAGGACCAGATCAGAATTTGGTAAGGGAGAGTCCAGAAGGTCTGGACGTGGCGAGCAAACCATGTCCAGAGCGGCAGAGCAATCATGAGGTTCCCCATCATCTGCTGTGGGAAGCAAAGTAGCAGGGTTAAGAGTGGTACACCTTTTCACAGTGACATTTGGCATGTCAAGGAGGATGGATGAGTAACGCAACCACCTAGCTGCCGACAAATGACTAGTTTTCTGCTCAAGCAGGATGATGGACACAGCATGGGGGACTAAAACAGTGAGAGGAGAATAACCCACAATATCCCTAGAGGCCAAAACAGCTTTTTCTGCAGCTGCTACTGCCCTAAGACAACCAGGGAGACCTGCAGCAACAGAGTCAAGCTTGGAGGAAAAGTAAGCAACTGGACGAAGTTTATCACCATGTGGCTGCAGCAGCACAGAAGACATGAAACCCTGCTTTTCATCCACAGCCTGTGTGAATGGTTTAGAAGGATCAGGCAGGGCAAGAGCGGGGGCTGACTGGAGAGCAGACTTCAAAGACCCAAAAGCAGTCAATGCCTCAGGGGTCCATAACACCTTATCAGTAGGGGACATGGGGTGACCATAAATCAGTTTAGGCAGGGGGGCCTCAAGTGTGGAATAATTAGGGATAAAGGCTCGACAATAGGAGGTCATTCCCAGAAACGACATCAGTTGTTTCTTTGTTATCGGCAGGGGAATGGCTTGAACAGCCGCCACCCTTTTGGCTGCAAGGGAGTGAGTTGTTTCAGAAATTACATGACCCAGAAAGGTGACCTGTCTTTGCACAAATTGCAATTTCGAGAGGCTAGCCTTGTGTCCTGTAGCATGCAGGTGACGCAAGAGAGTTAGCGAGTCAGCCAGACATTGAGCCTCTGTAGGAGCACACAACAACAAGTCATCCACATATTGAAGGAGGGCACTACCCTCAGACAAGACCAGAGGATCCAATGAGTTTTTCAGGGCAGAGTTGTAAATGGTAGGGGACTCACAGTAGCCCTGACAGAGTCTGGTGAATGTATAGGGCTTTCCCTGAAACTCAAAAGCAAACCAAAACTGACTGTCCTTGTGTACAGGTACAGAAAAGAAGGCATTGCTTAAGTCTATCACAGTGAAGAAAGATGCCTGAGGAGGAATCTGTGATAGGATGGTGTGTGGGTTGGGTACCGTTGGAGCTCGAGGAACCACTGCCTTATTTACTGCTTGTAAATCCTGAACAAAACGCCATTCAACAGGCTGGTCTTTATCTCTAATCTTCTTCACCGGGAACAGCGGTGTTCGAACCGGTGAAGTGGGACATGGAACTATCACCCCTGCTTTCAACAAGGATTGAAAGACAGGTGTGATACCCTCAATGGCCTCAGGCTTCAATGGATATTGTTTTTGGCAAGGCCTAAATGTAGATTTTGGCGTTATGACAACAGGTTCGCATCCTGCGATAAGGCCAACGTCATATTTAGAGGAAGCCCAGAGGTCTGGAGGAATTTCAGAGAGAGAGGGATGAGGGAAGGGGTTATCAGTTGAAACCATGAAAGACCCCCCCTCCAACTGCAGTTGGAGTGACCTAGTGACATGAATAACAGCAGAATACTCCTTCTTGTAACAGGAGCCTCCAGGGGAAAAGAAAACCATTGGATCGGGGGTGGGGATCCAGTCGGTCAACAACAACCATTGTTGAGCAAATGGGCCCACCTCCCTCCACTTCATAGCAGGGGATCTTGACAGAGAAATGTGAGGGACCGAATCAGGCATCTGGAAGCACTTTGTTTGTTCAGGAGTTAAAGAAATAGATAAAGCTGAAACATGAGTGTTCCAGTACAATGTTCTTATAAAAAATCTTTCAGAACAAACCCGGTCCCACACTTCCTCAAATTCCACGCAGGGACCATGAGAATACATTGCAGTACAATGCAGGTCCTCTGTGGGCATGAAAACTGAATTAGGACTGACCAAGTCATGAACAGCCCGGAGGATGGATTGTGAAAATGGACCATCCCCCAGTTGCCACTCATAGACATAATCAGGAACCTCAGGGCTGTATTTCACAGCCAGAAACACATCAGGGGGATCTATTTGTTTTTGCTTTACAATCACTCCCTCATGGGATGAATACAGTTCTAGACTCAATTTACACATCAAATCTCTCCCTAATAAATTCACTGGACATAGGGAGGACATGATGAAAGCATGTTTGAATTTCGACCCGTCTTGTGTCTGGCAAGACAAAGGCACCGAATATGGTTCCTTAGTTGTGTTGCCAGAGGCAGAAACGGAGAACACATGATGACCACTCAGCTTAGCAGCTGGGTTCAGAACACTAGTTTGCAACACAGAATTTGTAGCACCAGAATCAACCATAAAAGGAATGTTTTGACCTCTTATCATTAATGTAAACATAGGCATATTTTTGTAGGAAGGAGAGGATAAATGAACATATGTTCCCACAGGTGTGAATGGTGTTGTTTTGTTTTCTAAGTGTATGAGTGCATCTGTGAGCAAAGTATGTAAATCAGTAGCGGCCGGCATAACATTGGGTGTAGCTGTGTGAGAGTGTGATGTTTTACTTCCCTGTTCAGATGCAGTAGAGAAAACTCTGCCCTCTCCCAAACCTGGGGTCCTGTCCTCCACCTCCCATCAGTCTGCAGCATGTGGTAGAGGTGCTGGTTGAGATCCTCTGTTAAGACAGCCAGGCTCAGGACAGTTGTTGCGCCAATGTCCAGTGCGACCACAGTTGAAACATCTGTCATCCCCAGGTCGGACTCGTTCGACCCTTCGACTCCGTTCTCGGGCCCGTCTTCGGCCACGCCCCTGGACTGGTGGAACTGACTGCTGATTCTGTTGGCTGAACAACGTCAGAGTGGCAGCATGGAGGGCATCTTCTCTTTTTGTCTGCTTCCGATCCTTCTGTTTGACAATAATATCCTGAGCATGGAGGGCATGTCGTCGAAGTTCAGTGAGGCGGACTCCAAACCGGAGGCCCACATATGAATGACGAACCTCACTTTGGAGCTCAGGTCTCAGTCCAGACAGCAGACGATCGCAGAGGAGACTTTCCCAGGGAGTGGGGTTTCCTGTCAAGTCCGCAGGACGTGCCAGCCCTGAGTGTTTGTTGAAAGCCTCTTCCATGCGGTGGAAAAAATCATCCACAGGCTCATCAGGTCTCTGGGTGATGCAGTTGAGAGCATTGGCGTCCATCTTAAGTGGAAATTCTGTTCCAAATTTCGCACACAAGACGTCAATGGCAGTCCAGTACGGTCCATTGTCTGCATGATTGTGAGCTATGTTGTGGGGACGGAGGTCTGCAGCTGGAATCTGACTGGAAACTTTTGCCAGGTCACAGGCTTTCATCTTTGTGGCCAGGAGACGACGTATTTCTGCTCCTGTTGGTCTCATCTCCTGGCAGAATGTCTTAAACTCACTGGCAAATTTTGTTCCATCAGCAGTTGGATCTGGAAGATGATTCCCAGATTCTTTCACGTCAGCCGCTGTCCAGGACCGGAACACCAGTGTTGGACCATCAACCCCAGAGACCTCTACCATGGGGGCCACGAAGACTTCATCAGGTGGTGGGCCATCCCTGGACCGGAGTCTGTGAAGAATAGGGGAGAACGTGGTCGAATCCGCGGCGGCCCCATCCTGAGGTGGTTCTGGTACTTGTGGGCCTGCAGCTTGTGCCCCTTGTAGGTTGTGGTCTTGAGGATTCTGTGGTGGAGGTCGGCGAGGAGGACAGGAATCCAGGTCTAGGTCCACTTTATTCAGACTGAGGGCCTGCAACTGGTTCTGCAAAGCAGAGTATGGAGAGACAGGTGAAACATCACGAGTTCTATATGTAGGTGGCGGGTCCAGTGGAGCTGATGGGCTCACATTCTGAACCGAGGCATTATCTTTTCGTCCCGTGATTACCCCACTAAGGTCCTTACTACCCCCCATTTCCTTTGCTTTACTCTTTCTGTCTCTTATCACCGCCTCTTCCTTCCACTTACTCAGACATTCTCTATTCAAATCAACATTCTTAACCGTTTTCCCCTTAACTTTCTTTTGTTCTTTCAAACTTTCCCATTCCTTCTCTATTCCTTCTTCAACCTTCTGAATTTGCATTAAACTCAAACTCCCTTCTTCAGGGAACCCAAACTTCTTTGACCAATAGGAGAGACATTGTACACTGTCATCCCCATATTTCTTTTTCATGAAAACACACAGAGGACTGTCTGGAGGTGATTCTCTTCCCTTGCTGCTGCTCGAGCCCATTGTTACTGGATAAGGCGTCCCTTTCCAGGCTTTTTCACAATCTAGGTAAAAAAATGCTAAAATACCCTGACCTTACGACCCACTGGATCGCCCACGGTCACCGGTGTTTCTATTTTTCGGTGTGAAACACTTAGACACAATAAGGTTCTACCCTTATTCCCCTGCAGCGGACTAAAATCACCTCCAGGGAGTCTCCTTCCCGAATTATATTTAATAAGACTGAATCTCACCGGATTGAACCACCCGAGTGGCAGGTTCGTTTTCTGGATTCTGAATTTCGCTGACTTAGGGGGTGAAGACCAGGCTCCTCCGTCACTCTTAAAGGTCTAATCGAGGTTTGGAGGATCGAGGAGTTTTTCCTCGAGATGCGCTGTCGTCCCAGTCCTTCCCTCTGCGTCTGGCGGAGAATTAGAATCCTGTTCGTGACGCCAAATTGTTATGGAAGTTTCTTATCAAGCAATGAGATATCAGTCTTAAAAGTTTTAAGAAAGTTTATTACTTGTTAACAAGGAGACGTTACACCACAGAGGTCTGAGGAATAAGGTCTGACCACAGCAGTTCTGAGTCTGCTTTTAAAACCCTCCTCTTGTTCCCCCCTCCCCTACCCACCATAAATCCTACCCATCCCAAAAAGAGTGGAATTCTATGTTTTAGCATCTGCCCCTAGGGGGTCTCTTAGAGGTAGAGGAATTTACCCCTCCCTGACAGGAGACGAAGACATCTGTTTACTACCCCCCTGATACGAACAGGAGATGGCCCCTTCACCACAGGAGGCTGAGACTTTGTTATACTGCCCCCCCCCCCCTGATAAGGACAGGAGATGGCCCCTTCACCGTAGGAGGCAGAGACGTGTTATCAGCTGGATTCCAACAGGCTGGCATTTTGTTTGTCATTTAACTAATCATTATAGAAAAAGAAAACCTATCATATAATTTTACTAAAAGTGACTAACAAAATTCCACTACAAGCATCTGTCTTTTTTACCACATCAAATAATTTCAAACTGATTTTTTTCACCTGTCAAAAAGTGATTGTAGCATCCAGTTTATCTGTAATGGATTAAATATGCCTTGTTTTTGGTAGTAAAAGTTTTGGGTGTATTTAAACATTAGTAATAAAGGACAACCTGATAAAGTCACTGACAGATCAATGTGTTTTTAGTGTTGATATTGTTTGATTTGTTAAATTTTAAGTCATCAGTTATGCTGAGAAACACATCTGCTCCTCACCAGTTTGACAGGTGATCAGAATAACGGGACCTTCAGTCAAAGAGAGGAGACACTTGAGACAAAAACCAGTGAGCCTCTCAGACCGTTAAAAAAAACAGTTATGCTGAGGGGGTTTTACTCAGACTTTTTTTTTTTTTCTTTTTTGCCAAATGTGCGTCACGCAGAAACAAAGCGACATGATGACGACCCAACCCAGTGTCCGTGGGCAGGGGGGCCGCCAGGGATTTTGGGCCCCATGAAAAAATATCAAATTGGGCCCGGTGGCAGCTCCATAGGGGCGCTGGGGCTCCGCCCTCCCTGATGTGAAGGGAGAACATTGTTTTAAATATATATAATATATATGAGATATTGGCTGTTATTGCCCATCATGAACCATAGATTTTATATTTTATTGTGTTCAAGGTTATCTTATAAAGTTGTTTTTTTAGGAGATTTTGTTTCATTTTCCCCACTCTGGTGAATTATTGGACAATCACTGGGATTTTTGGTTTGTGTTCTAAAAGCTATAAACAAACTGCTCCTTATGAGACCTCCCATAATTCAGTCAGCATCAAAACATCTGATTTCAAGGTATTTAGGTGAAGAAGGTTTTCTTCAGTTCCTCTAAAAAGGCTCTTCACAGTATGTAATAATAATAATAATCTCACAGTAATTTCTGTAACAATGCTTCAACCTGCCCAGCATCCAACACAGACTGTAAGTTGTTACTGATTCATCTAATTATCGTTGTGTGGAAAAACAATGTGTTTACCACAAAAAATAACCTTTTATCTATTTTTTAATAATTCTGTTTATCCACGTCACAGCATGTCTTTGCATCATGTTTAGGTGAAACTATTTTGAGGTATTTAACTTATTGCTAAGAACTTAATCTGGACTGTTGTGATGAGGAAAATAAAGTATTTAATAAATTATGTGGAGAAAAATATATTAATGCTTTAAACTTGTCACCTGTAAAAAAACAACAAATCCTTTATTGACAGTAACTCATGGTAATGTCATGGAGGATTTGGGTCATATCAGCAGGTTTCTACTATAAAACTATTAAAAACACGAAGAGTCTCTGAAAACAGCTGTAAGGTTAAAGGAAAACAAAACTCTGCTGAAGTCCTGACAGAGAAATGTGGTTTTTATTGTTTGATTTGCCAAAATTGAAGCTGCAACCTGTCGCTCTGAGAAACAGCTGAAGCTGCGCGCTCTAGAAGCGCTGCGCGCTCCTGTGACGAACATTCACTTTATGGCAAAACGCCTCTAACTCTGATAATGGATGCATATGTGTTAAAGTTGTTAGCGAGGTCCTGGAGAGAAGAGATGCCGACTGTTAGGCAGCTTCCCCGGTGCTGACAGGACAAACACCACGGAGGTTCTGACTGGAGAGTCGGTCTGCTCCGTCTTGACTTCAGTCAAAGAGGAGACGTGACTTGGGCAGGACTGTACCATTTCATGCCGATGTAAGGGGGGGTTTAAAATTATATTTTTATAAATAAAGTAGAGACTTGTGATATACATTTTATGAAGACAAAAATATTGTTTGTTTAATGTCTTAATTTTTAACAAAATACTGAGGAGTAAAGTACTTGAGATTTTTTAACTTAAAAAATTTTTTTTTTTAATTAGAGACTTTTTTGGGGCCCCCTAAGAGTCATGGGCCCTTAGAATCTTCCTAAGCTTTCACCTGTTTATGGCGCCCCTGTCCGTGGGCCCGCTGATGGTTTTTTGGACCGGTCAGATCAAAGTTTGAATTTAAAAATGTCGGGACTGCTGCTGCTCCACCAGGAAACAGAGCCAGTCCAGGACTGGTTCTCCTGACCGGTGGCAGCGGGTCCGTGACCACTTGTCTCCCCCTTCTCCTCACCGAACCAAGTCGAACCACTGATCAGGTTCAGGTCAGGGGAGGAGGCGTGCCGGTCCCGAGTGGGCCGCGGCGTCTCACAGCGCGCCACGCGTCTCCCCAAAGCGCACACCCTGGACCAGGTCCAAGTCTTGCATTTGCTGCGTGGTCTGACTCCAAACAGAACCGGAGTCTGCCATTTGGTGATGGCTGGCACAGATGCGCGATAATGGAATATTATTAGCAGATAATAATTATTTAGTTTTCAAAAAATATTTTTTAAACCAATAGGTGAATTTGAATAATTTCCCGCGGCACACCTGACGATCTCTCACGGCACACTAATGTGCCGCGGAACAGCGGTTGAAAAACACTGGTCTACACAGCACATGAGGGACATGTCATCACAGTGTGTTTTGTGAAAAAGTTTCGCACATTTTACAGAGGTTAGGGTTAGCTTGACATTATCAGATGGCTTGCAGACTTGGCACCTCTTCGTATTCCAGCAACCTGAAGACAAGGACAATGATTACTTTTTTTTTTTTGATGATCTCAAGAAACACACAACATACTTTCACATAAACACACACACACACACACACACACACACACACACACACACACACACACACACACACACACACACACACACACACCTGCAGTAGTAAACTAGGTGAAGTCCTCTCCTGGATCTCCCTCACTGTAGCTGTGGCAGCTGGGGTCCTTGGCATGTGCTGCCTCTGTTGTACAGCGGAGGAAATAATTATTTGACCCCTTGCTGATTTTGCACAGAGACAGCCTCGAAACCTTAAGGATTTGGAGATGATCTGCAAAGAGGAGTGGACCAAAATTCCTCCTAACATGTGCGCAAACTTGGTCATCAATTACAAGAAACGTTTGACCTCTGTGCTTGCAAACAAGGGTTTTTCCACTAAGTATTAAGTATTTTTTGTTAGAGGGTTCAAATACTTATTTCACTCAATGAAATGCAAATGAGTTTCTATCTTTTATTTAAAGTTATTTTTTCGATTTTCCTTTTGATGTGCTATCTGCCACTGTTAAAATAAACCTACCATTAAAATGATACTGTTCTGAGACTTTTCATTTCTTTGTCATTGGACAAACTTACAAAATCAGCAAAGGGTCAAATAATTATTTCCTCCACTGTATATACACTAACTCCATGCAGAAAGACCACAGCTGGGATTTGAACCTGTGACCTTCTTGCTGCAAGTCAACAGTGCTAACATCTGTGCCACTAGCAGCCCATAATAAAACAATAGCAGCTTCCTCATCTGGCTCATAATCAGAATCATCAAACTCAGAATTGACCTCAAGATGGTCTTCATCTTCAGACACATCCTCCTCCACTTCACTGTCCTGATCAACAATACGTTCCAGAGCCTCCTGGTCTGTCATCTGTGTATTTATTTTATAAAGCTTTGAAAGAGACTATCATACTGTATGTAGCTGCAGAGTGAATATTGTTGAACCCCCTTGCAGACAATCTTTATAAGTTTTGCTCATCCCCTAAAAAGTGCCCACTCAGTGTGGGTGGAGTTTGCTCACGAGAATCTTTTCTGTTCTGTTCTAGAACAGAAAAGGTTCTCATCAAAAGTCATGACATCACATGAACTCTAGCACTTACAGATGACGTAGCTTCTGACACCTTTAACCTTCATTTTGACTGCCGGGTCAAATTGACCCGAACAGCATAATAGTAACATGCAGGGGGGTGTTCCACATATGTGAAATAAACCATATTTTTTTATATGTTGTTTATTATAATTAAGTCAAGCACAAGAAGTTTCAGGCTGAAAAAATGATGTTAACTATTTTTTCAGGATTTTTGAAAATTAAAACGGGTCAATTTGACCCGCAACATAACAGGAGGGTTAAAACATTACCTTATGCTCCTACTGACTTGACTCTATGTTTGAGGGTAAAGTTTCCTTCTTCTCCGCTGTGAGCTGATGATTCTAACATGAGTTTACTTTCTTATTAACTGGCCCCTCTTCTTCATGCTCATCGCTGTAGCTACAATTTATCCTCCTCTTTATTTCAGCTGACTGAAATCAGCCTCTGTGATGAGCGTGAACACTTTTCTTCACAGCCAGTGTTTGTGAACGTTCAGGCAGCCTGGACCAGTGGGACTCAGTCCTGAAGTTTCAGGCCTCAGGCCAGCCCACTTTAGAATCACGATGTAATCATAACTTTATATATTACCGGTAAGTCATATCAGTAGCTATATTCAGAGGTATCCAGAACTTCAAAATAAAATACATTAGTTAATAAGAATACTGAATATTACATTTTAATTGCACTTTCTAAAAATACTATTATATATTTTCCTCTGCAAGGAGACAGTTCATCACAAGTTACATTTCATAAATATGAGAACCTGAGTTAAACAGAACAGGTTAAACCTGGACAAATAAAACAGAAGAGGTGGAAAATCCAGCTTTAGGTAATAATGACTGATGGATAAGAGTCTGATTAGTATATGACCAACTGTTGATGTGTCTGATTTAGTGACTTTTAAAAACTTAGATTTTGATCCATCATGTAATTATTACTTAATTTAAACCATTAAGCAGTCCGTCAAGAATTTCGCGGCAATTT
The DNA here is from genome assembly GCA_006937965.1 of Callopanchax toddi. Lineage (NCBI taxonomy): Eukaryota > Metazoa > Chordata > Actinopteri > Cyprinodontiformes > Nothobranchiidae > Callopanchax > Callopanchax toddi. Next base: position 520,499 of record SSNR01000363.1, on the reverse strand, counting down.
TTTGTGATTGTTGCAGCCTAAAAAGCCTGATTTCACGACAGCTTTTGTGAAAAGTTGCAACAAAAGTTGCAATATTCTCTTTTGCATTTTTGTTTAATTTTGTCAATAATTTGTTGAAATGTGTTTTTAAAAGTCCATTAAACATGTCAAATGATGAAATTCTAACATTTTAATTGTAATAAATGCACTGGAAGAACATTCAGGTTTCAGCTTATTGCTTGAACAAACAGCTCCAGGTTCACAGAATTCTGGACTACAAAAACTAAAGCGTTTCTTGTCTGAGTATTATAAATTAATAAATGTTTCATGGTACCTAAATATGTTTACATTCATTTGAATACAAAAATAAATAAAATCTTGCAGACAAAATAATTTAAAGTGCACAAATCAGGTGCAAAAGACACCTTAAGAAAGGCATGCTTATAAATTGTTTCAGTTTGATAATATCAATTTTCTCTTCCTTTTAAATTTTTCTATAGTCTGTACCATTGGCTTTATACAATGTGTGTGCATCTTATTTTAACATTTTAATTAGTGGTGGGACTCGATTAAAAACACTAATCAAATTTTAGACTTTGTATTTATTTAATCAAAATTAATTACATTTTAAACTTAGAAAATTTGACCTAAAAAGCCATTTTTTAAATTTAAAATGATTTTATTGTGGGAAAGAATCAAATAAAAGACCTAAACTTTAATTTGCATTAAAGTTGCGCTGATTGGATAAAATTGCAAGACGTGCAAAACTTGCGAGGATTGGCTGAATTTGCGTTAATAGTTGCGATTGCAACATCATGAAATCCTGGAGGGACTGATTAACTAGAAAATCATGTGAGGGAGGAAGAAAAATCTGACAGCCATGCAGAAGAAAAACATCAAGATTTCATCTGAAACACTAAGAAATAAAGTCTAAATAAATACTTATTGGTTTACAGACTGGGATTCAAATCCTGGTCACCAGTGTGACAGCACTTCACCTTAACCGCTAGACCACCAGGGGTTATTTGCAGTGTTGGGCAAGTTACTTCAAAACTGTAATGCATTATTTATTACTTGTTACTGTCATTTTAAAGTAATCCCTTACATTACAATATTACTGTTTTTTAAATGTAAGGCATTACACTACTTTTGCATTACTTTTAGTTACTCTCACCAAAATAATTGTACATATGGATTTGACCATAAATGTAGCTCATTACACATCCAGTGGAAGGTCATGTGATGGATACATGGAGAGATATCATCTATCTGTTTATTAATCCATCCATCATTTGTCATCCATCACTCATTTATTATCCATCCATCATTTATTCATCCATCCATCTATCCATCCATCCATCATTTATTCATCCATCCATCATTATCCATCCATCCATCTATCCATCCATCCATCATTATCCATCCATCATCATCCATCCATCTATCCATCCATCATTATCCATCCATCATCCATCCATCATTATCCGTCCGTCCATCCATCCATCCATCCATCCATCCATCCATCCATCCATCCATCATCATCCATCATTATCCATCCATCATCCATCATCATCCATCCATCATTATCCATCCATCATCATCCATCATTATCCATCCATCATCCATCATCATCCATCCATCATTTATTCATCCATCCATCTATCCATCCATCCATCATTTATTCATCCATCCATCATTATCCATCCATCCATCTATCCATCCATCCATCATTATCCATCCATCATCCATCCATCCATCCATCCATCATTATCCATCCATCCATCATTTATTCATCCATCCATCCATCTATCCATCCATCCATCCATCCATCCATCCATCATTTATCCATCCATCTATCCATCCATCCATCCATAATCCATCTATCATCCATCCATCATCCATCCATCATTATCCATCCATCCATCATTTATTCATCCATCCATCCATCTATCCATCCATCCATCCATCATTATCCATCCATCCATCATTTATTCATCCATCCATCTATCCATCCTTCCATCCATCCATCATTATCATCCATCCATCATTTTCCATCCATCATCATCCATCCATCATTATCCATCCATCATCCATCTATCCATCCATCATTATCCATCCATCCATCCATCCATCCATCCATCATTTATTCATCCATCCATCCATCTATCCATCCATCCATCCATCCATCCATCCATCATTTATTCATCCATCATTTATCATCCATCCATCATTATCCATCCATCATCATCCATCCATCATTATCCATCCATCATCCATCCATCCATCCATCATTATTCATCCATCATTTATCATCCATCCATCATTATCCATCCATCCATCCATCCATCCATCCATCATTATCCATCCATCCATCATTTATTCATCCATCCATCCATCCATCCATCCATCCATCATTTATCCATCCATCATTTATCATCCATCCATCATTATCCATCCATCCATCATTTATTCATCCATCCATCCATCCATCATTTATTCATCCATCATTTATCATCCATCCATCATTATCCATCCATCCATCCATCCATCCATCCATCATTATCCATCCATCCATCCATCCATCCATCCATCATTTATTCATCCATCATTTATCATCCATCCATCATTATCCATCCATCATCATCCATCCATCCATCTATCCATCCATCATTATCCATCCATCATCCATCCATCATTATCCATCCATCCATCATTTATTCATCCATCCATCCATCCATCATTTATTCATCCATCATTTATCATCCATCCATCATTATCATCCATCAATCATTTATCATCCATCCATCCATCCATCTATCCATCCATCATTATCCATCCATCCATCATTTATTCATCCATCCATCCATCATTCATTTCTTCATCCATCCTTCCATCTATCCATCCATCCATCCATCATTATCCATCCATCCATCCATCCATCCATCCATCATCCATCCTTCATCCATCATCATCCATCCATCATTATCCATCCATCATCATCCATCATTATCCATCCATCATCCATCATCATCCATCCATCATTTATTCATCCATCCATCTATCCATCCATCCATCATTTATTCATCCATCCATCATTATCCATCCATCCATCTATCCATCCATCCATCATTATCCATCCATCATCATCCATCCATCCATCTATCCATCCATCATTATCCATCCATCATCCATCCATCATTATCCGTCCATCCATCCATCCATCCATCCATCCATCATCATCCATCATTATCCATCCATCATCCATCATCATCCATCCATCATTATCCATCCATCATCCATCCATCATTATCCATCCATCCATCCATCCATCCATCTAACCGTATATTAATCTATCAAATCTACATACAGTATATTTAAATCTATACACACATACATACTGTATACCTGAGGCAGCTTGTGCACATGGGGAGTTCCTATTCATTAGTTTGACTCCCTGCGATGGACTGGCGACCCGTCCAGGGTGTCCCCCGCCTCTCGCCCCTTGACCGCTGGAGATAGGCACCAGCTCCCCCGCGACCCTCTGTGGAGGATTAAGCGGCTACAGAAGATGGATGGATGGATAGTTTGACTCCTACCTCTACCTGTCTGCTCCTCCTCCCTCCTGCAGCAGGCAGCGGACGCTGCATGACGCGCGCTTTCCTCTGCTCGGCGCGCGCGAGAGAGTGAACTCTCCAACTTCTGATGTGAACAATCTAGTCTGTTAGAGCAACTCTTTATCAGGAAACTTCTCAGTTCGCTTCAGTTTCCGAGCGGCGCGCTGCTGGCTTTGGTTACTGTGAGCGCGCACGACTTGGGCAGCGCACGCGACTTGTGCGCGCTCCTCCGACACAGTTCGGAACCACGCATGAGTTTGCTGCGTGCCCCAGACTGAACCAGACTCATCTCTGCTCTGTCTGACTACAGGAAGTGAAACATTTGGCGCTGAGTGACGTTTCTCCTCTGGAAAACCCACCACTTCAGTCCGGGTTAAACATGCTCTGTAATGTGCGCGTTACTGACATTGTACCGAGTAAAATATTACCGATTTTTTTTCTGTAATGCCTTACATTACTGCGTTACCGCAAAAAGCAATGCATTACAGTAATTAATTAGTTTTGTAACTCGTTACTCCCAACACTGGTTATTTGATACACTGCTTGAAGAACAGAAGCTGAGCACAGTGTTACACGGATGCGCAATAGCACCGTAGAAAGAATAAGAACCCCTGGATTTACTGTCCGGTCCAGACAGAACCAGCAGCATCTGGACCGCTTTTATATAGAGCGGGTCTCACCATACTCTTCATTAGAATGATATTTATAATATTCACTCAGTGAATTATCCACCTGCCGATGCTTGCTGCTGATCTTGCTTCTGGCTGCAGGGCTATGACTGCAAAACAGCACGTTGTAGTGAAAAATGTGCCGTTGTTGCACATTTAGCAGAGTCTGTTTCCAGAGTTTTTGTTTTGAGTTCTTCTCCGCGCCACCCTGAGTCACCTGAACGGTTACATCAGGGTGTGCCTGGAGAGGAAGAAGAGCCGAGACCTAGTGTCCAGAGGCGGCCCGGGGACAGCGTAGCAGCGTCATCAACTCATACACCGGCCCAAAAAAATAAAAAGACAACACCAGCCCTTCTGGACCATTTATTAGAGCGACACACCAGGAATATTCCAGATCCTCCCGATTAGCCACCCCCGGCCTGGCCTGGACTATCAGTATACAGTATCATTATCATACAGCATTATACATACAAAGGGGAAAAAGGGGGAAATGCTTAGCAGTCCCGCACAACACAGGACGTCTGGTCACCTTAGCCAAAGCCTTTGATGATTCTTAAATCTGTGTGCTTCTAGGTCCGGTCTGTTCAATGGAAAAGGCAAACACTTCAGAGGAAGACCAGATGGCATTGTACTGCATCCCCACCACAATCTTAACCAGGTGCTCACACTGTGTTGTCAAATAATATGTGAAGAAAACCCACAATCTTCACAGTTGTAGTTTTAGCCTGCTATGAGGTTGCTTAGCCTTCCAACTCACTGTGTTTTCTGTGATGGCACCACAGGTGTCTCATTTGGGTTTGGATGATGCATACCTGCTGCCAGACCTCCTGCAGAAAACCTCGTCTTCCAGTCCGACTCATAATGCCCTGTGTCATCAGCGTATGCGTGAACTCAACTACTCTCTGTCCCCCATGACTCCTGGATCACCCATGCTGCAAGAGCTACATGTGAGTTTTATTCAGTCTAGGGCTGCACAATTAATCGTTTAAAAAACTATGATCTCAATTCATGCTTGTATGACAAAAAAAAAAAAGATGACAATGTACCACATTTGATCCGGGACATAATCTGCATGAAAACAAGCGCTCCCTGTTGTTATTGTTCAAATTAATCAAAGGTTGTGTATGTAAGAGAAGACAAGAGAGGCATTTATTGTTTTTATGTTCAGTGTCAGCTGTTACAAAGTTGATGTGCAGGGAAAAAGTGCAATACATATTTATATTAGAAAAAATTATGAGAGAATCGTGATCTCAATTCTAAGCAAAAAAACTTGTGATTCTCATTTTATACAGAATCGTGAAGCCCTAATTCAGTCCATCAAAAAGCAGCAGAGAGCTTGACTTTCTGAAGTAAAAACACTTTGTTTTAAATCAATAACTCCACTTCCTTATCCTGTTAGATTAATCTAACAAGCAGAGCTGAGATACTGCATTTAGAGATACAGTTAGCAGGGGAGAATGACTCATAATGCTAATGAGGGGTGCTGATAGAAGGAATTCCCTCAGTCTCAGCCTTATCAGAATGTGTCCTTTAGCTGAAAACTATTACAGATGAAAAGAGCTTTGGATGCATTTCTACTCGGCAGCATCAGAGGGTTTATTATTGTTTAAAGAAACAGGTGAAACTGTTGCATTAGCTGTATTCTTCCACTAGGTGGGGGTGGTGCATTAGTCAGAGTCATCAGTAGTGGTTACAGGAGAAAACATCTTAATTTAACAGGTGTTTGGTAGGTCAGACATTCATTACCTAAAGTAAAAGTTGAATAGGTAAACTTCTATGATCTTGTTTTGTTGTTGTTGTCATCAGGCTATGAGCAGTCCTACTGGTAAAAGCACCTCCTCCTCTTCCTCCCTGTCCTTCATCGACCCAAGACTGATCCCAGTATCATCTCCACCTCAGAGTCCCAGTGAGTCCATTTATACATTTTGTACAAAAACTTTCACAAATTATACATCAGTGCACAGCGCTGTGTGGAACAGGAGTCTTTATAAACCTGGTGGAACCACCGACAAGTAGGAAGTGGGAAGTACATTCCAGCCCACCCAGAACTGCACCAGTTTCTCTAGCAGCTTAGAAGAGGCTACAACAGGAGAGAAGAAAATCCATCTGTTATTTATTTTATTTGTTTTTGGTTCTTAATCTGAGAACTATATAAATTTTACTTTTTTTTATTAGAGGAATAACACACTTGTTTTGCCTTGAGTAAATTGCTCTGTCACCGTCACAGAGCTTCAGTTAACCTGAGGGACTATTACACATTAACTTACCGTTCTCAATAAATCTTCTGAGGAATTCTGAGATCTTACAAGTATCCTCCAAGGAGACTTCAATGTCTTCCTCATCATCGTGTGTGGGCCAGTTTATCTTGTCCAAGACAATCTGACAAAATACTTAATCAGTTAACACCTGCTTTTCAAAATAACCAGGACAAACAACACCAACAATAATTGGAATAATAACTGAATAAATAATAATATAGTACATTGATATGTACATCTATATAAAGTAAGACTATTAATCCTTTGAGGGGAATTTCAAAATATAAGTAACAGTCCACATGTACTGAGATAAGGCTACAGTCATGTTTTAAAGCAGTGTTTCTCAAGCTTTTTCAGATGAATGCCCTCCCTGTCATGTCTCAGTCTCCTTCCACCCAACAAGGTCCCATGCACAGAAACGGAAAGTTTTAGATCAGAGCACCAGTTATCTGAAAAAACTGAAAATATTCAATTGGCAAGAATTAACAGATTTCAAACATTTAGAACAAACAGGCAATTAACATTAAAAAGAAAAAGTCATCAGGCTTGATGATTGATTATTGTGATGATGATTAGTGAGACTCTTGTCTCTGGTGGTTTGCTGACAGTTTTTATGGATGGACAGTGAGATATTAACTGGAGCATGAATGAGGCCTATCAGATTTATCCACTCTGTATTTGACTGCATGTATAGCTTGAAGCTGACTCTACTGACCTAGAATGTTTTATCTTTTATTATTTTAAAATTGTTCAGTTCTTTTAACGCCTTATTTGGATGAATTTTGGACAAACGCTCCTTAAGCCAGGAATGCTATATTGCCATGTTAGAAAAAAAACTGTTCACAAAGTAGAGAAAATGGGGAGCAGGAATAAACCCATAATAAAGGTAATCTACACTGTACTGACCTATGTCCTTTTTAAGTCCTGCTCCTTCATTAGCAGCCACCATTAGCATCCAAATGCCCCCTCAGCTCCAGAAAAGATTCAGCGCCTCTTACATATTCCGAACGAACGCCCACTGAGGGGCGCTACAGCCCCCATTGAGAAACCATGTTTAAAGAAATATACCACTTGTTTTACATGTGTAAAAGAACTACATTTCAGCTGATCTTTTTCAAATCATACCTAAAATTTAAAAATGATATCCCTGCTCTCCAGGCAGCTGGTCTGGTCTGTTTATGTTTATCAAAATAAACATAAAACGATACTGCAAGGGTTAGTTAGGACAGCTCCAGAGGGGACTGTGTATGACAGCAGTACCTGTGATGTGAACTGGATATCAGATGTTCTTGGAAATAGAAGAGGTGCTGTGTCTGTTCTCTCTTTCAGCAAAGGCCAGATCTGTGCGTCCTTTAAACCCCGTCGTAACTGCTGGACTTGTCTAGAGGTTCTTCCAAGAACCTGAAAAATATTTGCATGGTTAAAAAAAGGGCAAAACATGTCAGCTATTTAGCCGGTCAAATAGTAAACTTTGATGTTTCAATGGGATGTGTATGAGCTGTTAATAGAATACTTACAGCATGAAAGAGCAGTTTGTCAAACAGCCACCTCCTGTTCTCAGAGGTGACTCTAGGAAA
>SSNR01000363.1:498992-512393 GCA_006937965.1 Callopanchax toddi | reverse complement strand
AACACTGTTTGCTTATTTGAGCAGCTGTATGAGTCGGATTTTAAGTGTACATCTCAATACATGTAAAAAGGAGGTCCTCTAACCAAGATGTCGACTGCTGGGGATATTGACAACTCCATGAAAAAACCAGAAGTGCAGGGAAGCCCTGAAAAGGCACAAGATGTCTTGCCCAGCTCTAGAGAGCGCAAATTAACAGAGAAGGGCAGGGAATTGCGTGAAGTATCTGGTAAAAAGTGGATAAAAACATTCAATGCAGCTTATGATCGCTGGAGGGTGGTGGCTAAAGAGACTAGGGTTAGATTAAAGGCCTTTTGTTCCCTTGAGGATTTAGATATCCTACAAAAGGTTATTAAAGCCAGGGAAACCCTAGTACAGAAATACTACGAGCCTCTCCTTCGTAATCAAATGTCCTCTCCAGAAGTTGTAAAGAAAATGGATGCATGTGTCACCTTAACAGCTGAGATTGTTACACTTATTGAGAAACGGAAGGAAGACATAGATGAGTTTAGTGATATACTTGAAAAGGACAGAGTGAGGATTGTGTTGAACAAAAAAGCATATGGGTCTGTGTTTGGGCACACAGAAACTGAAACTGTCCCTAATGATTCCTCTAAAAGTTCAGGCTCATGCAGCCAGTCCATCTCTGCATCATCAGAGAAGCATATGATAACAAGATGTTGTATGCAGGTGTAACATTGTTACATTACAATACTTAATCAGTTAACACCTGCTTTTCTAAATAACCAGGACAAACAACACCAACAACAATAATTGGAATAACTGAATAAATAATAATATAGTACATTGATATGTACATCTATATAAAGTAAGACTATTAATCCTTTGAGGGGAATTTCAAAATATAAGTAACAGTCCACATGTACTGAGATAAGGCTACAGTCATGTTTTAAAGCAGTGTTTCTCAAGCTTTTTCAGATGAATGCCCTCCCTGTCATGTCTCAGACTTCTTCCACGCAACAAGGTCCCATGCACAGAAACGGAAAGTTTTAGATCAGAGCACCAGTTGTCTGAAAAAACTGAAAATATTCAATTGGTAGAATTAACAGATTTCAAACATTTAGAACAAACAGGCAATTAACATTAAAAAGAAAACGTTATCAGGCTTGATGATTGATTATTGTGATGATGATTCGTGAGACTCTTGTCTCTGGTGGTTTGCTGACAGTTTTTATGGATGGACAGTGAGATATTAACTGGAGCATGAATGAGGCCTATCAGATTTATCCACTCTGTATTTGACTGCATGTATAGCTTGAAGCTGACTCTACTGACCTAGAATGTTTTATCTTTTATTATTTTAAAATTGTTCAGTTCTTTTAACGCCTTATTTGGATTAATTTTGGACAAACGCTCCTTAAGCCAGGAACGCTATATTGGCATGTTAGAAAAAAAAACTGTTCACAAAGTAGAGAACATGGGGAGCAGGAATAAACCCATAATAAAGGTAATCTACACTGTACTGACCTATGTCCTTTTTAAGTCCTGCTCCTTCATTAGCACCCACCATTAGCATCCAAATGCCCCCTCAGCTCCAAAAAAGTTTCAGCGCCTCTTACATATTCTGAACGAACGCCCACTGAGGGGCGCTACAGCCCCCATTGAGAAACCATGTTTAAAGAAATATACCACTTGTTTTACATGTGTAAAAGAACTACATTTCTGCTGATCTTTTTCAAATCATACCTAAAATTTAAAAATGATATCCCTGCTCTCCAGGCAGCTGGTCTGGTCTGTTTATGTTTATCAAAATAAACATAAAACGATACTGCAAGGGTTAGTTAGGACAGCTCCAGAGGGGACTGTGTATGACAGCAGTACCTGTGATGTGAACTGGATATCAGATATTCTTGGAAATAGAAGAGGTGCTGTGTCTGTTCTCTCTTTCAGCAAAGGCCAGATCTGTGCGTCCTTTAAACCCCGTCATAACTGCTGGACTTGTCTAGAGGTTCTTCCAAGAACCTGAAAAATATTTGCATGGTTAAAAAAAGGGCAAAACATGTCAGCTTTTTAGCCGGTCAAATAGTAAACTTTGATGTTTCAAAGGGATGTGTATGAGCTGTTAATAGAATACTTACAGCATGAAAGAGCAGTTTGTCAAACAGCCACCTCCTGTTCTCAGAGGTGACTCTAGGAAAATCCCAGGACATCGAGAGCACATTGATGGTGTCTTCTTCTTCAGATGACAATTCTGCTGCACCATCAAGCTAATAATGAAAAATTAAATTTATCAATATGCAAGAAGACTATATAGTGATTTCCACAATCAAACACATTTTTATTTGATTAATGTTACTGTAAATAAATGTTTAATAAAATAAAATTGTATTTTGTTTATTGATACATTGGTACTCCAGCTAGTGAAAAGCACAACTACTTGATGTGATGTGGAATATCTTAATGTTGGTATGCTAGATAAATTTAATTTCAGACATAAAAGTATGACTTAACTATTCTAATCTGAGGAATTAAATACATGTTTTTGAAAAAATGTGATCATACCAACTTAATTGTGTCACGAATATCAAGGTCTGCACAGTCCTTCAGATCGATTGTGGCTTCTTCTGGGGATTCACCAAAGAGCACATGTAGGATTGCTGGGCTGAGTCCACCTAGGCATGGTCCATCATGTAGGAGCGAATGACCAATCATTCGGCCAGCAACAAGAAAGAAGTCACTTCCCAGAAGGAAATGGGAAGTGGAGGGAATCAAATGATCTTGTTCACCTTCAAATAGAAGTGTTCCCCCTGGTCCTAAAAATGAAAGAAAACAAAATTACATAAAATGTTATGCTAAGGACAGATATTCTCCTACCATAGAAACTAAATATCATTCAGCCACTTGATTCTATGTAGCAGTCTACTAAGGAGGCAACAGGATTTAAAAACAGCTTTATTCACATTTACATCTCAGAATAGAAGAAGGGTTATTATAGTGGTCTGAGAAAAGATTTGCTATCAGTCTCAGGACAGACATGGCCAAAAATTGACAAGCACTGTCAAATCCTTACTTATTTCAAAAGAATGCATTTTTAAAACAGAAAAATGTGTACATTTAATTTCTATAAATACAATTTTACTTACCAAATTTAATCTCAAAACCATATTGGAGTTTGAACATGATCGTTGAGAAGAAATGGCGAGTCACACCATCACCAATTGCTGGATCTCCTAATCAAAAAACACACACACTGCATACATCAGTAAACAGCAAATGTAGTCATGAATGTTTCTGCTTTACANTGATGATTTAAAATGTCAACTAAACATACAACACCTCTACCTGTACATAACTTAGAAACATGCAATAGATGGTTGTTCTCAACAAGATCTTGTCATTGCACATTTGCAAACACTTTTCCATCTTAAATATTTATTTAAAATTTATTGAGAATTGCTGAAAAATCTTTTGTTTGGTAAAGTTTTTTTCATTTTAAAGGGATACTCCACCAGGAAGTGATTTGTTGTCTATTGCCATATTCCTCAGAGTTAGATAAGTGGGCCAAAACTATTTGTAAACAGCCCAGCTATTTTCCTGATCCGGCATATCCTGATATTCATTATTATTATGCTATTAGATATTATGGTACCTAATAGCAAGCTAGTAGGTACCATTCACTTACAGTGTTTTACGCTAAGCTAATGCTAAAGGAGTATTGCCAGAGGCGAATAGCCGCCTGCTAGATCAGTAAAATAACTGGGCTGTTTACAAATTGTTTTTTCCCACTTATCTAACTCTGAGGAATATGGCAATAGACAAAAAATAACTTCCCGGTGGAGTGTCCCTTTAAAGCAATAGTTCAGCATGTTGCCATAATCCCAATAATACTCCAATTTGAAAGTGACTAGCTCATGTCTCTGCAGCACAGATCTCCAAACAACAGACACTAATAATTAAAACTAATGTATCAGCTCATTGGATTGTAGGATTATGACAGTAAAATGTTGAACTATCCCTGTTTTAAAAAATATGGATCACATTTACCCTTAAGCGTGCATGTCAAAGGAGAAGCCCAATTGACATGAGCCATCTTATAAAAAGAAAGGATTGCCCTTTCCCTGTCCTCTGCACTGTCCCTCAGATCCATGACGATGCTTAATGGTTTTTCAGTTCCATGCTGACCCAACAGCCCTTCTTTGAATCTCTTTGCTGCCTCTGAAGGATCTGGCTCGATTTTCCAACCTATAAGCAGTTTAAAATATAAAAAATTACTTATTACTTCCATGTACTGTAAGGAGCAACAAATTACTGAAAGCATGTAATGTGTCATTTTAATGGAACAGGCCAGCAACGCCTCTCTCTTCAATGGTAACTAGATCCACAATCTCTGGAGTAGCAACATGTCCCTGAGGTGTCTCAAGTGTTGTTGGGCTTTGCTGTCTGACTTCCTCTGGTTGGGAAACTTCTTCAATTACCTCCACTCCTACCTCACCACTGCTCTGCAACATTCTTTTTGTAAATAAAGGTTATTTTGTTAGTGCATTTCACACAATACAAATGAAAAAAGGACAACCAAATAGTATGTGAAAAGTGTAAACGAAATGCAAAATTGAAATGAAACATTTCAATCCACAACAGTTCCTTTCTAAAATTTCTTCAGGACATGCAAACCTCCACATTTGAACATTCTTGGAGTCAAAAGAGAAACTTGTGGATTCTTATTTAAAGCAAGAACAGCTACTTCCCCTCAGCCATCACTTATGCACATTAGCTGAATCACAGATTCAGACTCAACACAAACTCTTTACACACCTCACATTAGCAGACTTATCTTCTTGTTCTAGCAGATTATACATTTGCAAATATTTTTTGTGTTTTTTACCTCTCATCTTGATTCTGCATGATCTTAATTAGTTTTATTTATTTTATTCTATTGTATTATTGCTTATATTAATGTGTGTTGATTGCACCTCTATAACAAAAATAAATAAATCAAATCTGTGAACATGTTCACAGAAATGGCAATAAAGCCATTATGAATCTGAAAGTTTGTTGCTGTAGTTGCATTGTGACATCATATTACTGTTGCTGTGATTAATAATGTTTTTTATGATCTCTGTCTCCAGCCCAGAAACTACACACATGAAATTAGCCCTAGCTATGTCTGTAACAGCTGAGACCTGTGCACTGTCCCTGTCAAAATACAGGAACATTTTGTAATACAATAATGCGTCAGTTTTCATCAGTTTTATATAGCGCTTTTTAGGTCACTCAAAGACGCTTTACAGAGTTACATTATTCATTCACACAGTCATTCTCACTCTGGTGGTGGCAAACTACGACAGACGTCTGTAGCCACAGCTGCCCTGGGGCAGACTGACAAGGTTTATTCAACACACTATCAAGATTCTCTACAACTGTTGGCTGGTTGTGGACTCAGTGCCTCATGTTCTTTTTTGTGTAATACCTTGTGCATTCATCGCTGTGAATTTTTATAGTAGAAAAAGGGAACTCCTCCCCACAGTGCACACATTTCTCCGGTGGCCCAACCAGTTCAATGTTGAACTCTGTTGGAGATAACTGTAGAATACATATATTTCATATTATACACACACATATATTGTTGTAGTCTGCATTTTTAAGAAGAAAAAGCAATTTAAAGATCAAGAACTTACAGGATTGGGATTAAGGTTCCTCTGGAGTGGCCTGATGAAAATGGTTGCATGCCCGATCTGAGTTTGGGGATTTTTTAAATATTGAACAGTGTAGCCACTATTTGGACATGCAATCACCATCAGCTGTCGACTCTGAGTACTGCCAGCTATCTTAAGGAGCTCAAATCCACCATCCTCTCTGAGTTTTGGGAATGAGGATAATATAAAGTCTTTAAACTCTTCTGGACTTGTATGACGTCCTGAGAAGTGACGATGGAAAAATATAAATGATAATTAATTACCCAAAAAAGATATTTTAATGCAGGGAAAACAGTTAAAGCAGGTTATATTTTGAAAAAATAATTTAAAAATTTGATTCCGTGCCTCCAGAACACACGAAGGACCAAAGATAGAGCTGGGGATTATGTTACTTTAAAAAAAATCTTGAATGTGAATAATATTCTAAACAATACAGTAAAAAGTGCTCCAGTGAAGGGTCTGTGTTGTTTGTTTTTAAGATCACTGTTTTTTCAGAATCATGAATTTACATACAGCATAACATTTCAACTAAAACTACATCTTGTCATCATGATGCCTTACATACCTTGAAAGGTGAGACGCTTCTCCCCCAAGCCTGCCGCTTCAAGAATTTGCTTCGCAGCCCGATTAGGAACTAACTCTGTGTGTTTGTCCTCCAGACAGCAAAACATGTGAGTGTATGAGTGCAGCTGTGGAGGCACAATGATAGATCTCCTCCTTGATAGCCCTCTTCCACAAGCATAGGGGGCAAACAGTCTTCCAACCTCAGCTATATAGGATCAAGAGACAAAATCAGATAATAATAAAGTATTAGCTTTATGCTGTGGAATTTGCAACAGGTTCATTGCACAAACATACTGTACCATCCACTGGGTGTCTTGGTGTCCGTGGTGGGATTGAAATGACAGAATTCACCACACTTGGTGCTGCAAAAAAAAAAAGGATTAGGAACAAAATTCAAAAAGTAGTAAATGCCACATGATTGGTAAATTCTAATGAAGTTAATCCAGTCAGGTGCAGTTTCATTACACAGCGTTGCCAGTTGCTACATCCACCATCTTGCATTAGTCATTTTGCTCTGAACTGGAACAACCAGAACTTGCTCACAAACAAGTTGGTTTGTCAGAAATGCTGTTGACTGCTGTAATAATATATTCCTATAAATTATAGGATTGTAGAATGTATTATAATAATACATAATGCATATAATTGTAAACTCTCATATAGTAACAGTTTATTAACAAGACAGCATTATAGTTTAGACAAAAAATGTACACTCAAGAAGATGAACATAATAGTGATAGCCTGATAATTTATCAATATTAAATGCTCCTTTTTTAATATGCAATTACTATTATTAGTACTATATTAGTGTTGTTATTATTATTACTATTATTATTTAGTCCATCAAATGTTTACCTGTGGTACTCATCAAGGACATGCTTGCTGTGTTCACCATTTGTTGCTCTGTATATTTCTTGATATTCTTAATACCTCTGGTATTATTACTCTAATGCACAACTTGCTTTGACTTTTGTTGTAGCCATAACACATTGGGAATATGTTATTTTTTCATAGTGAAAGTGTGAACAGCCTCATGACATGCTGGAAAAAAATCTGCCTCTTATGTTCCTGCTTATGTTCTGTCAAGTGTCATATGAAATGACCTGGTCAAGTAAATCACACTGCTGGAATAAAAACCTCTCTCATCCATCTTGATTTGTTACGTTTGATACGTTACTGCAGGGAATTATCTAATGCTTAGGACATTTTATTTGTGTCATTTCAGATGCAGGAAGGTCTAACTCGAGAATACCATTAGACAACCGTTCAGTGACGTCACCTGCAGGCATACTCTTGAATTAATCGGCTTTTACTTTTAATAACATGTTTGTATGCTAACGGCAGTTCTGTTGTTCTATTACATTCTTCTGAATAGTATTTTTAAATAGTCTGGCTTTAGTTTTAACATTCAAATTAGTGTAGGCTACTGTACAGATCAGGGGGTGTTGAAAAGAAATAGTCTCACTCGATCATGAGCGGTTCCTGAATGGATCCGAGGCAGAGGTGCGAGCGTGGCAGTAGGCCCGGGTACGCTACGCCGGGCATTTCATCCGTGAAAACGGCTCCGTTCCCCATTCAGATTGACTATGGTGATGATGCTGCTCAACTATGTTTTCAACTTGAGTCAGTGTTGCAGATCAGAGGCGAATAAGCTCAACGGCCTGTTTTCACCGCGCAGCGCATTTACTGTCCGTGAGCCCAATTGCTTTAATCAAAATTTGGATTTGAAAGACTATGCAAGTACTCTTGAACATGTACTGCGTGACCTATTTCATATTATTATTACTATTTATTTTATTTTATTTTTTTACAAATAAGCTTAATTGTTTTGCTGTAAAAAGTTAACGTTGAAGATGGCAATGCTGAACACAGCAAGAGGAGGGAGACTTGTCTAATACATACTTTTATTGTTTACCAGTTTTTGTGGTCAATATAACATGTGAGGACAGTTGACACAGTGCACTTACCGTTTTCTAGCTGGTCAGCAACATTCCGCAGCAGTTCAGCCAGTGGAGTCCTGCCGCTGGAAGCCATTGCTCTGCAAGAGCCTCTCTTTACTGCCACGCCGTGGACGAACGCCGTGCCACGCCGTGGGTGAACAGGAGAATGCAATCATTGTGCATTCATGTGTGAATAGATTGCTTCTGTCTGATTCTCCCAGTTAACCAATCGTGCTGAAGACAAATGTTAGAACCACCCACCTCATTAAAGCGGCTCTCTGGATTATTTTTCTCTGTATCAAAGTTTTCTAAATGTTTTAAATGATATTTCAGGTCTAAACTATGATCTATGGGTTGAGTTCCACAACATCTGTCATTCTGATGAAGACCTCCTTCCTCCTAGAGCCCCCTTTCCATTTTTTCTTGCCGCCGACATTTTTCAGCCAATGAAATTCAAATTTCTGCATTCTCTCAACATGCGCGCGCATTGACCAAACCTGTACCAGTAGGGGGCGCTGTCGTACAGGACGTGTGTTTCTCTGTTTGCCGTCTCAGCCTCACGGCTCATTTCTACTAAAAACCTACCCATTCTCCAGCTAAAGATGGATTTATTTTTATTTTTAAACCTTTCACCTCACAGAATGGCAAGGCTTGACAGGATTACGCGTTTATTTTGGTCAGAAAGTTCATCCAGGGCCGAGTCAAGTTCAGCTTCAGAGTCCAGCAGCAGCTCTCTGCTAACAGAGCTAATATCAGAAGCAGCAGGGACAGAGAGGGCTCATCAGACCCTCGTAGTATTGTTGGAATAAGATTGTGAACTGTGAGTGATTAAACCCTACACATTGAGCTGTACAGTTCATGCCTGCAACGTATATGCGCCGTGTGCACACGCGCACACGCGACCGGACGCGCGTGTCGAGATGTTTTGAGGAGGAGCCTTTGGACGCTAGATTCAAAAACTGCTCTCTTGATGAAATCCTCCACAATGTGGCTTTAAACTAGTGTATCGATGGTCTATTGTTCCCTGTGTTGTTTAGCCTGTTAGCCATGCAAATTCCTGCAGGATGCATTTAGAATATAATCAGCAGATCAGTGGGTCTAAATGAAATGCTGTGATGTGTTGAAGTATCAGGTAGCTGCATCTGGAGAATCAGATGTTTCTGTGGACAGTTTTTATGTTCATGTAATTAGAGTCATGGTTAAGGCTGCTTATTGTTCCTGTCTGTTCAGCGAGCAGTAAGGGTGAGCCACTGAAGAGAGAGAATCACAGGAAGGGCTCTGTGGTCAACGTGAACCCAACCAACATCCGACCTCACAGTGACATGCCAGAGATCCGCAAGTACAAGAAGAAGTTCAACGCTGAGGTTCTGTGTGCTGGACTGTGGGGTTTGTAGTTTTATATTCTGATCTCATTAGTTTTTGTCTTTCTTTGATATGTGTGGGTTTGTAGAGGACAGATGTTTTGTGTTTAATATTTTTTTATTTTCTGGATTTATATTGAGACATAATGTTTGAACCCTTACCGTGTTGACTGGATTCACGAGGCTGTATTTTAATCTGGAGGAATGTGTCCGTTTTGTTCTGCAGGAGTGAATCTGTTAGTGGGGACAGAGAATGGCCTGTGGCTGCTGGATCGAAGCGGGCAGGGGAAAGTCTACTCACTCATCAGCAGACGAAGGTTTCAGCAGATGGATGTACTAGAGGGACTCAATGTCCTCATTACTGTATCAGGTAGGTGTTCTCTACTATCAGGGCGTGAAGCAGACAGGAACAGGATAACAGTTGTAGCGTTTAGAAATAACTTAGTTATTTTAACTAGACCCTCTTCAGATAAACATTAGAACTTATTTCTGGGTTTTAATGGAAAGTGATAAACTGTCATTTAACCCTGATAATAGCTAATATTTATTGAAGGTATCTACGTAGGTTCTTTGAAAGAGTACAGTGAATTGAAATACCTTATTAATAATGTGGAACTGAGACCAGATAAGATTGAACAACCATTTAATTTGAAAAACCTAAGAACACAGACAGATAAGACAGTTTGAAAGTTTGATGTAAACACAATTAATATTCTTAAACATGTTGAGGATGTTAAATATAGTTTAATTGTGAGTTTTAACGGACCGTAGCATATGTTGTAATGACTAGGGAAGTTAGTTAATTTAGTTAACCTAGTTGGGACTTTAAGAGTCACTTTAGGCTAATTTGAGTTGTTATGGAATTTGGTTTGGCTTAATTTAGTTTAGAAGAATTAAGCTTTATCAAAGCAAACCTCTCGATCAGAAAGTGGTGTTCGCTCACTGAAAGGTGGACGCTCCTGGATCTGGCAAGCGTTGGTTTCTCCACGAGCTGAGGCTGGAGTCCCCAGACTCGGAGTGGTGGTCCTGGAAGGCATGGCCGCCGAGGACCTCGCCGGACAGTCCGTGGATACGTCCCGGTCAGCAAGGGAGACATTTCAGCAGGCATGCTGAAGTCATTTCTGACCAGTTCCCGTGGTGAGGGAGAGACGAGAGGGAGAGACACAAGCAGGTCTCTCAAGGCCTTGTTCAAAGCTGATGAAGGTTCAGCTAAGATAGCAGCATAGCAGCTCCAACTGCTTTCGGGCTCAGACGAGACAAGACTCTGTGAGGACTCAGCAAAAGACTAGACAAGACTCTAGCAAAAGACTACGTTATCTTAAATTCAACCAATCAGAAGATATTAAGTGTACTAATCAGAACTGCGTTAGTGGAGTTTTGAATAGCTCTGATTGGGTATAGGACTGTGAGGGAGTTACCAACTCACATATGACTTCCGCCCATTAAACACTCACATTATAATTGTAGAAATGCATGACATAGCAGAGAAGCACATTATAACACTTTGAGTGTGAGTGTGTGGGTGACCCTGAGCAGAAACACTACAAGAGAATGTTCTGTAAACAAGAGATTACAGTTGGAACACCAGTCTGTGGTGTTACAGAAGAGACATCTTTAGAGAGTGTTTTATTAGACCAGTTAGTGTCCAGTTAAGGTCATCTGGGAGATGGACACCTGAAAGTGGACAGTAGGACACCTGTAGGGATCTTGATTCAGGGTTAAACATAATCCAAGAGTGATTGTATTCCAAGTTGTTGGGACAAAGATGGATTATTGTTGTGATGGTCAACAGAGGTCAAAGGTCAGAGGATATAGCCTATTTGGTGAGGCTACACAGTTAGTTTGTTTTCTCACAACAATCATATTTTTATCAATACAGGTAGATTCAGACGTTATCTGTTTAACAGTAATAAAAACAAAAAAATGAAGAGCTATAAAGCAGATAAACATTTCATAATGTAACTGGATGTTATGTGGACTATCAGCTATGCCTCCACTCATCTTTCCTGTAGGTAAAAAAAACAAGCTGCGTCTTTACTACCTGTCCTGGTTAAGGAATAAAATTCTCCACAATGACCCCGAGGTAGAGAAGAGACAAGGCTGGACCTCAGTGGGTGACCTGGAGGGCTGTGTACACTATAAAGTGGGTAAGTGAACACCAAAGAGATTAGATGTTAAAAGTAGGAATGGCCTGCAGCAGCTAGTTAAGAATTACAATAATCAGCAGGAATAGAAAAAGTTTTCTGAGGTGGATTTTTCATTTTTAGTCAAGAAATCATCCCATTCATTTACATGGAGGGGGCGGGGCTTAAAACATACACTGCAGCCAACCACTAGGGGGCAGCTAGGACAGGGAAATTATTCAGATTTCTATTTCAAGTTTGATTTCAGCTACAAAGTGTCACAAAATGATTATTTTACATTGGACAAAGACCTGGTAAAGAAAATTGAAAATGAATCGTGATGAGATCATTTCAGTATTTCTGGTCTGGGTAAATCCCCAATGTTTACACATTCTAACCACGCCTCTGGTTTAAACCTACCTGTAAATCATGACCTGGTAGTCAGGACCCACTCCCTGATGTCTCTTTCCTGTCCTGTTTTCAGTGCGATATGAGAAGATTAAATTCTTAGTGATTGCTCTAAAGAATGCTGTGGAGGTGTACGCCTGGGCTCCTAAACCGTACCACAAGTTCATGGCCTTCAAGGTGAGTAACACTTGGATGAAATGATACCTAAACGTCCACTCACAGGCCACAGAGGAAGTCTCTGATTTGGTCATTTTAAAACATTTGAACTTTATTGAACCAGGAAGAACTCACTGAGATCAAGATCTCTTTCACACAAGACAGGCCTGGCCAAGACGGGCTGCAGCACAAAACACAGTGACAGTTTTATAACATTAAAACTAAAATACAGCTAATCCATTCTAAAAAGGGACCTGAGTTAGTCATAAGGAGAGAAACCATCTAAACTCTGAACACTTTGATGGTCCATCAAAATACCAGCCCTAAAGTCCCTTCAATGCTTTTATGTGCTCATGGAAAATCAACCTTTAATAATTTTATGATTTTTTTAAATTATTATACATTTTTTCTTTATATTGGCATCAGACTCAAATAATGAAGTTTTTGCCATGATGCAACTTTATTTTGTGGTCTAGAAAACCACAAGAATGATGAATATAAGAGGATAAAATATAAATTATAAATAAATAAAATAGATTGTTTTTCAATGTAGTGATACCGGGAAGGCCAAGGGCCCCTTAGCACGCTTGCATACCTTTTAGACCGTAAAAAGGTCTGGTAACACAAAAGAGAACCAAGGCAGATATGTAGAAAAATACACAGTCTTTATTTTAGAATTAATTAAAAACATTATTTTAAAATAACCCTCAACTAAACTAATCTTAGTAAAGAAAGTAATGAATGGGAACACACATAAGAAACAAAAGAAAGATGCTAAACTAAAGCTCAGAAAATAACCCCAAAACACCTAATAAACCCTCTAAAACAGGGGTGTCAAACTCATTTTCACCGAGGGCCACATCAGCATAATGGCTGTCCTCAAAGGGCCAGATAACTTAAAAATGTAACCAAATTAAATGTAAAATAAATGTAACAACTCCTTAACGTTACATAACTCTGACTTTATTACTTATACAAGATAAAACATTACAAATGCATGAAAAATAGGTTTGCTTGTTGCTCTGTTATAACATAAATGCTTTTGATTTGTCAGGTTATGAAACCCACTGAACTCCATCAATCAAGGATCAAACTATTCTAGTGAATTAAAAATACATCAAAGTTATAATAACTTTGATCAAAACATCTGTTATAGTTAGGGCACAATCTGTCATCACATGTCCTCAAGGGAGAACCT
>SSNR01000363.1:474757-496091 GCA_006937965.1 Callopanchax toddi | reverse complement strand
ATTTCTTTATACCACTGAGTTATAGTGGGAGGCTTCTCCTTAATCCAGTTAAGTAATATACATCTCCTGGCCATAAATAAAAGCTTATTCAATAATGTAGTTCTCTGTTTGTCAAGAATTTTATTCAAAGGTGGCAACCCCAGTAGAAATTGACCCGGATCTTTACAAATCTTACATTTCAGTATAGAATTTACCTCTTTATTTATACATAGCCAAAATTTTGAAAATTTTGGACAGTCCCAGAAGAGATGCATGTACGTTCCATTTGTTGCCTTACATTTAAGGCACAGAGGTGACCTGTTCGGATCCATTTTGTTCAGAAGATGAGGAGTTCTGTGTTGTCTGTGAAGTATTCTGAACTGCATTTCTTTGTGTTTATTACTATTAAAGAGAGTATGGGTTATCCGAATGCAATCCATCCAAAATTGTTCGTCATAGTCCCTTCGGAGATCCTCTTCCCACCGCTTGACAAGCTTATCAATGGTGTGTCCGTTATATTCTCTTTTTTTACCATAGCAATGACCAATAAATCCTTTTTTAACTTAAAATCAACCAAGAACTTTTCAAATGGACCCAGTTCAGGCACACCCTGTGTCCCTTCGAGACCTGTTTGAATAAAATGCCTGGCTTGTAAATATGCAAAAAAAATCTTTCTGTGGGAGTTTATATTTATCTTGAGCATCAGAGAATGACATCAACATGCCTTCAGCAAAAAGGTCACCTATTACCCTTATGCCCATTCTGTACCATCTGTGAAATATTGAATCGTAAGACCTGGGAGGAACTCCCCATTGTTCACAAGTGGTGTCAGGAGGGAAAAAGTTGAGGTTTTATCAGCATATTTGATTATATCACGCCATATCTTGAAAGGATTCCCAATTATGGGGTTGTCGGCTAGTTTAATACGTTTCTTATTCGTTACAAGTTCACCTATTAACGCATAGGGGGCGCATCCCCAAGATTCGGGTGGATCCTCTTTTCCCTTTAAATGACAATAAATCCAATCATAAATTACCCTACTTTGACAGGACCAATTATAATGCATAACATCAGGGAGTGCAAGCCCTCCTTTGTCTTTGGTTAGCTTCAAGGTTTTTAAACTTTAGGCTTTTTTCCTTTCCAGATACATTTTGATAGACTCTGTTCAATTTCTTTTACAAACCTTTTAGAAATATAAATTGGCAGCATCTGAATAGGATACAGAATACGTGGTAGGATATTCATTTCAATTAGGTTTACTCTGCCCATCCACGAAACTGGTAGGTCCATCCACCTGATAAGATCTTTTTAAATATTTTTATGATCTAAATCTATATTCTTCTTCAAGATGTTCTTAATGTCAGGAGTGATATGAATCCCAAGGTATATGAATCCCGAGGCAGACCAGGTGAAAGGAAATCCATCCGGCCCTACAGGTCTACCACAGGCGCCTATTGGCATGGCCGTAGACTTCCTAAAGTTAACCTTATAACCAGAGAGGGAACCAAAAGTCTGTATGACCGACATTAGAGATGGTATTGATTTGTCAGGATTTTTAATAAATAGCAGAACATCATCTGCATAAAGGATGATTTTATATTCAGTAGTTCCTATCTGGTATCCTGTTATACCATTATGACCTCTGATAGCCTCTGCTAATGGTTCGATAGCCAGAGCGAATATAAGTGGCGATAAAGGATCACCTTGACGAGTTGATCTCCCCAAACAGAATTCTGGTGACCTTACACCATTTACAAGTACCCTTGCTTTTGGTGCATGGTACAGTAATTTGATCAAGCTAATAAAACCCTCTCCAAGTTTGAACCTTCGCATTACTGAGAACAAAAACGGCCACTCTACGCGGTCGAAGGCCTTCTCGGCGTCGATAGAGATGATGAGGCCTTGGGTTTTGGTTACATCGGAGTGCTGAATTAC
The DNA here is from genome assembly GCA_006937965.1 of Callopanchax toddi. Taxonomy (NCBI): domain Eukaryota; kingdom Metazoa; phylum Chordata; class Actinopteri; order Cyprinodontiformes; family Nothobranchiidae; genus Callopanchax; species Callopanchax toddi. Next base: position 494,177 of record SSNR01000363.1, on the reverse strand, counting down.
CGTATTTGCTCGCATATAAGATGAGGTTTTTTTCATTAAAAATAATTTTAAAAAGGGGGGGTCGTCTTACTATCGCGGCCCAGCAGGGGGCGCATGCTTTATGTTCAAACGACAGAAGCGGCGCCAGCAGGAAGCAGCTCTTAGACCGCGAGCAGTCCCAGACGTCCGCTCCACCTCAAAGTTACAGGTCCACTAAGGATAAAAACACCTGATGGCAAAGTCCAGCTCCAGCTTCTGGCGTTTTCAGACTAGTTTGGGTTTTTGGTTCGGTCCGGATCTGTTTAGTACGTATGGAGCCGACACCTTCTGTCGGACCAGTGGACCCGCGGCGGCTGCAGTGTTTTCAGCGTGAGCTCTGTACAGGTGAGCGCGGCGCTCAATTCACACACACATTCTTCCTCAAGTCTGAAAAACACCTGAGAATCCGGCGCTGCCTGATGTCCACACACAAGACCGGTTTCTGAAGCTGCGCGCGCGCACACACACAGTCTCAGTGAGAGAGCGAAGGAGAGAGGGAGGAGGGAGGGCCCACACAGCCAGAGTGAGGAAGAGAGAGCTTCTTTTTTTTCCCCAATTGACTGAAATATGTTGTCACATAGAACTTTAATTCCTGTCTGATTAATAAGCAAATATTAAAGCAGTCTATAATTAAGGTATCATATAAATTATTTTCTCAAAATTTAATAAAAAATAGTTTCTTTATAAAGTGAATTTATTCTTTTTTCTGAAGATCAGTCTTGAAAAATGGGGGTCGTCTTATAATCAGGGTCGTCCTATATTCGGGCAAATACGGTACATTCAACAGCCTCCTCATGTTAGTAAAGGATAGTCTGTTCTTGATGAAACCAGTCTGATCATCTTTAATCAGAAATGGTAGGTGTTTTTCTAGTCTCTGCGACAGAATTTTGGAGAAGATCTTACTATCGACATTAATTAGGCTAATCGGGCGATAGGAGCTACAGTCGTCAGATGGTTTGTCTTTTTTCAGTATTAGGGAGATGTTAGCGGAATACAGGGAGCATGGGAGAGAGCCGATTTCTATCGAGTGTTTATACATATTTAAGAGAGGACCTGCTACAAGATCTTTAAAGATTTTAAAAAAGTCTGGCCCATAACCATCAGGTCCGCTAGCTTTTCCACTCTGAAGGGCTTTAATCGCCCCTATAACCTNCCCTCCAAGCAGAGCAGCTGGACTTCACTGAGAGAGGCTCTGGCTCTGTTCCAGACAGCAGTAAACAGGACACCAGCGACAGGCTCCCTGGTAACCATTCTTTATCCACTCAGCTGCAGATCGGCTTTAACAGCTTAGACCAGAGGTCTGCAACCATAACAGTCCACAACCACAAAACCAGAACCACAAAACACACCTGAAGCTTGAAATAAAGATAACTAACTCCTTATGTGGTAAATAGAAACTGTTTATTTATTTATAATCACTTTTTATTTTGTTTTTAACAATATACACAACAAAACAGGAAAGACAGAACACACAAGTCTGAGTTTAAATGAGAAAATAAAGATAGAAAAAGACATTTAAACAGTTAAACTTAAAAATACTGGCCATATATATACTCCCTCATGCACTATGAATATTAACACGCCATTCTAGTGAACCCTTACCTCTTAATATAGTACTACTCAGATCATCAGGTAAATATTCCACAAGAGGGCGCCACACTTTCATAAAACCGTCATCATTACCTCTTAGTTTAGCACTAAGCCTCTCCAATGGTAAAATCGCAAAAATTTCTTTATACCACTGAGTTATAGTGGGAGGCTTCTCCTTAATCCAGTTAAGTAATATACATCTCCTGGCCATAAATTAAAGCTTATTCAATAACGTAGTTCTCTGTTTGTCAAGAATTTTATTCAAAGGTGGCAACCCCAGTAGAAATTGACCCGGATCTTTACAAATCTTACATTTCAGTATAGAATTTACCTCTTTATTTATACATAGCCAAAATTTTGAAAATTTTGGACAGTCCCAGAAGAGATGCATGTACGTTCCATTTGTTGCCTTACATTTAAGGCACAGAGGTGACCTGTTCGGATCCATTTTGTTCAGAAGATGAGGAGTTCTGTGTTGTCTGTGAAGTATTCTGAACTGCATTTCTTTGTGTTTATTACTATTAAAGAGAGTATGGGTTATCCGAATGCAATCCATCCAAAATTGTTCGTCATAGTCCCTTCGGAGATCCTCTTCCCACCGCTTGACAAGCTTATCAATGGTGTGTCCGTTATATTCTCTTTTTTTACCATAGCAATGACCAATAAATCCTTTTTTAACTTAAAATCAACCAAGAACTTTTCAAATGGACCCAGTTCAGGCACACCCTGTGTCCCTTCGAGACCTGTTTGAATAAAATGCCTGGTTTGTAAATATGCAAAAAAAATCTTTCTGTGGGAGTTTATATTTATCTTGAGCATCAGAGAATGACATCAACATGCCTTCAGCAAAAAGGTCACCTATTACCCTTATGCCCATTCTGTACCATCTGTGAAATATTGAATCGTAAGACCTGGGAGGAACTCCCCATTGTTCACAAGTGGTGTCAGGAGGGAAAAAGTTGAGGTTTTATCAGCATATTTGATTATATCACGCCATATCTTGAAAGGATTCCCAATTATGGGGTTGTCGGCTAGTTTAATACGTTTCTTATTCATTACAAGTTCACCTATTAACGCATAGGGGGCGCATCCCCAAGATTCGGGTGGATCCTCTTTTCCCTTTAAATGACAATAAATCCAATCATAAATTACCCTACTTTGACAGGACCAATTATAATGCATAACATCAGGGAGTGCAAGCCCTCCTTTGTCTTTGGTTAGCTTCAAGGTTTTTAAACTTTAGGCTTTTTTCCTTTCCAGATACATTTTGATAGACTCTGTTCAATTTCTTTTACAAACCTTTTAGAAATATAAATTGGCAGCATCTGAATAGGATACAGAATACGTGGTAGGATATTCATTTCAATTAGGTTTACTCTGCCCATCCACGAAACTGGTAGGTCCATCCACCTGATAAGATCTTTTTAAATATTTTTATGATCTAAATCTATATTCTTCTTCAAGATGTTCTTAATGTCAGGAGTGATATGAATCCCAAGGTATATGAATCCCGAGGCAGACCAGGTGAAAGGAAATCCATCCGGCCCTACAGGTCTACCACAGGCGCCTATTGGCATGGCCGTAGACTTCCTAAAGTTAACCTTATAACCAGAGAGGGAACCAAAAGTCTGTATGACCGACATTAGAGATGGTATTGATTTGTCAGGATTTTTAATAAATAGCAGAACATCATCTGCATAAAGGATGATTTTATATTCAGTAGTTCCTATCTGGTATCCTGTTATACCATTATGACCTCTGATAGCCTCTGCTAATGGTTCGATAGCCAGAGCGAATATAAGTGGCGATAAAGGATCACCTTGACGAGTTGATCTCCCCAAACAGAATTCTGGTGACCTTACACCATTTACAAGTACCCTTGCTTTTGGTGCATGGTACAGTCATTTGATCAAGCTAATAAAACCCTCTCCAAGTTTGAACCTTCGCATTACTGAGAACAAAAACGGCCACTCTACGCGGTCGAAGGCCTTCTCGGCGTCGATAGAGATGATGAGACCTTGGGTTTTGGTTACATCGGAGTGCTGAATTACATTCAACAGCCTCCTCATGTTAGTAAAGGATAGTCTGTTCTTGATGAAACCAGTCTGATCATCTTTAATCAGAAATGGTAGGTGTTTTTCTAGTCTCTGCGACAGAATTTTGGAGAAGATCTTACTATCGACATTAATTAGGCTAATCGGGCGATAGGAGCTACAGTCGTCAGATGGTTTGTCTTTTTTCAGTATTAGGGAGATGTTAGCGGAATACAGGGAGCATGGGAGAGAGCCGATTTCTATCGAGTGTTTATACATATTTAAGAGAGGACCTGCTACAAGATCTTTAAAGATTTTAAAAAAGTCTGGCCCATAACCATCAGGTCCGCTAGCTTTTCCACTCTGAAGGGCTTTAATCGCCCCTATAACCTCCTCCTTGGTTATTTCCCTCCCTAAAACAGTTTGATCTTCCACTGGTAAAGATGGCAGATTGAGTTTGTCAAGAAAATCATTCATAGCTTCTTGAGGTGCTGAGACATCTGAGGTGTAGAGTTTTTTATAAAAATTAGCCATAATATTCAGAAGCTTTTTACTTTCATAATGACTTTGACCCTTCTCGTCTTTTAGAGATGAAATAGCTTGAGACTGCTGTCTGCCTGCAGCTATACGAGCTAACAGTCGACCTGGTTTATCTCCCATTTCATAAAAACGATGCCTAGCATAAAATATGCTGGCTTCTGCCTTTTGTGTCAGCAATTGGTTAAGAGCTGAGCGTGTAGCTTCTACCTTCTTGAGTAGAGTGGCAGAGACATTAGCTTTCAGTTGGTTGTCAAGGTCAGCTAATTCTTTCTCAAGTTCAAGTTGTTGTGGCAAGGACTCTTTCTTCCTAGCTGTGCTATAAGAAATTATGGCTCCCCGTAGAAAGGCCTTCATAGTTTCCCAAAGCGTTGATGGGTTAGTGTCGTTATTGTCATTAGTCAACATAAAATGGTCAATTTGGTCTTTAATATAGGACACAAAAGAGGGATTACTCAATAAGGAAGGATTTAGGCGCCAATTTTTGGGCATGGACTGGGTGCAGGGTGGTGAAACAACCATACAGATATCTGCGTGATCTGATAGTATCCGGTTACCAATGTCACATGACAGCACTCTATCCAGGGCATTTCTTGTAGTGAAAAAATAATCAATACGGGAGAAACTCTGATGAGGGTTTGAATAGAACGTGTAGTCCCGTTCTCTCGGGTGTAGGACTCTCCACACATCAAACAATTGTAAATCAAGACATATTTCTCTCGTGGCTTCTCTCATTCTAGAAGGGGCAACTTTACCAGGAGGGCTCTGGTCTACCTCAGGATCCATGGTACAATTGAAGTCACCTACAAGAATATTAAAAGTTGTTGAGTAGAAACCTCGGCTATAAGTTTTGAGTAAAAATCATCTAAATAAACATTTGGAGCATAGATACATCCCACAGAAATACATTCTCCATATAAAAAACCTGTAATCAGGACATATCTACCCTGCTCATCCTTAATACACTTCATTAAGGTGAACGGTGTGTTTTTGTTTATTAATATTGCTACTCCTCTTTTACTTGATGAAAACGATGAATAGTATACTTGCCCTACCCACTCTCTTTTAAGCTTTTCATGCTCCTTATCTGTGAGGTGAGTTTCCTGAAGAAAAGCCATGTTAACACCCTCTTTCTTAAACCAGGAAAGTAACTTTTTGCATTTAACAGCATTATTAATTCCCTTAACGTTAAGAGAAATATATTTAGTTGTGCTCATTGTAGCATAGGTGATGTTAAGGGAAAGGTTACATCAAGCAAACAGGGAGTAAATAAAGATAACAGAGGGAGTAAAAACCAGCTCTCAAAAGGCCATAAAAACAATGTAATAAAAGAAAATACAAAGAAGCTCAGACTTGCTCGTATGCAAAACAAACTTGGGTAATGAGAACTTATACCCATATTCCAATAGCTCGAACATAAACAAAGCACAAATGTCCTCATCATTAGAGTTCAAAAGGCTTATTGGGACTGGGAGGAAACAAGACTTGTTGTGAGCGCATGCTAACCAAAAACGTCCGGCGTTCTGTAGTTAAACAACCCACACTCACTCACTCCCGACCCTGACTTCCAAATTTAAACCATCTTATAAACTAACATGGAATATAATCATTCAACAGGAGAAAAAAAATCACAGTTTATCCAGAACGATACATAAATAAAAATGACAGATTTACCTGTTTAACGTATGCATTGTTCTGGACCTGCTCATTAGCTATCAGTTCATTCAGACGGCGCTCCATTTATCGCTTCAACTGCAGCCGCTGCTTCTGTGGCGACATTAAAGGAGAAATCCTTATTGTTGTGTGTGAAGCGGAGGGTCGGCTGGATAGTGCATCCTAAACCAAACGCCCTTGGCTATCAGCTTCTGGCACACTGTGTTAAACTTCCGTCGCTGCTGTAAAACACTTTGGGGGATATATTGTCGGATGGTGATGGTGGTTCCTTCATAGTGCAGCTTCTGTTTCTCGCCGAGCGCTAGGATCTTCATCTTGTCCGCCGGGTAGTGCAGCCTCATGATGACGGCTCTGGGAACACCTGGTCTTGGCTTGCCCAGGCTCCTGTGACAGCGGTCCAGTTGGATCTTGCCCTTGCTGGTTTCCATATTTAAAACTTTTGGAAGCCATGTTTGAAAGAATGAGAGTGCATCATTACCCTCAGTCCCCTCCTTCACTCCAAAGATCCTAATGTTATCTCTGCGGCTCCGCGATTCCTGGTCCTCCACTCGAGCACTAATGGTGGTGAGTTTATCCTCCGTATCGGCCAGTCGCTTCTCCAGGTCAGCTATAATGTCCTCCGCATTGGAGATGCGATTCTCCATTTCATCCAGACGCTTTGAGTTATTTTCCAGCTGTGTTGTAAAAGCGTCCAGCTTGTTTGCAAGGACAGACAACTTTGCTTCAAACACAGCAGCGACTTTATCTGAAAGTTGTTCCACCATCTCAGTGAAATCCATTTTAGGGACCGGAGTCTCATCGGCGCTGCTTTCTTCAGTAGCTAGCGGTAGCTCTTTAGCCATAGCATTAGCCTCAGGCGCAGCAGTCCGGCAAGTCACCCTCTGAGACTTCTTTTCGGTGCCTTCTCAAATCAAATCAAATCAAACTTTATTTATATAGCACCTTTCATGCCAGAGCGAGCAACACAAAGTGCTTGACAGATTAAAATGACCCATACAACCCACATTCCCTCCCTTTCCCACACATAGAACAATTATGACACTCTCCCCTCCCAGTCCACAACCCATTCCCAGGCACACATACACCCACACATACACACAAAAACCACAGTAAACACCATGTTGAGCTCAGATGGCTCCAGTAATGAGAAACCTTCTGCGGTATTTTCTTTGCTGGACATTTTCAAATGTCTTCCGCAGGTACTTGTACCTTGATGGTAGCAGTATCTTCAGTTAAAACATAAATTTAGGGAAAGTCGGTCGGGAGCTCTTCAGTTTTGAACCTCTCAGTACGACGTCATCCCGGAAGCCACCAGAAACTGTGTTTATAAAATAAAACAAATGATCAGAGTGAATGTGAAAATAAGGCCAGTTTTGGAGATATTTGATTGTGATTCACTAAATTTTCATATTTACTGAAAAATGTCACTTTTACTAAGTTTTTATTAAAGACCGTTTATTTCTAGTTCTACATGTTCTCAGAATAACTTGCTATATTTAGTAGAATGACTTATTTCATTAAAATTTTAGTTTGTCAATACTAGGGTCAGGTATCAGTCTGATACAACAGAAACCACTGGTCTCCTCTGGTCTCCTGACCTTCTCCCATGTCTCCTCTGGATCATCCAGATGGTCTCTGGTAAACTTCACATGGACCTGGACATGTCCTATCTTCATCAGGAGGACCTACTGCTGGATTTTAATCCATGATGGTGTAGTGTGTTACTAATGGTGACCTTTGACCCTGTGGTCCCTGCTTTCTTCAGGTCATTGACCAGGTCCTCTCCTGTAGTTCTGGGCTGACCCCTCAACTTTCTCCTGATCATTGATTCTCCACCAGACCAGATCTTCATGGAGCTCCAGTCTGAGGGAGACTAACAGTCATCTGGAGTTTCTTCCATTTTCTAATCATTGATCCAGCAGTTGTTGCTGTTAGCTGTTAGCCTGATGTCCTGTAGACCATCTCCATCTTGTGAAGATCTACAGTTTAGTCCCTGGTGTCCTCAGACAGCTCTTTGGTCTCCATGGTGGAGAGGGTGGAGTGTGGACAGGTGTCTTTATACAGGTAACCAGTTCAAACAGGTGTAATGAGTGGAGGAGAGGAGGACTTCTAAAGACCAGCTAACAGGTCTGAGAGAGACAGAACTCTGATGGTTGGTAGGGGATCAAATACTTATTTAATGCAATAAAATGCAAATTAATTAAAGTGCCCATGACATGGTTTTCCATGTTTTCTGACTTATCTATCATGTTGCAACGTTGAGTTCTCACCTTAAACCTGCCAGAAAGAGCAAAAAACGGCGTCCATCTGTCTCCTAGTCCAGCCAGTGAGAAGCTCTTCCAGATTTCAGACCCAGGTTTCAAACAGTTTTTTTCACTCCAGCCCGCTATGAGGTCATAGTGATCCGGACTTGCTTATATGGTAAATTCTCCTCCCACATGCACGTTCACGACACCTGGAGCGAGGCAGTGCTGCCGCCATTGCCCATAGACCGTGTAGTGTTTAAGTTTCAGTTTCGTTTCTCTTTCACGCGACGGCACTGCCCCCTGCTGCAGCAAAAGTGTCAGGCTGCCAAATAAGGAGAAACCCAGCAGAACCGGAAGGCGGCGCTTTCTTCTGATCTCTGAGTTGCTCGTTAGGAAATAATTACAGCGTATTTTGAGTTATAATGGTGCAACGCTAATCTAGAGGCATCAAAGATTACACCTGTTTAATATAAAGTGATTTAAATATGGAGTCACAGGCACTTTAATTAAAAATCAGACGATGTGATTGTCTGGATTTTTATTTTAGATTTTGTCTCTCACAGTTGAGGAGTTTCAACAATGACATTTACAGACCTCTCTACTTTTTGGAAGTGGGAAAACTTTAAAACTCGGCAGGGGATCAAATACTTATTTCCCCCACTGTATTATTAAAGTAAGTGACTGATAGCCCCAGCTGATCGCCGCTCCCAAAGAAGAAACGTTTGTTATAGAGGTGTATTTGTCTTAACAGCCACGACAGAACAGTTTCAAAGGAAGTGAAAGCTGCTCTCTACATCAAACAGCAGGAATGGCTGCTTCAGAATAACATGCAGAGGATTAAAGATCTCATGGTTTGATTCTGAACAGCAAAGTGGGAAGTTTTCCATTTATCAGCAGCAGTGAGGAGCAGCGTGCTGCATGTATGGAAAGCAGTTTAGTCATTTAATGTGTACTTTGACCTGTGCTACAGCAGGCCACTTAAGCTGTTTTAGGTTCCTAATCAATTTCCCAGATTAGGACTCACCTAGTTGAGGAGTTTGGTGTGAGTGTTTGACATTTTATTTATTTAGTATTTTCACATCAGGTGTTATTCAGTTCTGATTGACTTTTTATCCATCTTTTATCCATCCAGTCCAGAAACTGAAACAAAAACTCCTCGTTTTTAGTTGCTATGGAAACCTGTCTGGACTACGTATATAAAACTTCCTGTTAGACTTGTTTATAGTTCAGAGTGGATGAAACAGAATAATGTGACGTTTTGTTTTATTATTTTATAGTGATGGTTCAGGCTCTGCTTCTAGGAAAATTAAAATAAAAAAATATGCAAAAGTATCTTAAATATTTTAATTTGTTTTTCCTGTTGTACCTAAATCATGACTAAGGTCAGTAACATTTATTACAGTACTACTAGTATTACAGTATAGTACATACAAATGACTGTAATTACATGTATTGAAAGTTTAGCTGCCTATTTCTTGACATTTCTTTTTGGCTTCATAGAGAGAAAAAAATCACTTTCTTTAATCAAACTTTCCGTTGTCCTTCCTCTGTAGGATTCACTCATGTCCAAACCCCTCAGTTTGCCAGAGGTAAAGTTTTTGTGAGCCAGCCTGATGAGTACCAGCTCCAGGAGCAGGACAAATACAAAGCTTACCTCAAACAGCAGGTACCAGTTCAACCTCCTGGTAGTTCCTGATGGTCTGCTGGTTTTACACTGAACCTTTCTGTTTTTTCTACCTATGACCTGGTAGAAATGTCCCCTAAAGCTCTGTTTCCTCTTCAGAAGCTGGAGTTGTTTGGTTTTTGTTGATGGGTTTGTTTTGTCTGGGTGGTTTTGCAGATTGAGGAGAAAATGCGTAAAAAAGCAGAAGAGAGGGAACGGCTCAGACTAGAGGAGGAGAAGGAGGAGAAGAGACTGGCGGAGCAAAGGGAGCACATCCAGAGGGAGTACGAGGAGGAGCAGGAGAGGAAGAAACGAAAGGAGATGGAGGTCAGCATTAAAAATGTCTGCTCTTACTTTCCTGCCATGGAGATCTCATTTACCGTCCGTTATGTCTACGGCTTTCCTCTGTGACCTGAATCTTCTGTCTGACAGCAAAAAGCCAAGAACGAGGAGCTGATCCAGTTGGCTGAACAGAGGAAGAAGGAAGCAGAGAAGATGAAGAAGGAGGCTGAGGAGAAGGAGAGAGCAGCGCTGAGGAGACAGTATGAGAGAGAGAGGCAGACTCGAGTGGAGGAGGTGTGCTCACAGATACCCTGTTGTTGCAGCATAACCTAAAATACCTGTGTTTGCTGTGCATACATCACGTCTTCACTGAATGGATGTTCTCTCATATTCATTTATCCTGCGAGTTGTGAGAGTGAATAGTTAGCTGGCTGTTTGTTTTAGGTCCACAGGGAGCCTTCTCCTCCAATCCCCACGCTGCAGAGGAAACATGGACGACACCAGCACCCCCCCAGACCCCCCACCGTCACCAGCCAACGCTCTGCAGCTCCTCCATCTGTGAGTCACACTCACAATACAAAACCCCCCAAAAATACTTCTACAGCTGTAACAACATGCATAATAAAGTGTTACCTTTAGGTGCAGAGGGGACAGTGATGTTCTGAGCGGTTGTTTATTCAGCTCTTTTTATTAAAATAACATAATTAATAATTATAGTTCCTAGAATGGATCCTCACAGGCTGACAGCTTGTTTCAGTAGCTCTGTTCTGTTACAAGAGATTTTGGTTTTGACAATTTATTTTATTTGCTTTTCTGGTTGAAGACGCTGCTTTTGTGAGTGATTTTGTTGTTTTGCTGCTTGGAGGATTTTTTGCTGTAACCATTCTACATTTTTCCACCTTTGATGTTAAACCAGAGCAATGACAGACTTGTTTACAAGAGAGAGCAGATAACTGACATCTCAAAAGCTCTAAAGAAACAAACTGTGACCAAAATCCCAGCTGAGTTAAAGAGGAGGAGCCATGGATGTAGAGCAGGAGCAAAGAGGAGAGAGAGGAAGAGGAAGTTTAAACCATAATTTATTCATCCTAATGGGAGACGTGGGATCTCTCCTGAACCAGATGGACCAGCTTGAAGCTCTGATGAGGATCCAGCCAGAACATCATGTTTCACTGAGACGTGGTTCAGGATCAGATCCAGACTTAAAAAATACATACTTTATAAAATGTTTGAGCATCTCCTTAACTCCTAATATTTTCTACTTGGGAGCATTAAAACTTAGCAAAGAAACAAAAACGATCACACACACACACACACACACACACACACACACACACACACACACACACACACACACACACCCCTCCTGTTGGTACACGTGAAGTGTTAAAACCTGCAGGTGATGCTGCAGTCAGCACTGTGTTGCTGAGCAGGTTTCTGGTTGGACAATAACATAAAGTCTTATGTTATGACCAGTAATGAAAACCTTGTGTTTGTGTTCTGTTGTTACTGTTTTCAGGTTCAGTGTTGAGATCTGTTGTGGGATGTTTCAGCTTCAAATGAATGCAGACTGATGACACGAAGAGAGATGTTGAAGTTTAAAAATGTCAGATAGTTAAAATAAAACCACACACATCCGTTTATCTGTTTTTAAGGATCGCTCTTCGCCAGGCCTCCAGTCTCCTCCAGTTCCTGCCAGGAGGAACCAGCTGAGAGCTGCAGGTACTCCAAAACCTTTTAAAACCTGGAACAGATGGAGTTATTCTACTGCTTGGACTGTATGTTTTATCAATCTTATGTTTTGATCAGTGTGTTTGTACCTATTTCAGGAGATCACAGGGATGTGTTCAGCGAGCTGTCAGCTCTGCGTCGGCAGCTTCGGAGTGAACAGAAACGCTTGGAGTGTGACCTGCAGCAGGGCGACTGGGAGGAGCTGGACTCTCCCATCAGTATGAGGTCAGAACCAGTCAGAGGTGCTGCTTTAACAGAAACCTCTGCATGGTAATTAAAAGCTTCCTGTCAAAAAGAATCCATATTGTTCTTGTTTTCTCATCAAACTCTGTAGTTAAAATGTTAGCGCTTTAAGAAAATTGCTAAAAGAAAAGATCCTGTTTATTATGTCCACTGTAGAAGGAAAACCCATCTTAGATGGCTGAATATCAATAAAAAGGTCGTTTCTTCAGTGTTTCTAGGCAGGTGGGGACATAACTTTGACGGTGGAACATTTCAGCATAACACCGGTACAGCTGAAGCTCCGAAACACGTCTAGTTCTAAAGTTAATCTATGGTTAAAATCTTGATCAAACAGAGAAACGTCCTCTTTAAATTCTCGTTTGACCACAGATTCGTGGTTTGTGACTATTTTATCTGTTAGGCTTAAAATATCTCAACAACTCAGGAGAAGTCGTCCATCAGCATGAGCCTCCATGTTTATCAGCCTTAGCTCCGCCCACTGAGTGTGATGAGCCAGTTTGACAGATTAAATTATTTCATGATGTGCTGCAACCAGTGTTGGGTAAGGTACTTTAAATTAGTAACTTGGTTCCATTACTGGTTCTTTCAAAAGTAACTCACTTTAAGTTACTCGTTACTTTCAAAGTAACTAGTTACTAGGGAAAGTAACTTTATTATAAATAAATAATATATGATAAATTACCAACCTAAATGTACTGTGATTTATTTATTATTTATCAGCTGATGGCTCATGTAGCTCAGTTGGGAGAGTAAGTAAGTAGTAAGTAAGTAAAGTTTATTTATATAGCGCCTTTCACAGATATACATCACAAAGCGCTTGACAATATAAACAAAAAACAAAACAAAACAAAACAGAGAAAACATTGAAAACAAAAAAACAAAACAGAGATTTGGGGGTACCAGATACAATATTTGGGCAAGATTTGGGGTACCATCAGGGGATCTACATTGTAAATGATGAGATATAGTGGGACATTGACTTGTGTAAGGAACTAAAGTCTTGGGCAGAAATATTGGGGCAACTTCAATACAATATTTGGGCCAAAAATAAAGATGGGAGCCAGATACAATATTTGGGCAAGATTTGGGGTACCATCAGGGGATCTACATTGTAAATGATGAGATATAGTGGGACATTGACTTGTGTAAGGAACTAAAGTCTTGGGCAGAAATATTGGGGCAACTTCAATACAATATTTGGGCCAAAAATAAAGATGGGAGCCAGATACAATATTTGGGCAAGATTTGGGGTACCATCAGGGGACCTACATTGTAAATTATGAGTTAAAGTGGGACATTTACTCAGGCTTGGGCAAGATTTGGAGTACCATCAGGGGACCTACATTGTAAACACATTACACATTGGCTGTGTAAGGAACTAAAGTCTTGGGCAGAAATATTGGGGCAAACTTCAACACAATATTTGGGCAAAAAAATAAAGATGGGAGCAGAAGAAAATGTAAACAAAATGGAGGGAGGGAGTAGCATTTTACACACAGTCACAACAACCGAAAAACACATCAAGGAGGGTGGGGGGGTTCAGGATCTCCACCAGCAGCAAGGACACGGCACAACTGACCGACCTTCACTCCCAGTAGAGGGGGGGGAGGCGAGTTAGGGTGAGAGAGCGTAGAGAAGGGGGGGGCTGAGCAGTCGCTTCATTCACTCTGTTGAGTAGGAGAATGTTTTCAGGGTCACCAGATAGATAACAGAATGTGTTTGGAGCAGGCAGTCCTGTTTGTTACAGCCGCCTTAAATGTCTGTCTCACTGGCTTCATCCCGTCCAAATTTGACAACCTGGCCAGTCCCATCTGATCCGTGTAGTTCGACACATCGATCGTAATTCACTCCGCGCCAGAGTTCGTTCGCAGACAGTCCTACGAGACAACTCAGTCCTCGCGAGTGTTTCAGTGTTCAAAGCACGCATCAGCCCCCTTTGAAGCACAGGAATCCTGTCAGTTGCACCTGTTAGCTCCGTTGTTTTCCGATAAACCAGGTCCATGCAGATTCCAATGAGCGTGCACCCGATCATCATTAATCCAAAGTTGTAGACCTCCAGAGACAGACTTGCAGGACCCGCAATCTGATCCATTACGAACCCCACAGCTCTTGTCTCAGTCAGCCGTGGAGTCCCCTCCTCCGTTTTGAGAGTGTAAAAAATTGTATCCATTTTGTTGGGAAGCCAGCAAACCAAAGCCATATCAAGAAAAATAAAAATATTTAACCAGAAGGAATGAGGAAAATGCTCAGAAGACAAAAACAGCTGCAGGAGGAACACACAAGGGAGAGAAGGAACAGTGCGACCGCTCTCAACAGAAGCCGGAAGAAGAAGCAGAGTGGCCGGTCTGGTAACCGGAGGGTCGCCGGTTAGATCCCCAGCTCCGGCTGGGTTACATTGTCGTTGTGTCCTTGGGCAAGACACTTCACCCATATAGGGTTAGGGTTACATATAGACATAATATTGAAAACTTTCTATTTTTCACACTCCATTCTAATTATGAGGAGCTGAGTGTATCAAAATGTGACTGATTTAAAAATATATATTATACTGTAAAGTATAATACAACCAGCACCCCATAGAGTGACAAAGTATTGTCTTTAAAGCATAATGGAGAATGTTTTGGAGATCAGACTGTTACCTGGTCTTAATCCTGTGAGGCTCATTGATGGTTTGTCCTCATCGGTCCAGACTTCGAGAGCGTCCAGCGGTGGACGTGTTTGACATGGCCCGGCTCCGGCTCCAAGCTCCGGTCCGAAGGCCTAACTCCAGAAACACGGAGCCCAGAAACCTGCTGCGCATTCATGACTCTCCTCAGCTAAAATACCCAGGTAACACCTGGTTTTTTGACTCTGGTCTTGTGAAATCTGAAGCATGTACCTGTCAGTGGTCTGTATGAATATTTTCTAGATCAGGCAGGTGGGGATTCAAGGCTGAGCTCCAGTGAGGATGCTAAACTGGAGGAACTGGGCGTCATCAGCAGAAGGAGTCGTGACTACAGAGATTCATCTAACCAGTTCAGCAGCCACAGATCTACAGCCCAGGACGGTCAGAACACACTGCATTAATACGCGGTCTTTTTGTCCCCAGATGCTAGCTGGAAAACAGAATCACAGCTTAAAAGAAGCAGAAATGTGGATGAATGTAGTTTATTGTTAATCACATAAAAAACCCTAAATATAAAAATAAGATCTTTATCTTTTGTTTTTTGGGTGTAATAGAAAATTAGAGGGTGTTGTCTTTTTGTATTTCAGATTATTTTGACCTGTCCCCTCCTTGTCAAAACAATTATCTGGTGAGACATCAGTTTTACTCAGAACTTTACCATTTTATCATCACATCTACTGACTTGTAGCATCAGTGGAGTTGAATGTGAGCAGAGTTTTGTTTTTATTACAGAGGAGTGGGATCGGCTCATCCAGAAGAGGATTCCTTCTCGAGTCAGAAAGTGCTTTTATTGGTAAGACCAATATGACTTCTCTGCTAGGGCATAAAGCCTAGTCCTTCCAAACGTGCTCAGAACATCTTGGTTTTTATCACAGTTACTCTTCTCTTCTGGAAAGAAAACTGGTTGTTTGGCAAAGTCAGTCAGTTTTATGTGAAACAGTCCTGGTCTTAACTAAACCTTAGTGGACCAAAACAACGTCCTGGGGTTGGGTTGTTTATTCAGGGTACAAAAATGAACGGTTGTGGTTGTGTCTCCTTGTTGTGTGAAGACCCATTAGGTGAGGCTTCTCCAGTGCCCCAGTCTCCAGAACATGAGAGGATCCATCAGCTGTCGGCCAGGGAGAGGAGGAGACTGGTCAAACAGCAGCGTCCTCAGGTACTCGAACTGAACGACCACGTGGTCTCTTTATAAGAACCTGTGTAACCCTAACCCTTCAGCCTGTTGTCCTATAGTCCATCTCTAACTGCTTCTTGTGACCTTCAGGAACGAGCTGCTTCTAGTCAGCCTGGTGGTCATCAAGACGACTACCTCGGCCCCTCAGGTGCCATGCTGCAGCGAGAAGCAGACCCCCGAGGTGAGTCGGAACAGGACAGGTCAGCTGGTGGCTCTCAGTGCAGAAAGTAGGACTCTACATATAGGAGAGCCTTCAGATCTGCACGTTTGTTTTTGTAACTGCCAAAAATTGAATTCAAAATCCTTCAACACTTTTCCTCCACCTTAACTTCACTCACACCTCACAGCTCAGCATCTTGTTATAGTACGGTAATCTTTCTGTCAGAACGGAATTCAGCATTCTCTACTTTTAATAACTGACAGGTTTTTTTTGCCATTTTTCTCTCTGAACCCCACTCAGCCTGATATATTAACTCATTTATTGGGCCTGACTCGTTGGTTTAGCCTCAGGTTGAAATTGAGCACTCTAGCAACTGGACCTACGATGATGCAGGAGGCTCAGAGCTGACAGTGGAGGAAGGGGTGTGTCCACAGACTCTGTTCCCGTTGCTCCTGGTTTGTGGTGAAATGTGAGCCAGCCTCCTGAACAGGGACAGGTTTTTCCCACTGACCTGATCCCTTGAACATTTATCCTGTTTTCACTTCAGTGTGGTGGATCACATTTGATATCTCTGAGAGAAGTTTTTTTTGCGTATTTTTGAAACCTGACAGTGTAGTACTCAAAGTGAGAAATGAAGTAACTGGGTTTTTTAAAAATTACACACATTTAAAAACTGTTAAATTAAGAACTAAATAATGTATTTTTAAAATCCTGAAAAACGTTCACAATAACTCAGCATTTGAAATGTAAAATCTCCAAGTGTTTCAGTGAGCGCCGTAAAGGGTTGAATAGTGGCTGAAGCTCTGTAGCAGCCGTTGATGCTGTGTTGGATTGGTGTCCGTTTTAAACCTCTGAACCTGCTGGCTTTATTTGTTTATATACAGACCCTCTGCATGTGTCTGATGGCGACTCCTCTTCTGACTTCTCCCCTCAAAGCCTGAACCACGAGAGCCCAGTAGAAACGGCCTCTACAGACCCCTGGATGCATCCATCAGACTCACGGAAACGCTTGGACCGACTGATGAGGAGGGAGCGGTTAGCTACGTAGGACCTTGTTACGACGTCCTCCCACTTTACAGCACACGTCCTGACCTTTCAGTCTTTGTATTGTGAGCTCAGGGTTTTAATTAATGAAGGATCATCTCCCTGAAAAACGACACCCCAGAATCTGGAGTGTTTTAATACATTCAATCAGAGAAGCTCAATGTTTGTTTTATTTTTTATTGACTAAATTACGTTTTCAAATAAATTCTATTTTTATAATGTTTATTGAGTTTATGTGGTTTACTTTGCCAGAACTGCTGAAGTTTCATTAAATATTCACCTGTATATTGTCAATGTTCAGCAAAAACTTTTAGGAAATGAAAAATAAAAAATGTTTCTTTTACAAACAGCAAACCCTTGATCGTCACAACGTCACCAGCTCTTTTTGACACTTTTCTTTGTAAGTTCATTCATAAAACCACCAATAGATGTGATAGATGACCAATAGAGCTGATTAATGGAAAAACATCAAAGCTGTGAAGAATGGAGACACGAGGTTTTAGTCTGGCCGTAGTAAATCCAAGTTCCAGTAACAAGTAATGGATTCAGGAGAGAAACTCAAACCTTCCCACTGTTGGACGACCAGGGATAGTTGTAACACGTCCAGTGTCTCCAATCAGGAACCATTTACGAATCTTCTGATTCTCTACATGCTCAGTTTAGCTCTTATGCCTCAGTGGAAGAAGGAGCAACCTGTGGCACACAACTACATTTAGGAGCAAAACATACATTTTTATGCTAAAAAGTAATTTTCTTCTTTTTTTTTTTTTTTTTTTTACATATTTTGTTTTTGTTATAGCATTGCCTGCTTTGTAGTTAAAGACATTCAACTTAAATCATGTTTATTGTGTGTTTCTGCAGATCTACACTAGGTGTTGGTATTAATGTTTTATCTGTTAGCTGTAATGTAAGCTAGTTATTGACTGCAGGACTCTGGTTAGTTGTAACACCTGTAAAGATGTTACAACTTACCCCAGCCTACATTTTCTTTCCATCTTTATATTTTATGGAATCTCAGTCTGCCTAGATCTTGGAAGAGATCCAATGATATGGAAAAACTGGGAACGTCGATCAGACCTATGGAAAAACTGTATGGAGGAACATTGCAAGGAGAAGAAAAAAATGCTTCTCAAAAAATAGTCTGCACAAGAAACGAGACAAATCCACTACATACAAAACAAGTAAGATCTCCAAGAAAAGATCCAGAAAAACCAATCAGAACAAGACAAACATCAAACCAGAGGACAGAGGTTCATCAGGTGCTGATGGAACACTTTAATAACACAAAACAAATGTTTAGAGTTACCTGTTAACCATCTGTCACCACTGTTACTCTGATAGTGAATAACAACTTGATACACACTAATGTTCAATTATTGAAGCTGCTGCACATTTAGCTAAATTTCGTGGTCATGTTAAAATGTTCGAAAAGAGGACGTTTGGTCACCCTAACCTTTGGGTTTCATATGAAATCTTTGGGACGGATGAGACTGTCAAAAGAACTTTAGAAAGTGAATTTAGCATTCTAAGGGACCTTTAATGATCAGAACGAGTACTGACCTATGACTCTAGTGTTACTCTGAAACACTGAAGTCTACAAATTGGATAATATTTAATAAACGGATAATACAGTGAGTGCAGAATTATTAGGCAAATGAGTATTTTGACCACATCATTGTCTTTATGCATGTTGTCTTACTCCAAGCTGTATAGGCTCAAAGCCTACTACCAATTAAGCATATCAGGTGATGTGCATCTCTGTAATGAGAAGGGGTGTGGTCTAATGACATCACCCTATATCAGGTGTGCATAATTATTAGGCAACTTAACAAAAACAAATATATTCCCATTTCAATGATTTATTTTTACCAGTGAAATCAATGTAACATCTCCACATTCAGAAATATACATTTCTGACATTCAAAAACAAAACAAAAACAAATCAGTGACCAATATAGCCACCTTTCTTTGCAAGGACACTCAAAAGCCTGCCATCCATGGATTCTGTCAGTGTTTTGATCTGTTCACCATCAACATTGCGTGCAGCAGCAACCACAGCCTCCCAGACACTGTTCAGAGAGGTGTACTGGTTTCCCTCTTTGTAAATCTCACATTTGATGATGGACCACAGGTTCTCAATGGGGTTCAGATCAGGTGAACAAGGAGGCCATGTCATTAGTTTTCCTTCTTTTATACCCTTTCTCGCCAGCCACGCTGTGGAGTACTTGGACACGTGTGATGGAGCATTGTCCTGCATGAAAATCATGTTTTTCTTGAAGGATGCAGACTTCTTCCTGTACCACTGCTTGAAGAAGGTGTCTTCCAGAAACTGGCAGTAGGACTGGGAGTTGAGCTCGACT
>SSNR01000363.1:447906-468825 GCA_006937965.1 Callopanchax toddi | reverse complement strand
CGGCAGAGAAACACACGGAGCGTCCTGTACGACAGCGCCCCCTACTGGTACAGGTTTGGTCAATGCGCGTGCATGTTGAGAGAATGCAGACATTTGAATTTCATTGGCTGAAAAATGTCGGCGGCAAGAAATAATGTAAAGGGGTCTCTAGGAGGAAGGAGGGTCTTCATCAGAATGACAGATGTTGTGGAACTCAACCCATAGATCATAGTTTAGACCTGAAATATCATTTAAAACATTTAGAAAACTTTGATACAGAGAAAAATAATCCAGAGAGCCGCTTTAAGGACAGGATGGATGGGACCATGTATGGTGAGACTTTAGGTAAAAACCTCCTTTCATCAGTGAGAGCATTGAAGATGAAACGTGTCTGGATCTTCCAGCATGACAATGATTCAAAACACAATCCTGGCAGCGAAGGAGTGTTTATGAAAAAACGTTGGTTCTGAACAAGGTTCTGGAGTGGCCTAGCCAGTCTCTGGACCTCTGTCCAATAGAGAATCTGTGGAGGGAGATGAAAGTCTGTGTTGCCATGGCAACAGCCCTGAAACATCACAGTTCTGGAGAAGTTCTGCATGAAAGTTCTGCAGTGTGTGGAAACCTGGTGAAGACCTACAGCAGACGTTTGACCTCTGTCATTGACAACCAAGGTCACATTGCAAAGTATTGAGGTGAACTTTTGTTTTTGACCAAATATTTATTTTCTGCTCCATTTTCCAGATAAATTCTCTAAAAATCAGACTTCCTGGATTTATTTTACATTCTGTCTCACAGTTAAATGAATGAATGACATTTTATTAGAGTGTCATGCACAACAAGTGCCCAGCCTGTACGGGTTTATATGACACTAATACCAAAGACAAGTAGCCATACATTTACAAAGACAACATTTTACACAACAGGATATAATGTAGTTTGTCTACATCCACACTCTCTCTATAACATTTGCCAACATAAAAATGTATTTATCAAAATGCCAACCTAACCCACCACCATCTGATAACCAAAACAAATCAGGGTTTTTATGCTGGATCTTTTCAAACATGAACATTCTCAGGTCGTTTTGTAGCAGACAATAAAACAAAAAGTTAAATTCATCTTCAACAACATTTAGATCACATGAAACACACAGACGTTGCTCCTCCAACACCCCCTTGTATCAGCGCACCTCAACAGCAAGAGGCAAACCCAAAACAAAGAGATGGCTGCCTTCTTTTTAAATGACTGATGCAAATTATTAATGAATAAAAATGTACTGTTTGTTAAGGAGAATATTGGAGGACAATGATCATATTGGATAAAACATAATTTGACCAGGGATATTTATGAATTTGTCCCAATAAAGGTTTTTCTGGTGAGCCTTTCTTCAGGTAAACACACAAGGTGATTCCACAATCACAAAACTTCTGCTCTGTTTGATCAAACAGGGTTCCCTCCCTCTATGGCAGCCCTGGTGGTATGAGCTCAGTCCTAACCAAGCACCTATTGAAGTGTTCCTATGACGAACATTAACAGGGCGCTAAGCTTTATAAGTGGGACAACTTCAGAATCAGTGGCTGACAAATACGGTATAAAGACAGAACACCAGAGCACAAAGGAGGAACTTTGTGGCAGCAGGAACTGGAACGCGTAGACGGTGGTTTCTGTCCTAACGGAGAAAAAAACATGACATTTTCTGCTTCATGTGTGACGACATGATGTTCTGATTATTATTTAAACTGAATGAAAATATATGTATTATATATATTAAACATGTCATTGTCATCATTTTAACAATTAAGTGACGAGTAAAAATAGATTATGATCCGACTTTTTGACCTGTCAGTCAAAATGATGAACAACAAAGAAGCCTCTGCTTCTAACTGTAATAATAAAGCTCTGTTTGCAGCAATAACACATCAGGACCTCAGTACATCTAAAAACACTAACATTGTTCAGGAACTGGCTGCTACTTTAGTGCATGGAGGCCACAGCATGTGAAGGCTGTATTTATTAATAAACACTTGAACACTTTGTCCAACTTTTTTCCTAAAGTTTTGAAGCCTGATGGCAACATGTTGCTGCTCTGTGAGCCTCTATATCTGCGTTCCAGTTCACAGACCGTATTTAAACAGCTGAATGGGTCACAATGGTCGTCCCATTTAGGAGAATCATTCAAATCCATCCCTTTTTGCCCGGCTGCGCTCGATCAAGATTCATTGTGACCCACTATTAGCCTCAGCACTCCTCCCTGCTGCATGGGTAGCTCTGGCTTACCAGCTCCATTATTTCAGTGTGGCTCCTGAGCCGTCTCACAGCGAGGGGAAGATGAATCCTGAGGTTTTCAGCTGCTGTTAAACCTTAAAAAAATAAGAGGACACCTTAAAAAAGTAAAAGTAAAAAATCAAATGGTGGATTTGCACAAGTTGAGCTCCAGAGGATGAAAAACATTTATGATGTTCTTTTAAATGTCAGCATTAAATTTGAGAACCTTTTTATCATTGTGCTCCTTTGTTTTAGAATTGTCCTGTGGCTTTACCTGAAATAAATCATTTTCTTTTTTATTATGATAAATTGTTGTCTTAATATTTTTGTTACATTTCTGTTTGCTGCCTTTTATGTCAGTTATAGTTGTTTTTAGAGAGTCTTGAATTGAGTTGACTACAAAAGTGAAATAGTTGCAGATGTCAGTGTTTCTTTAAAATCCATCTATTAGATACTAGTTTGCTAGTAGAGATGATTTGCTGTGGGAAATGCCAAAAGGAAGAGAAGAAGAGATAACAGCATGTGACTACGGTCAGTGGTAGCATGAGGAGATACCTGGACCCTACAGAGGTCACAGACAGTCCGCCCCCATGACACATCAGTATGTGTCACTACCAGGTTTGTGATGTTCAGTGAGGTTGATGACTAGTCACCAGTGATGGGCAGTAATGTGTCAGAAGTAAAGCATTACTGTAATCTAATTACTTTTTTCAAGTAATGGGTAAAGCAAGGCAAAACAATTGCAAATAAAATACCGTATTGTCCTGAATATAAGATGAGTTTTTTTTTCATTGAAAATAATGTAAAAATGTGGGGTCTTATAATCGGCGTCTAACCAGTGACACATACTGATAGATGTTTGGGGTCATTACACGACACACCCAGCAGAGGGTGCAGGCTTTTTGTAAAGGTGGCAGTAACAGGAAGCTCAGCTCAGATTACTACCGGTCCCAGTCCGGACCAGTCCAAAGTTACAGGCCCACTGGGGACTGCCCACGCACGCACGCACGCACGCACGCACGCACGCACGCACGCACGCACGCACGCACGCACGCACGCACACACACACACACACACACACAGACAACTGAGCCAAAGAGAGAGTGCGAGAAGAAAAAGAAAGAGATTTGACTGAACCTTTCCTCTTTTTTCCAATTGACTGAAATCTGTTGCCACAACAGAGAACTTTAACCCCTGATTAACAGGCAAATATTAAAGCAGTCTGTAATTAAAGAATTATTTAAATGATTATCTCAAAATTTCAATAAAAATAGTTTCTTTAAAAAGCGAATTTCATCTTTTTTTTTGAAGATTAGTTTTGGATGGGGGGGTCGTCCTAAAATCGAGGCTGTCCCATATTCGGGTCAATACGGTAATTGGATTACCAATACTTTCCTTCAAGTAGGCTGCATTACTGCATTACAAAACTGTGATTTTGTAGGAGTCTCATGACTTTTCCGTATCATCAATTGGCTCATTACGAGTAGGGTTGTCACGGTTACCGGTTTCGCGGTAAACCCCAGTAAAAATGTTGACTATAATAATTACCGTCATGTTTTTAAAAAACTATATTATCTCGGTGGGTTAACCGCGTTCGCGGTTTTGGCACGGTTAGCTTCTCAGCCACCGTCCCCTCTGGTGAAGCTTCTGCGCACTTTGTAGTGTTTACATCCACAACTTTCTTAAGCTAAAGCTAAAATGACGGCGAAAAGAGGAGAAAACAGCACTGAGGGCATCTATCAGCCCTCAAAGGAGACCAAGTCGGAAGTATGGGCATATTTTGGATATTTGAAGAATGCTGAGGGACAGTTTGCAGAACGTGCCGGAAAAAAGTGCAAAAGGAAGCAACAAACGACTCGTCTGTGTGACCATCAACTCTACAGTCACTGCAAGAGAAGGTATTAAGGTAACGCTTAGCGTTTTAGCTGAAATACATGATGTGAGGACTTTGGGTTGAGGGAGAAAGCAGCGAGCGCCACTGCCAGAACATAAACCGAGTCACGGACCCCCGTATTGAAATGAGGCTACGGGGCTCACAGCGAGCAGATCGCTGTTGATGCTGCTTAATGAAGCATCAGAATAAGTTCACCAGAACTCCAGCTTAGCAGAAACTAACTGGTGGTTTATTAGCCATGCTGCGGGGAGTGGGAGCAGTACAGAGACTGCCTTAAAGTATGACGGGTAACCCTAGAAACGAGGTTGTTTTTGTCAAGTACGGTGGCCCATGCTGTACAATGGGGTGTTGGTCAACTGATCTACAGTCGCTATTCTGATTGATTATGAATTATTATGAATTTAACAATGATTACTGCCTGATGACATCTCCCCAAATCTGAAAAGCTCACAGGAAGGACACAAGCTGAGGACAATATTATCCTGATATAAAGGGTTTATTTAGTTGTCTGGTTGAACATATTCAACATCCTTTTAAAAAATACAGAGATAATACCGAAAACCGTGATAATTTTGGTCACAATAACCGTGAAGGTAAATTTTCACACCGTGACAACCCTAATTACAAGACACGGAAGTGCAGAGAGTCAGTCTCGCTGCAGCGCGCCTGCTGTCAGACTGACAGAGAGATGGTGTAGATCTAAGATCTAAGAGAAATGTTTAATGACAACATTTAATTTAATCCAAAGAGGAAGACACGTCATGCTGTTCATCCTATTAAACAGTCAACCTGTTGGATAAATCGCTGGTTGAAGGGAACCCGAGAACGGCCGGTGACACTGGGTTTTACTGGTTCTGATGGTTCTGTTGATCTAATACTGGACCCAGTTGATCCATAGGATGCTCTAATGAATCTATCAGCTGATCGATCGTTCAGTCATTATCTAGAAATCTCTAAAAACTCTCTCCCATTCATCCGGAGTCTGACTACTGGCTGAGCTGCTGCACATCCAGCGCATTACGCACAAGTGTCCCTGCAGGATTCCTACGTCTCAGAAATCACAATTAATGCACCAATAAGTGCAGCTGTTATATAATCTGAAGACGACTGGATGAACATAATGGGATATTTTTCGAAAATGTGACATATTTTCATTCAGATTTAAATTTTTATTCTTTTTAGAGACGGATTGTTGGTTCTGTGTGCGCGAGGGTCTACAAGTCTTTAATTGTGTCATAAATTCAACATTTTTCATCTCACCAGCTGCTCTGACTGGTTTCACGTCTCCAACAGGTGTTTACGCAAGGTCCACAATTTGCTTAGAGTTGCGCACATTTTTTCCTTATGTTTTCTTTTATAAATCCCACAATTTGAGTAAAAAGTGACCTACGCAACTTTCAGTCCCATTTTGTGCGTGAGCAAGTTTTATAAATGAGCACCCTGGACTCTATGTGGGAAGACAGCTTTTATCTACAGACAGAAATGACATCTCTAATCTGAACAACCACCTAAACTGTTACAGGAATGTGGAACTCATTGAGAGACCCCCAGATCCCCCACTGACATGATCACTGCAGCTAACGCATCCACTGGTAAACCTCCGCCTGACGGCCCCTCTCCTGATAAATGGGTGAAAAAAGAGCAACAGGTCTTAATGGGGCAGCATGTAGCTCAGTTAGGAGAGTGGCTGGTTTGATCCCCAGCTCCATCTGGGTTACATTTAAATTAGTTTTTGCTTCATACAATGAGCATAAAGTTAAAGATCAAAACTAACAAAACAAGTTTTAAAAAGAGACTGATTGATTCAGTTTGATGTGATGGATGCAGAGAGAATAGAATCAGGCTGAACGGTCTGTTGGTTTATAAAGTATTCAGATTGGACATGTTTTTGAAAAGTAACTAAGTAAAGTAATAAGCAAAGTAACTAATTACTTTGTAAAATAAGTAATCAGTAAAGTAATTGGAATACTTTCTTGGAGAAATAGTCAGTAATTAGTAACTAATTACTTTTTCCAAGTAACTTGACACTGCTGGTGATGCACAGACTCCTCTGATGCTTTAACAATTCAACAAAAAATGATCAAAGTGAGCTTTTACCTAAACACTGATTTTGTCCATAATGTTGTAAAATGTCAGTTTTCTCTCATCTCTACCAGAGTTTTACCTCCACTGTCTGTCAACCTGCTGCATTTAGCTGAAATCACTGATAAACTGAGTCAAACTCCTGTTTAATGTGCTCAAAGCCCCCAGTTGTGTTGTGGATCAATGCACAGTGAGATTTGAAGTCCAAAACCTTGTTTTGCAGCAGGAGAAGAGCAGCGATGCCCCTGTTACCACTGTGTCTATGAGGCTCAGCACTGCCCCATCACTGCAGCACTTTCTGCCTCACCCTGTGTGTTTTCACTTCTTATTTATGGCTACTTCAAAATCCACACACTCATTAAATATATGAGAGAGTGGAGTGCTGGCATGTTTAGTTTAGCACATGAATATTGGTGATATAGAGAGAGACAAGGTCTAACTGCCTGCCTCAGTCAGTGTGTGGAACAGCGCCATCAGGGGGTGAACCATGGCTCATCACTGCCTCACGCCACCCTTCTGACATGTATTTGAACAGAAGATGTGTACATTCAGCAAATTTGACCTGAACAAATTTGCAATGTTTAAACAATACAGAAAACAGAGTGATAGGACAGTCAAGTGGACATTTTTATGTCCTCTCATCATTGTTAGTATTTTACTTGCCAGGATGACAGAGGAGACACTGCCTCACCTGACTGCACGTCATTGTGTGTCTCCCAGCACAATTTTTAGATCATGGAGGAGAATCCAGGAGACAGGAAGTTACTCTAGGAGACCTGGACAGGACTGTCTAA
The DNA here is from genome assembly GCA_006937965.1 of Callopanchax toddi. Classification (NCBI taxonomy): domain Eukaryota; kingdom Metazoa; phylum Chordata; class Actinopteri; order Cyprinodontiformes; family Nothobranchiidae; genus Callopanchax; species Callopanchax toddi. The sequence continues at coordinate 461,811 of SSNR01000363.1, read as the reverse complement.
GGTCCTTAACCCATCAGCAGGACCTCTGTCTGCTCCTTTGTGCAGGAGGAACAGGATCAGACCTACAATGTGACCTCCAGCAGGTCACTTGTGTTAATGTCAAACTATTAGAAACAGACTTCATGAGGGAGGCCTGAGGGCCCCATGTCCTCTAATGGATCCTGTGCTCACTGCCATGGAACTCTACTGGTATTCACCAGAGACGAGAATCAGCAGGTCCAACACTGGAGCTCTGAGCTTTAACAGAGAGCAGGTTGACTCTGAGCTGATGTCTCAGACATTAAAGGGTCTGGAGAAGCTGTGGTGAACGTTCTGCTGCTACATTGTTCATCTTGATGGGTTTGGTGGTGGGTCAGTGTTGGTCTGAGGAGGCAGATCCATGGAGGAACACAGACCTGTACAGGATAAAGGAACCCCCTGACTGTCATCAGGTATCAGGATGAAACCCTTAGACTTTCACTGGTGCAGTGGCTCCTGGGTTCCTCCTGGTGCATGATAATGACCTCATGTGGTCTGCAGGCAGTTCCTGGAGGGTGACGGTATTGATACATTGGCTGACCTCTGGCTGCATGGTGGCGCAGTTGGTTAGCACTGTTGCCTCGCAGCAAGGAGGTCGTGGGTTCGCGTCCCAGCTCTGCAGCCTCTCTGCGTGGAGTTTGCATGTTCTCCCCATGCATGTGTGGTTCTCTCCAGGTACTCCAGCTTCCTCCCACGGAACAAAAAACATGACTGTCAGGCTAATGGGGCTGGTAAATTGTCCTTAGGTGTGAGTGGGTGTGTGGCTGATTGTTTCTCTGTGTGGCCCTGCAATGGACTGGCGACCCGTCCAGGGTGTCCCCTGCCTCTCGCCCTTTGACCACTGGAGATAGGCACCAGCTCCCCCCGCGACCCTCTGTGGAGGATGAAGCGGTTTAAGAAAATGGATGGATGGCTGACCTCCATGCTGGCTGACCTCCATGCTGGCCTGACCTGAACCCACATCTCTGGGACATCATGTTTGGTCCATTTGATGGATTTTCAGCATGATTTTTTTAAACACTTGAGATCTAATGTCTTTATTGTTTTAGCAGTGACCTGTGCGGCTCTCTACAGCTTTATAAATAATTTCAGTTTTGTTACGTTTAGCGTGGCTGTGGCGGCCATCTTAAACTGGGTTGGCTTCAAAGGTCGATCAGTAGATGTACATCCAGTGATTGCTATCAGTGGTTCATGACACATGTTGAGTATTTTGAAGCCATGTTTATGTTTTCTACAGTCAGTTGGCTGCTGTCAATGAACCCAATGAAGACTTTCTACATTTCATTGACGCGATCGCATGCATTTGCTTCCTTTAAATTTAACATGCAACTTATTTCAACAAGTCTAAACCATCTGAAGTGATGTTGGAGCCTCCTCACCAGCAGGGGGAGGAGGAGATCAGAGGTCAAAGTGTAAAGGTGAAGAAGAACAGAAATCTGTCCTTCCGCCAGCACAAACAATAATCTACAGCCTCGCTGGATTTGAGAAGTATTCCTGTCTTGTGTCTGATTGATATGTAGAGCAGCTGGTGTTAGATTGGTGAGGTGATGAAGGAGTGGAATAAAAACAGGAATTTATTCAAGGCCAAAGCAGCAGAGATCAGGCAGAAACAGATGCTTTAATTAGCAGACTGAGAAGTGCCTGAAGCTGTGTGCAAATGTGTGTGTGTGTGTGTGTGTGTGTGTGTGTGTGTGTGTGTGTGTGTGTGTGTGTGTGTGTGTTTGATGGATTTAATTAGTTGAGTGTAAGATGAAACACAGAGAAATCAACAAAGTGGCATCTTTATAAAGGTTAACAACCCCCAGCTCTACTCCCTCCCTCCACTTCTCCTCTCTTTACTCTCGTTCCTTTCATCCTTTCTTCCTGAGTTTGTTTATGGAAGGGAAGAGGAATGAAGGCAGGACCCGGAATGAGAATTAGGAAGCGAAGACGGACACAAAGACAGAGTAACTGTCTTTAATCAAACCGGTAGCTCAAAGTGCCATCAGCTTTATTAACTCCACAAACACACACTCACACACTCTGTTGTTCAAAAGCACACAAATCGAATTCTGCCCTGCAGAAACGAGGGACACCTTCCCTTTCATGGCCGCGTCTCTCTGTACAGATTACAGGTACAAACGCAGAGATTACTGCAAAACTGAAATTGAGTGTCTAGTTTCTGATGTCTCGCCTGCGGCCCGAATCACATTTTTCTTCCCTTTTTTCCATCCCTCTACCTCATTGTAGGGTTGTTTTAATGTTATTTAGGTGAGGGGGAGAAAGGAGATTGATGGGGGAGTTATGAGACAGATGATGATGTGATGATGTGCAGCACGTTCCTCAGTCTGGAGCCTGTGGGCCAAAGAAGAGACGAGGCGGAGGTGACAGGAATTCTGAATGTTTTCTCTGATTACAGGCTCTCAGAGCTGCGAGTCATTAGACACTTTTACATTGATCTACATCACACCTCCTTCCTTCCAGTAAGTGACTGCACTCTGTCCCAAAAACACTGGTTTTCTGTCCTGCAGGTAAACTGATAAATAGAAATATTTCTAGACATAGGTCAGAGTTGTGAAAGCTAGAATAAGTCTATGAATGGACTCAAATGTCTATGAAAGAAGCTCAAACTGTGATTATGTATAACAAGGAATTCATAATTGTATATAATGTTTAACTGTGTACAATCAAAATAAACCGACAGACCCGAGGAGGCGGGTCTGGATCGACAAATGAATCCCTCACGGTCCGCGGCTGGACCCGGCCGGTCGGATTCACCGACCCAGACCCGAGGAGGCGGGTCTGGGTCGGGTCATGGATCGGCACCGGGTCCGCGAGGGATTCACTCACCGATCCAGACCCGCCTCCTCGTGTTTGTCGGCAGAGATCCGATAGTTGTTGTACACGGAAGTGATAAAATGCCAGCATGTAGCACCAGGTTTGACCACTTTCAGAGCTCCAAACATTCAGCAATCAGCTGTGTTCAGGACGAGCAGATGGATCGTTAAAACATGAAAGAGTTTATGAAGAAGTTTCACAGGATGCAGCTGAAGGATTCAAGCGGATGGCGGAACAGTGTCGGGCCAGGCTGGAGAATTTAAAAGCCCCATATAAGGACAGAGCTGGTATGACGTGATGATACGCATTTACGTTTAACCCCCCGTGCCGAGTGAGGGTCCGACAGCTGATGGAAACGCTCAACTGAAACAGCCTGTCACTGAAGGAGCTCGTTCTCCAACTGCATCATGGGATGAGAAACGTTGTCCAACAGGAATGTTATTGTTACCAGAGTTTTTCTGTCTCCCACCGTCTGCTCTGTCTCAAGGGGATAAGCTGGTCTTCCTGATCAGCAGATCTAACCACTTCCTCTCAGCTGTAGAGAAGCTAAGCTCCAAGTCCAACAACACCACAGGAAATGGCACCCCAGAGTCAAAAAGGTCTTCAGGAGTGCCCTCTGCACCCCAATAATAATAAATAGTCCATGAAAATATCCCTAAATTCACTAGTCCCTCTCTGTCCTAATTTCTAATGAACTAAACCAAGCAGCCTTTTGGTTTCCACTCAGTAACCAGCCTACTATAGAATAACAGGCTTCATTGTTGCATCAATAGCTAGTGGGTCGGTCTCAGGGCTGATTTTTTTTGTCCCAGTCCAGCCCTGGAGTCCAGGAGGCAGTTAATAACTTTCAGGAAGTGGAGTTTGACCAGGAGATTATTCCATTACACTGCATTATTGACGTCTGCAGTCGGTGCTCCCATGTTGGCTTTGTTTATGTAGCTCTGTTAGCTTGGTAACTTAGACAACAGGCTGTTGACAGAGTAAGGTTAATGTTGTTGATTTTGTAGCCCACCTTTACCCTCTGTAAGTAAGGACCCCCAGATTCAATAATGTAGCACTAAAGATTAAAGTGTCCCTTTTAAATGCGGCCACTGAAGTTCTAAGTATTCCTAAAACTTGAATTACTAGTTCCTTTTAAAGCAATACTAAACGAATTTTAACCAGTAGGGGGCAGTAGGAGGCTATGGTTAGAAGTTTCATTTCAACTATCGTAAAACCATCTCACACCTGAACAAATAGAACTTCTCTCCCCAGTCTGCCACAGCTTTTCAGCTAATATTCTCGTCAGACAAGTTGTTGTTTTTACATTTTTTTGAGTGTATAAATATCATAAACAGTCTATTTTTCTCTCTCTGCCTCTTTCTCGCTCTCTCTGTCTCTCAGCTGTCCGAGCATAAATGCAAATTTATTCTCCAATAGAATTCACCTGCCAAACTCTCAGTGATGAGTCATACAGGTGTGTGTTTCAGGTGTGTGAGCAGAATAAAATGATCCATCAATCAGCGCGAACCTGATGAGACTTTTGGGTCTGCCGGGAGGACTTGAGCAAATCTTCCGGGTCTCTAGTGAACCAGCGCAGATCTTACAGGCTTTCTGTCTCAATCTGCTGGCGCAAAAACCTCCTGGACCACCACTGGGTCATAGTGAACCTGAGAGGTGGTGTTGAGGAAGGCTTTGATTATCAGGTTGGTGTAGGAGAGATTAACCCAGGCGTAGCTACGGGATGACGCCTGGCCTCGGGGTCTGCGTGTTAGCCAAGTCGCCGCTGGGAGTCTGTGAGCTGGAGGCAGCCGGAGGGGAGTGCGTGGAGAGCGGGCTCGGTCAGGTTTAGGCTGATTTATTTATATATGAGGTGGTGTTGAGGAAGTCTTTCAGAACATCATTTTCTACAATATTTCACAACGTGGTTAATAATCCGACTGGTTAAACCGTGAAACGCTCGCCGAAACCATCCCTCCTCCCCCTAGCGTTTCTAGACCTGGTTACTTCGGCTGTAAAGCAGAAAGTTACATCATCTTTGCGACCGGCCCGTTCCTCAAAACTGTTTAGTGCTGTATCTGGCCAGTAGAGGGGTGCAGAGTGCTGTCAAACATGAAACTGGTCAAGTTTCTTACTCAACAATCAATTAGATCAATTTTAATGCTCTAGCTAGCTTAAAAAGTAAAATAACACTTAGTATTGCTTTAACTAACTCAGATTTGACTTAAAACAATCAGCAAAACTGTAGTTCAATTTAAACCAGTAATTTACTGAACTAATCATTTTAAACAACCAAAAACAAATACATTTCAACCACCAACAAACCTAACCTGGACTAGAGTCAGACTTAACCTGGACCAGAGTCAGACCTAACCTGGACCAGAGTCTGACCTAACCTGGACCAGAGCCAGACCTAACCTGGACCAGAGTCTGACCTAACCTGGACCAGAGCCAGACCTAACCTGGACCATAGCCTGACCTAATCTGGACCAGAGTCTGACCTAACCTGGACCAGAGTCTGACCTAATCTGGACCAGAGTCAGACCTAACCTGGACCAGAGCCAGACCTAACCTGGACCAGAGCCAGACCTAACCTGGACCAGAGCCAGACCTAACCTGGACCAGAGTCTGACCTAACCTGGACCAGAGCCAGACCTAACCTGGACCAGAGTCTGACCTAACCTGGACCAGAGTCAGACCTAACCTGGACCAGAGTCTGACCTAACCTGGACCAGAGTCTGACCTAACCTGGACCAGAGCCAGACCTAACCTGGACCAGAGCCAGACCTAACCTGGACCAGAGTCTGACCTAACCTGGAAGGTTGATGCTCCATGTTAGAAAATTGTTTTCAGACTCTCAGCTCTTAACTTGATGAAAAGTTGATTATTCTTTTTATTATACATCCTCATTCACACATCTGTTCATGTGACTAGTCAGTCAGTCCTAAAAGACAACCCAGTCCTCGCAAGTGTTTCAGTGTTCAAAGCACACATCAGCCCCCCTCCCCCCGAAGCACAGGAATCCTGCCATTCGCATCTGTTAGCTCTGTTATTTTCTGACAAACCAGGTCCATGCAGATTCCAATGAGCATGCATCTGATCATCATTAATCCAAAGTTGTAGACCTCCAGAGACAGACTTGCAAGACCCACAATTTAATCCATTACAAACCCCGCAGGTCGTGTCTCAGTCAGCGGTGGAGTCCCCTCCTCCGTTTTGAGAGAGTAAAAAATGTTATCCATAACGTTGAGAAGCCAGCAAACCAAAGCCATATCAAGAAAAATATTAATCCAGAAGGAATGAGGAAGTTGCTCAGAAGACAAAAAAACCAGCTGCAGGAGTAACACACAAGGGAGAGAAGGAACAGTGCGACCGCTCTAAACCGGCTTGACATGATGAGAAGATGCTGATGTCTTTGTCCAGAAGAACTAGGCACCTGCTGATTGTTCTAGTAGCTGGGAGTCATTCACAACACACAGTCCTAGTTCTAACAGTGCAAGATCTGTTGGTGATATTGCTTGTGATTGTGCATAAGGACATTTAAACATAACTAAAACACCTTCATATCTGATCTCAGTTTAAAACCATAGCATGAAAAGTGATGAGCAACATGAAATCCCTCATGGAGTAGGCATTCAATTCTGAATACAATACAGGACAATTACAAGGAAAAGAGGAGGTCTCAAGGAACACAGGACGCTGGCTGTGTCCGAATTCAGGGGTAGGGTGCTAGGAAGGTCTCTCCCAGGGCACCACTCATCCCCAAACCACCATAAATTATAGCATAGTGTAGCTATGTTATTAGGTGGCTCAGTGTTATAATTAGTCCAGTACTTTGCTTATGTGTGTTTATTTATCATCATCATTTGATTTAAGGCCGTCTGAGACCATTTGCTGCCAATAAAGATAAAGTGTGTGTGCTGGTGTGTGCTGGTTGGGTTTGGAAGGTAAGTGTGTGGATTTTACTGCTGTTTTATAGTCCATTACCAGCTCTTTACTGCAGCGTAATGGCCTCATTCTGTTCTTTTTATTCAGTATGTCTTTACGGAGTTAAGTAACTAAATAACGACAGCAGACCGAGCCTCAGCACCAGCAGGGCTGCTGCACACTCACACAAGAAGAGAGGAGAGACAGCCAACGCCACTCGAGCTGTGTTTCTGTCCAACTGTCAAGCTGTCCAAACTTTAACTTTATAAAAGTCTGAATCAGGTTTGTTTCCATCCATTGACTCAATGCAGATAAATTAGCCACCTGAAACCTGTTCAGTCTGACAGGAGAGAGAGAGAGAGAGAGAGAAGTCTAGAAAACAGTTTGGAATTTGGTCAATCTGTCTTTAGTCCTCTAGATGTCTACATGTAGGGGAAATCATTGATCTTCCCTAAATGCTGGTTGTCCAAAAGCAAGGCGCTTTTATTTAACACATGGGTGTGTTTCCCCAGAAGAAGGCAAAAAGCATCAAATCAATTTCAAGTTTTATTTCAGTTTTCTACATTTTTTGTCATTATTATTTAGGTGTGGGAATTTAACATGTTAATTTTGCTCAATTAATTACAAAAAACAAACAACGCAATTAATCGCAGCTTGGGTTTAATGCAAGCAAGCAGAACTAATAGTCCTCGGGACGGAACTAATGTTTGGTTGCGAGTTCTAGTTGTGTATTGTATTGTGATGGACATTTCAGTTTCGCGTGTGCGTGACATAAAAGTTAAAGTAATAGGGAACGAGAAATGAGCAAAAACACACATTAAAGGTAGGTTTAATTATCTGTCTGTAAACTCTAGCGTGTTTAGTTCATGTTTTTTTCCAACAATATGTTTATTTGACTCCCTGGGAGGGCTTGTCCCCCCAGTCTTTCCTCCCCATTCCCGGACTTTTCCCTCCCTCTGCTCCATCACATCACCACTCACACACAAGTGGTGCTCGCTGCAGAACCAGAAAGGCGGAGCTGCACCAGGTTCAGTCAGTATGGCAGTTCAACCAGAGTCAGCCCTACCCGGGCCGCTACACCCTGCTACACTGCTGACTTGTTTTTTTTTTTTAACTTTATTGCAACCAGGGTCAGCCCTCCTCCGCTGTTTTTTAAATAACTTTATTGCCAAAGAGTGAATTTACAAGAAAATAACTGAATGTTTCTCCTTCTGTTTCCCCTTGTTTTCAGGATAAAACATATCCTCAAAACTGATTAAATATCTTGGGGTTTCAGTCATGTTTTTGTAACAGTATTAGTTTGTGAATGAGAAACGTTAACGTTTTCTGTCATACGGACTATAACGAGAGACAGTGAGCCTAACAGAGAAAGCCAAACTAGCCCACTTTGCTTCGTAGCGTTAGCCGCCATTAGCCACTAATAGTGGCTGTTAGCAGCTAGCAGCTAGCAGCTGTTAGCTGCTCCTGCGTGGGCCAAAGCACCAGGGAAACCCTGAGTGCTTTGCGGACCCGCAACACGGGTTGGCACTGAACTCATCTTGAATTAGTCTTTACCGTATACATTTTAAGAATATCACAACTGTTGTGTATTCATATGCTGTTTGTTGCTGTTGTATTTTTCTCCCTGTTTTGTTTGCTTGTTTGTGCTTTATTTGCAGGTCTAGAAGTGGATTCTTCATGTCTCTTGTTCTCTTCTTTTTCTGTTTACTTCCCCCCCACTCTTCTTTCTGTACCTTCCCTTTCCTTTCTGGCTCCATGTCCATTGGGATTCAAATCAACCATAAAAATATTCTAATAAAGATTTTTAAAGTTATATTTAAATATAAGTCAGGCGGAGCATTATAGCAGTGGCTGTAACGTCTCACCTAGAACAGCAACACTGTTGGGCTTGTTCCTGGCACTCAGACATTATTCTGTTTGCTCCACAGCCGGACAGGACACGGGGTAAAAAAAAAAAAAGAAAAAAAATGTTTTCCATCTATATTATATTTTTGTCTAAGCATATCAAAAGACATCATACTTTGAGAATCTGTTGTATACAAATCTTGAATTTTTTGGATTCCTTTAATTGACCATTGTTTAAATATTTAATCCTCTCTTCCTGGTTTGAAATCCTGATTTCCCCTGTGATATTACAACAGGTTCCTTCATATAACATTTTACATCATACAGCACTTTGACCATGTTCTTTACCACTGGATTTTTTGTTTATTTTAATCAAGTTTAATATTGTATCTGAGAAAAAAATATAAAGGTAAAGGTGCATGTAAATTAATACTTTCCATCTCTGTCCACTGGGGGGCACTGTTTAAATCAAAAATAATATCTTATGGACCTAATTTGACATGCCCAGTAATACCACTTAGTGTTTGGACACAAACCACCCTCACTGTTAGGTAAATAAAGCAGTGACATTCTTATCCTGTCTATCTTTGTCAAAGCTACTCGGATGAGCAGCAAAACGTCTTCAAAGAACCAAATAAGTCCAGTTGCCTTTATATAAAACCCTTTTTTGGATTATCATGACCTGGATGACTGAGAACCTTCACCGGCATAGAGTGACTGAAGTTTCTTCAAAAAGCCCCAAAACAATGATTGTGTTGATACGAGGTGGAAAAAGAGAGACTGGTGCAGTGGAAGGTGAAGAACAAATAAATAATCAACCAGAGAAATTGTCTCCCTCCGAGGCAAAAGTCCAAAACATCATAACAATAAAATCTGCCGCCATCCCACTTAAGATGCTTGATTAACACGGGCAGGTGATGACTCAAGTCCACAAAGACCAGATGGAAGTAGTGAGACTGAGTGAAACTACGTTTAGACCTCAGCAGGTAGCGTGTTCGTATTTAAAGAACAGGGTGCTCATTTATAAAACTTTGTGTAGAATCCTTACTAAAACTTGCTTAAACTCAGCAAAAAATGTTCAGGTACGCACATTCTATATCCGATTTGTAAAACCCTGCGGACGCACAGATCCACGCAGTTCTGCTTTATAAATCGCTCTCAGACCTAGAACTGTGCTCAGCTGTTTTTGGGTCAGAACCCTCCTCTACACACCCACATTCTGCCATATACGGTCAATGCAAAGCACCTCATGAATAATTGCATATGTATAAGCCGGTGGGTTTCTGGCTTTTAACAGTAAATCGTGACAATGGAGAGGTTTAGGAAGTGTAATTTTACAGAGGCTGAAACTCGAGGTGCTTGTGGTGGATGGACGGAAAAATATTTTATTAGGTGGTGAAATGTTGACGATCACGAGACACGGAAGTGCAGAGAGTCAGTCTCGCTGCAGCGCGCCTGCTGTCAGACTGACAGAGAGATGGTGTAGATCTAAGAGAAACGTTTAATGACAACATTTAATTTAATCCAAAGAGGAAGATGTTGTTCATCCTATTAAACAGTCAACCTGTTGGATAAATCGCTGGTTGAAGGGAACCCGAGAACGGCCGGTGACACCGGGTTTTACTGGTTCCGATGGTTCTGTTGATCTAATACTGGACCCAGTTGATCCATAGGATGCTCTAATGAATCTATCAGCTGATCGATCGTCCAGTCATTATCTAGAAATCTCTAAAAACTCTCTCCCATTCATCCGGAGTCTGCTGGCTGAGCTGCAGCGCATCCAGCGCATTACGCACAAGTGTCACTGCAGGATTACTAAGTCTCAGAAATCACAATTAATGCACCAATAAGTGCAGCTGTTATATAATCTGAAGACGACTGGATGAACATAATGGGATATTTTTCTAAAATGCGACATATTTTCATTCAGACTTTAATTGTTATTCTTTTTAGAGACGGATTGTTGGTTCTGTGTGTGTGAGGGTCTACAAGTCTTTAATTGTGTCGTAAATTCAACATTTTTCATCTCACCAGCTGCTCTGACTGGTTTCACGTCTCCAACATGTGCTTACGCAAGGTCCAAAGTTTGCTTAGAGTTGCGCACATTTTTCCATTACGTTTTCTTTTATAAATCCCAAAGTTTGAGTAAAAAGTGACATACGCAACTTTCAGGCCCATTTTGTGCGTAAGCAAGTTTTATAAATGAGCACCCAGACCTTTAATTTCATAGTTTCTATGGAGCTACTGAGGCCACAGTCAGTGTTTTTTGTGACTGTGGAGAAGAAAGTTAGATGTGTTGATCTGATTGATGTGTGAAGACATGATCTGGATTCTCTGTTCAGCCTGAATATTATCTAAATGACCATTAAATGCTATTGAATATATCATTATTATCACTTTAAAAATTAAGAAGTGACAGTAAAAATAGTTTATGACCGGATTTTAAAAAACCTGTCAGTCAAAATGACGGACAATGAACAAGTCCTGTACTGTGATACATATATCGCCAGATCCCTGCTAATACACACCGTAAATAACTGATAGAAGAAATCCCTTCAACCTGCACCTTGGTTTATTTAAATAACTTCTGAGAATTTAAACCTTTTGCTCAGTGTGGGTTTATTGTTAAAAAAGAAAGGAAAGGGGATATTTGTGGCCTCCGTTCAACGTAGTGGAATTTGCATTTGACCCATCCCTGAGAGAGCAGGGAGCAGCCATCGGCACCCAGAAGTTCAGTATTTTGCTGAAGGATACTTCAGTGGGATTTAAAGCCACGCTCTCTGACATGGGAGGCTATTTCTCTTGCCACTGCGCCATGGTGGTCTCCCATAAGGGGTGATGGTTGGTCCCTAAAGCAGAACCTGTTGAGAGCCGCTGCTCTAGATGGAAGTAAATAAATCAGAGCTGCACAGTTAGCAGGAGTTCACGTGTTCATGGTTATTTCTGGATTTTTTTAAATATTAAATTTATTTCATTCAAAAGGAGAACACAAAACAAAAATTACAGTATATACATAAACATTTACACTACACATTTGAATGAAAAGGGACAGAAATACATCCCATCATTTCCTTGATTGGATTTAGGAAACTATATTTTTTCTGTAGCTGGAAGTCTTTTTGCAACAAGTCATCATTTATAAGAACAAGTGATGAATCTACAAAAAGCAATTTCCTGTTGATTTGAAATGGAGCGGCTCCAGGTCGGTCTGTGTATGTCATCATGAAGCATCTGTTCTACAAACTAAAAAACAAGAGGGAGGAGCAGCCATGCACCGCCCGCGCTGGACGCAATCCATCAGCGCACATCACAAGCAGCACGGGCGGGTGAGCTGTCAGTGTGTGTTGGGCTCCTGGTGGTAATGGTGGGAGTGTGTGAGCCTCAGAAGTGATTAGGGAGGGTTTTTAAGGTCTCAGGCGTGTCATGAAGGAAGAAAATCAAGTAAGGCTCTTTAACATGCACAGTGCTCAATGCTCAGTGCAGCCCAGCACAGTTAGAGCCCTGCCTGTTGTCATCAGAGCAGGTTGTTAATTAAGAAGGAAGCCACACACACTCACACACACCCTGGCAGCTTGATGGCCTCGCTACCCCGGAGTCGTGAGGAACCTGGATGTTTGAGTGTTCTGTGTGACAATATCTGTCCATCTGTCATGAGGCATCGTTTATCATTTGTGTGTTTGTACTGTCTTTTAAGGTGGACTTGTTCACACTTTCTGTGTGTGCAGGCACTTTTACATTCATAGTTTTATATAATAATACCACTACTGCTCAATAGGGGGCAATAATCAGCTGATTTGTCAACTCTACAAAAATGTAGAGCTAGAAAACAGTTTTGGGTGATTTCTAACCAGGTTCTTGTTGTTATGGTTCCTGAGTGATTAATTACACAAACAGTGATTCTGAAGGTCAGTTGGTGCAGCACCTTGTTTACATTTATTACCCCTGTTACCCTGACATGTGACTTGGTTTACATTCATCTTATGTTTACTTTATATTTTAATTTATATTTAAATTTGTTCTATTACCATCTTTACTTTTATACTTTTACATTTGTGCACTTTAAAGTGACTGTGCATGCACGTGACATCTATTTTAGGGTTTGTTTCTGTGGCACTCCCAAAGGTCGGTGCTGCAACACTCGCAATCAGCTGTTACAGAAACTGAGCTGCACACACTCGTTCCTGAGGGGGTGGAGGATCCTAGAGGACAGGCAGAATAGTATCATCTCAGGTGAAGGACACACACAGTATGAACAAATATGCTAGCACTTTCATGAGTGTGTGCAAAAATTATGCATATGGCGGCATTTGGTAGAGTGGCCGGTCTGGCAACCGGAGGGTCGCTGGTTCGATCCCAGCTCCGGCTAGGTTACTTTGTAGTTGTGTCCTTGGAGACACTAGATCCACCTTGCCTACTGGTGGTGGTCAGAGGGACTTGACAGGCATCTCCACCTCTGTCAGTGTGCCCCAGGGCAGCTGAGGCTACAGTGTAGCTGATCACCACCAGTGTGCGAATGGGTGAATGACTGATGTGTTGTACAGCGCTTTGTGGAGTGATACACAGTCTAGAATAAATACAGGACATTTGCCAAATAACATTCAATGTGGGCAGAATTTACACTCATAACAACAGAATGAGCTTTGACCCTGAACAAAATACAGAACTGGAACACAGTAAAACATTAAAATATCCCTATTTGACCCCTTGCTGATTTTGTAAGTTTGTCCAATGACAAAGAAATGAAAAGTCTCAGAACAGTATCAGTTTAATGGTAGGTTTATTTTAACAGTGGCAGATAGCACATCAAAAGGAAAATCAAAAAAATAACTTTAAATAAAAGATAGAAACTCATTTGCATTTCATTGAGTGAAATAAGTATTTGAACCCCTACCAACCATGAACAGTTCTGGCTCCCACAGAGTGGTTAGACACTTCTACTCAATTAGTCAGCCTCATTAAAGACACCTGTCTTAACTAGTCACCTGTATAAAGGACACCTGTCCACAGAATCAATCAATCAAGCAGACTCCAAACTCTCCAACATGGGAAAGACCAAAGAGCTGTCCAAGGATGTCAGAGACAAAATTGTAGACCTGCACAAGGCTGGAATGGGCTACAAAACCATTAGCAAGAAGCTGGGAGAGAAGGTGACAACTGTTGCTGCAATTGTTCGAAAATGGAAGGAGCACAAATTGACCATCAGTCGACCTCGGTCTGGGGCTCCACGCAAGATCTCACCTCGTGGGGTGTCAATGATTCTGAGAAAGGTGAGAAATCATCCTAGAACTACATGGGAGGAGTTAGTTAATGACCTCAAAT